>CAHIKZ030001625.1:5000-140000 GCA_903632075.3 Acanthosepion pharaonis | reverse complement strand
TTGACAAAGAATTATTGTGAAAACATTGAAGGCAAAAATTATAAAGAAATATGTGTTAATGTATGTGTGTGTGGGTGTGTGTTTGTGTGTGTACGTGCGCGCATTTTGATGCTGAATGCCAAATTCTTCTATTCAGCTCTCACTCTTCCTCGGTATAAAACTTCCTTTTCCCCCTCTCTATCTCTTTCTCCCCGTATTTACAACTTTTTCTTCTTCTTTTTTTTCTTTCTATTTCGTTAAAACACGCATACACAAGCGTAAACGTTGCACACACCCACACACCATATGCTAAACCAACTGTGCCTGCGTGCATGCGTGCACAAAGTATGCCAAATGGTCGCATCCGTTCAGGCAAGCATCTCTCTCTCTCTCTCTCTCTCTCTCTCTCTCTCTCTCTCTCTCTCTCTCTCACCTCACTTTGCTAGCCTCACCTCGCACACCGAAGTCGCCCTAACACTGACCAGAGCACGGCCAATTCAATTATCTGACAAGTTAGAGGCGTCCGGCTGGACACGGCGCCCGGTTCTGATTGGCTCTAACTATGTTAGCCGCCCTTAAGTGGAGCCTACTACCCAGATAGATTCTGAAGGTTAGTATCAAAAGCAAGCGTGATCTGACACGGCCCGCCCGACTTACAGACGATGTGTCGTCTCGCAGCCAGGGTGAGACAACTGCCGCTATACAGAAAATGTGGAGACTGGGAGGAAAGAGTTATCCCACAAAGGTCTACTTTAATTATAACAGCGATTATAAGTTGGTCTCTCTTGTGTACCTCGATTCATATTTTTTTCGGCCGTTATTAACACGAATATAATTTTTGTTTTTTACTATCCTTATTTACTTTCTGTTTTGTTTTTAGGGGCGGCTTTTTGTACAATTTTATCGCAGAATAATGAAAATGTGGGGTCACTCCCTAAGCACTAGATGTCACTAGCAATGAATTTTTTCATGGCGTATGTTGTATACTTCCCTAGGAGAATTTCTAGTGCTTAGTTTTGTTTTGCCTCGCCTCATATTCTGAAAATTTTGTAGAACAGTACAAATCATGTAGAGAATATTTTATCTGTCAGAAAAGCAGAAAATCGTTTAATATTATTAAAAAAAAATTCCTACCTAAGGTAATGGTGCCTCTTTTCCCTTCAAAGTACTTATCGCAGCATCCCTTTCATTTTTCAAAGTTTTCTTCCGGGATCTCCATCAGCTGCCTCGTCACGTTTTCTTTAATCTTGTTCATAATCTAAAATCTCTATTTCGAAGACGATTTTAGCTTTTGAACTTTCTTTTCTTTTTTTTTCTTTTATTAATTGTTCACCCAATGCAAGGCCTAAAAGCCGCTCAAGGTATAGGGTTACTGAACGTGCTTGCTATGTGAACGTAAGAGTAAGTAAGAAGTGAAGGTTATATGGATATGTAGAAAAGATAACGGTTGACCCTAGACTTAAGAAATTAAGTTCGTAGTGATAATGAATGTAGATCGTCAGAACATTTGTCATGGAAATAACGTATGTTGTAGAGCGGAAAATATTTCATCACCCATAAGGTCGCGGAAATGCATTAAAACTCTTTAAATGGCTGAAAGTTAGGATTGGCTAGCTCCAGACTAAATATGGCAGCAATGCTCCATTTCTGGTCTGATCTGACTCTTGTAACATGTTAGGAAGAGGCAGATACCTTCTGGAATGTTACGAGGAATTAACCATTTTTCTAGCATCTTCAGCGAGAGACTATATATATATATATATATATATATGTGTGTGTGTGTGTGTGTGTGTGTGTGTGTGTGTGTGTGTGTGTGTGTGTGTGTGTGTGTATTTCACATGAGTTCTGTATTGGGCTTGAATTTAAAAACAAAAAAAAAGAAAAAAGAAATCTACGAAGAATCTATCTGCTTAGTCCTTGTAAATGGCGATTCTATACGTAAGTAATTCCACGAGAGTGGTCAGTTCGCGCATGCGCAGTAACATCACCGATTAGTTGTCAACTTACATCAAAACTTCGCAATTTTGATTGGTTTATTCTATGCAACATATTTAATTCCAATATATTTTATTGGTTTATAAATTATCTAATCAAGTATTTTTCTTAGCATGATTGTATGACATTGACCTACACAAGTTCATCTGTCATTTTATATCAAATAATAAACAAATCAAAATAATATAATTAAACTAATAAATATCAAATGAACCTACACTTGTCACTGGATTTGATCGTGAATCTTTTCTGTTGAAAACAGAATTATCGCATATTTTTATATTTCCACACAAAATTATTTTTAAGAACTGTTTCAAACTCTTTGCGTTTTACAAAGGAATAATTACCTTATAATTCTTTTTGTTCCTTAGTTAGTTACGCCATGTTGTATACTTCCTTAAGAGAATTTCTGGGGTTGGATTTGTTTTGCTTAAACTCATATTCGGAAAATTAATTTTAGAAAATTCCGTAGGACGCGGTGTATCATTTTGAGAATGATGCGGTTTGTAAGGAAAATAGCAATTCATTTAATATTATCGAAAAATAGACTACCTATGAAGAATAACTTATCTCGGATGAATATTTTGATTGCGAAGAAAGACGGAAGAAAAAAGATTTATCAGATACGCTGATTAGTTTTAGTGGAAAAGAAAGCAAATAAGAAAAAGAAAAGAGGTCAGCCTGTAATTGTAACTCCAATATTTTGTTAAATTTCTTAAAGTTGTTAAGCTCAAATATTTAACGAAACAATAAGATAATTTCCACGAATAAAGTAGTGGAACTTACAAGGAGTTTATTCAAATAGAAAACTGTAAAACTTTTCACTGGTACTACTAAGTACTGTTATTTCGAGAGAATATAATTATCTAAAACGGCTCAGTGTTAAGATAGACGGTAATAAAATTTTTAAAAACTGTTTTGAAAAAGTGACAATGTAACAAGTTTTCTCGATCGTGAATACCAACTGAATTTGAGCATCAAATTTCATTTCTCATAATTTGAACGCCACCAGAATGAAACTGCTCTCTTTTAATCGGTCTGAGAAAATCCTTTTTACCACACACCAGCATGGCAGCATGCTAACCTCCTGGAGGATTACGATCGATTGATCGAAAGTTACTTCCCTGTGTCATGCTAAACAATTTTTTTTCGCCATAATCTATCTTACATATTTGTTAGTTTATCATTCGTCTTTGCTTTGAATATTGCTGTCCCAATGTCTGGTTTTGTGCCCCTGTTATATTTAGAGATTCTTGATAAAATCCAAAGAAGAATCCGCAATAATGTTGGTCCTGATCTGGCATCGCGGCTTCAATAATTTCCCCGCCGCCGTTATGTAGCTTCCAAATTAATTATAATAATAATTTTTACCTATTCATAATTTTTTTCATATTCACAAACCCCACATTCTTTACAAACGTCTATTTTTTTTAAATAAATACATTCATAAAAAACATTTCAAAGGGCAATGAAAATTTTATTTTTCATAAACTGCATTGAAAAAAAAAAAAAAAAAATTATAATAATAATTTTCCTATAATTTTACATGACATGATATACATTCAAAATATTTTTCAAAAAAAAAAAAATTTCATAATATGACATGGATAATTCACGAGACATTAACGAGACATTTCTTCCACTTCCAATTTTAAATTTCAACATTTCAACATACAAATGCGTATGTATAGACATAACACCACCCGTATACATACATGTGTCATAGCCGAAACTGTCTACATATGTTTTATATATGTATGAGTCCCGACAGACGACCAAGTATGTATATGTGTCTGCATACATCGATGTTTGCGTTAGTACGATGAATGACAAAACGACGAAATTTCCCCACCACTTCCACAATAACACCAATACACGCAATCTACATAAACCCAAATTTTTAAAAAATTAATCAGTTTGTCTGACGATCGCTAAAGCGTGAAACCCAGGGTCACAAACTCACATCTATCCAACCAAATATATATATATATATATAAATATATTTATTGAGCGCTTATATTTATATATATATATATATATAAATAATTATAATATATATATAGCAATATAAATTTGTATTTAAAAATAATTTTATACATATATATATATATAAATATATTCATATATATATATATATATATATATATATATATTTGTTCCTACCATTTGGAAGATGCATGTGTGTGTGAAAGTTAGAAATAAAGAGAAACAAATATATATTTATTATGTGTGTAAATTTTAGCTGTGTGTGTTTGTGTGTGTGTGTGTGTTTTATAAAACAAGTACTCACTGTGCATTTTTATATATATATATATATATATATAATGAAATTGGTCTATGTTGATGAACACATATTTAAATATATATAAGAATTTATATTCTTTTTTCCCATATATATATATATATATATATATATATATATAAAACAGTAATAAAAGTTTCAAATTTCAGAATGCTCTCCTATATCTGAATCTTTTCTCGTCAAAATCATTCGTAAATTACTCGTTAAGGAGTCAATATTTTATAATGGTTTATATAGACAGGCCCTTTAATTAAGTTATTTTATTAAGAAAAAAAATTTAAAATAAATAAAAAAACATTTATGGCTGGTATATATATATAATAATCATACATTTGTATATTTATAATATATAAAAAATTTAGCATTCATTATTTTGAAATTTTTACTGTTTTATTTCTATCAATATATTATATAAATATTTTTTTTTCTTTTTTCAATGTATCTATGGCGTAAAGCTGATAAGTTCTAAATAACAGCCAGACAACAAACATATGATTTTAAATTACAGTTTTGAAGGCTTTGACCAGAAATATATATATTCCCTTTAAATCATGAATTCTCAGAGATCTTTTTCTATAACATTTCTGTTGCCTTCAATTATCCCTCCATCTATTTTGAATTCAGAGTTTCCTTCATCAATTCAGTTGCCATCCATCATTCACTTCCATGCAGTCTGCCCCCCTTTATTTACCTTAAAAAGGGAAAAGAAGAGGATTCATACCTTTCTTAGTTTTTGAATGTTTTTTTCGCTGCAAAACTCAATTCAATTCCTCAATCTGAGCAGCTATCCACTACTCATTGATTTTTCTATATATATATATATATATATATATATATATAAAATATAAGCAAATTTTCATCACTTATGCAATTGTAAAAAGAACAACGATTCGTCAACTCATGATTATGTTTTTTTATGAAAACTTGTTCTGACAATTAGAGTCATGATAAAATCATATTGTTTAACAATTTTAAGTATCTTTTTTTATCTCTCAAACAGCAATTTAGGCTTTGAGCACTTTATTGATTTTTATGTTTGTTTTCTTCATTTTTTACTGATCTTTTTTCCAGTAAAGTCAATTTTGTTCAAGACCTTGAAAACCGATAAGTTTTTTCCAACTTGACTTTTCGTTCCATTAACGGTTTTTTTTTTCATTTTCAAGTATATATATATATATATATTGCAATGGGTTTTGTTTTATATGTGAATTTAAAATGAGATGAAGAAAAGTCAAAAAAATGAAAAACAAAGAAAAATTTAACAACATCACAGGCATTTGAAACCATTCTAGGAAAAGTATATACAACTAAATTGAATATGGGCAAATATTTGATATTGAAATGGAAATGAACATAAGGCTTCCAAAGAAGGTGGCGAATGGACAAATAAAAACTCCAAAAAAAATTTGGACAAAAATTTTTTTTCAAACTTTTTAAGAAAGAAAAGAAGAAAAGTCTCATTAAAAAAAAAAAATTCTGAAGAAAGTAGACAGAAAAAAAAAATAAAAGAAATCGTCAAGGATAAGGAATAATAGAAAGAAAAAAAATCAAAATCCTGAAAGATCAAATTAAGAGAGAACGTTGAAAATGGAAGGAAAGAATAGCACAAAAGAATGGCGGAGAATAACGACAGAAAAATAGAAATAAATAGCCCCCTGCCAGCAATTTAAAAGAAAATGAAAAAGGCAAATCCAATGTTGACCCTCAAAATTCATGAGAAAAGTCCAAATATAAGAAACATACATATTATATATATATAAAAAATATATATATAAATTTAAAAAAAAAAAATTTTTTTATTTACAAATAAAAATATATATAAAAAAAAAAAAAACATATACTTAAAAATGAATAGAAGTAATCAGAAAGAAAAGAAATTTAACTTTCTGAATTAATGAAAAAGGGTTGAATGAAATTAATGAAAGGAAAAAAATTTTTTCATTTTTGGTACATAACATTTTTAAAAAAAGGATTCACACTTGCCTTTCAAACTGGAAATTCAGACTCAAAAAAAATCTAAGTTTTGTTTCATTCACTGAAAGAAAAAAAAAATATATGAAAAAAAACAGAAAAAACGGAAGAAAAAAAGATAAAAATTAAAATTATTCTTTTTGCAAGTGGCGAAAAAATAAATAAATGTCGAGAAAAGAAAAGGTAAAATTTAACAGAAAATAAAGAGAAATAAAAAAAAATATAAAATTGAAAAAAAGAGGATGAAGGAAAACATAGAAATGGCACATCAGAAGGAAAAAGATTTTTTGTTTGAACAATCTTCAGGAAAAAAAGATATAAAATAAAATATAAAAATTTTTTATAAAAAACATATGTAAAAAATAAAATTATATATAAATATATAAAATGTTTATTTTATTTTAATAAAATAAATGAAAGGAAAAAAAAAACATGAAAAAACATATAAAAAAATAAAAAATAAAAAAGAAAAAACAAAAAAAAAAGAAAAAGGTATAATAAAATTAAAAATTGAAGGAAAGAATGAGATAAAAAATAAAAAAAAGATATGCAAAAAGCATATCCATCTTGAATTTAGAAAAAATTATAAAAGAATTTTTCAAAAAAAACAAAATAAATGTGTAAAAAGCATAAAATATATATATAAATATATACAAAATATAAATATATGTGTGTGTGTGTGTGTTAAATTATGTATCTCATGTTGTAAATTTGAATATATTCCAATGTAAAAATTAAAATCCAATGAAGTATAAAAATACCAAAAAACAATTTTTTAAAGTTTCTCAAAAAAGTTGGAAAAAATGATTTAATTCTAAAATTCTTCTTTGAAAATAAAAGATAATAAAAAAAAAAATTTTGCTTTCTTCTAATAAATGATTTAAAAAGAAAAAAAAACATTTTACTAAAAAAAAAAAAAAAAGTGTCAAAAAAGAAAGAAATTAAGAAAAGAAAATTTAATAAAAATAAAGGTTGAAGAATGATTGATTTTGGTTATGATATGACTCTCGGAAGGAAGTAACTGATTGATGTATTTTTGATTATTTTGAAATCTGCTCATATTTCAACCCATGTCAGAAGACAGTTTTGCATTAACATATTATAAAATTTAAAATAAACCTAATTTTAAAATGAATTTCTTGATATTACATTTAAATACCGTATTTAATTTGTAACAGGTGCAAATTAAAAAATTAGTAATTACGCAAATTTATTTGCTTGGACATATGGCTGGGTAAATTATCTTTTTTAAAATATTTTATAAAAAAAAAAAAATTGATATGCATATATATGGTAATTATTCTTGTTTTGCTCCTTTTTAGAATATTCAAAAAAGATTTTTTAAACGTGAGTTTAAAGAATTTGTTTTTTCAATGGGCATATTTATGGTAAATAAAGAAATTTTAAAAAACTAATATCTTTAATCTATATAGTAATGATAATAAAATTTTCAAGAAATATTTGGCTTTTATCTGGTAAAAATATTTTTTCATAAAAACCGTTTTTTTTGTTATTTTTTTATTTTATTTGTTGTAACTGAATACTTCCTGATTGGTGGTTTTTTTAGATATCATATGAAAAATTAAAATCAAGATAACAGGATGAATTTTTTATGCTCAAAGATAATGAAAAATAGTTTT
Source organism: Acanthosepion pharaonis (assembly GCA_903632075.3). Classification (NCBI taxonomy): domain Eukaryota; kingdom Metazoa; phylum Mollusca; class Cephalopoda; order Sepiida; family Sepiidae; genus Acanthosepion; species Acanthosepion pharaonis. The sequence continues at coordinate 132,113 of CAHIKZ030001625.1, read as the reverse complement.
ATGGTTTAAATCCGAAAATTATATTATTAAAAAAAATCATTTTTTTTTTTTTTATTTACTGTATTTGAATATCATATAAGATATTCTCGTGTACAAGATATTAAATCAACTTTCGACAGATATGAATCAAAAAAAAAAAATTAAAATAAGTAAATCAAAAAAAAATATATATAAAAAAAGATGCAGACGGAATTTTTAAAATATTTCTTCATAAAACATGAATAATATTTATATATATATCTCATCAAATCTGGATATTTTATTAGTTTTTTCAATATATCTTGAAATCGTTCGTGTAATGGATTTTTTCCGTATATAAAATTAAAAAAAAGAATTTTTTTTGGAATTAGTTGATATATTTTACATTCATATTTTTAAATAATATTGGGAGAGGTATCAATCGACGTTTCTTATGTAGATGGATTTTTTTAATATTGAAAATAGATGCAGACAAAAAGAATGGTTTATAAACAGGACGAAAAATTAAAAAAAAAAAATTGGTAAAAATAAAAACAATCTAATCCACAGATCCCAAATGAAAAGATATTTTTTTATTGTTTATGTTAAATTTATTATATCCATTTTAATCATTCGTAATTGATTGATTCTGTTCTATAAATAACGTCAACATAGTAAAAGTAAAATTAAATGTTAAAATTAGACTGTATCTCCAACAAAAAAAAATTATATATATGTTGGCCATACCACTATTTCGTTATCTTTCAGTTAACAAAATGAAAAAGTTTTCATTGAAATTCTTCCAATTGAACATCTGTCATTTTGTTCATTGTTTTGAGGAAAATTCTTGTTTTTAATAAATTCATTTTTTTAAATATTGAAAAAAAAAAATTGGATGATCAATAAATATTCTTGAAGCTTTCTTATTTTCTTTTTTTTTTTTTTTTTTTTTTTAGCATTTCACCCCAAGCAAGGGGGAAGCCACTAGGACGCAAGGGGTTACAGAAGATTTGGAGCAAGATCAGATAGGGAGTGATAGAAGAAAGGATGAGGAGAAGGATAGTGGATAGATCAAGGCAACTGGAGATGTCGATTGACATTACATTTGAATAGTTGGAGATTATAGCTCTCAGGGAAACTGGAATAGGGAAGGGAGTTCCACAGGCGAGAGGTGCGAGACATGAAGCTATTGGAGTAGAAGAGACAGCTACATTTAATAGTTTCAACAGTGAAAGGGTGAGAGCGGGATTCCAGCCTCGTAGGGCGCTTGAATTCATGAAGTCTGGGAACCAGCAAATGCAGCTCCTCGGAGCAATTACCATGAAAGTATTTGTAAAAAAGACAGAGAGAGGCGACGGCGCGTCTGTGAGAGAGCGACTGTGACGAGATGCCAGAACAGGGCCAATTATATTGCATATCCGCCTCTGGAGCTTATCAAGAACCCCGAGGCAAACAGAAGGGGATCCAGACCATATATGGCAGCAATATTCCATGCAAGGTCGAATTGTTGATTTGTAGATCTGAAGGATCGATTCCGGGGAGAAAAATTTCCTGGCGCGGCACAGGGAGCGAACTTTCCTTGCGGTGGACGAAGCAATTGACTCAATGTATTTGTTCCATCTCAGGTCAGCCGTCAACGTGAGACCGAGCAGCCGCAGAGAGGTGCTCTCCAGAAGTTGAGCGTCAGACATTCTAATGGAGGACAGGGAAGGATCTCTGTGGTGATTAATAGAGAACAGTTTTGTTTTTGAAGCATTAAAGTTGACCAGCCAATTCCTGTCACGGTTCACAACCGATTGGAGGTCTTTTTCGAGACGCACGGCCAGGTTAGTTTTGTCAGCGACACTAGATTTGTTTTTGAGGCAGGAGTAAATTGTGGTGTCATCCGCGTAGATACCAACTTAGGAATTTAGACATTTCAATAACTTAGTTATCTCCCTTAACGTTTGTACGCGTGTCTACATGACTGTATAATGGATAACCTTAGTATCTTCACTTCACACGTAAAAAATTAATTTTCAGATGAACACAACAATTTTGTCTTAGAAAAATGATGAACCCAACAATTTGATGTCATAAGTAGTCGGAAAATCAATCAGATTTAGAGAGTTGAAATCTAACGCAAAAGAATATTATAAAAAAATTATATCTTAAATAAAAACTATCGTATATTATTATTATTGACGGTCCATGTTGTTACGGTTTTTTGGGTATATACTATCCGTAACTAGTGAGCGAGTCAGAATGACTTATTTCCCTTTATAATCGACCAATGGAAGGTTGACCAATCAGAAGCCGCCTAACACTGTATTCGTCGTGTATAAAGGCGGCCATCTTGTTTCGTCTACCAGAAGGACCAAAGGTGACCAGGAGAAGGATGAACTACACTCTGCTGTGATATCTACATTCACCTTCACTACGCGTTCCTACTGTCTCCGAAATATTCACTGCCAACCCTTGGATTCAATACTCAAGGACGACCGTCATGGAAATGTCTAACACATGGAATATGTTACTTCCTTGCAAGATTGAGAACCTCCTTCAAATTATTATATCTCCCTCTCCTCCATTTGCGGATGTGCCTCAGTTGCACCCAAATGTTGTTACTAATATTGTTTATCTGGTGGGCTAACTTTAATCTTAAACTGCTCCAACTGAGCGGCAATATATATATGAACCTATAATCGAATACATACATACATACATACATACATACATACATACATATATATATGAAGACAAAATGAAATTTTACTTTACCAAAATGTTTCGTCCTCTAAGGGACTTTACCAAGGTAAATGTAAGGATTTTATTTTGCAACAGAACTAAAATGAAGAAAAAAATCCATAAGTTTTCCAAATTTTAATATTAAGACAACTCTATAATACTCTTAAACCTAACTCTGTAAGTAAAGGTAAACCATGGTTGACGCCAAGTGATGTCTCTGTTCAAGATTTTCAACCAAAATCATTTAATTTGCTTCCAAAATATTTTTATATACTGCGGCATTCATTCTACCATCTATTACTAATATGTTTCCAGTAACGTTTGCAGAAAAACATCCCCAAGACATGAAGCTAGCTCTACCAATTTTCACAGTTGGAACTGTGTTCTTTTATTTGAAGGCATCGCCATATTTCCTCCTTACACGATTTCTAGAATTACGTCCAAACAACCCAATTTTGGCTTCGTCTGTCCATAATAATCTTTCCCAAATTGATTTTTCCTTATCCTCATGTTCATGAACGAATTTCAACCTGGCATCTCTGTGTCTTTTCAATAACAGTGGAGCGTGACTTTAGATTGTTCCTATGAATTTCATTGCTTATTGTCCATTTAGTGACACAGATTCCTGATGAAAGCAAATCATCCTGCAACTCTTGACGAATAACCATTGGATTTTGTTTAATTTTACGCATTAATTTCCTCGAAGATCTTGAAGAAATCTTCCGTGAATCAGCTGTTTCTTCATTTAACTGCCACACGACCAAAATATTCAAATACGTAGATCATTACATACAGCCCCTAGCTAAGGAAGTAAAATCCTACATCAGAGACACAACAAACTTACTAAACAGAATTAGTCATATACAAACAGTTCCAGAAAATGCTACTCTAGTAACCATGGAGTTAAGATCACTTTATTCAAACATCAAACCCATCGAAGGTCTAACCACCCTTAAAGAAGCACTTACTAAAAGAACAAAACAAGACCCCCCACCACCATCACAGAAGTAATCATAAAACTTATGAAATATACTCTTACATTGAATGCTTTCGATTTTAATGGGGAAAAAACTACCTGCAAGTAAAAGGATGTGCCATGGGCACCGTTGCAGCTCAATTAAATGCAACAATCTTCATGGGAAAATTTGAGGAGACCCCTTATCGGTAACGACTGCATATTCTATGCAAGATATATCGATGATATCTTCTTTATACACACGACCAGTGAAGAGAAACTCACTGAATTCCTTATGACCCTAAACATGGTACACGACTCCATTAAGTTCGACCACGAAAAATCAAAAAGATCGGTAACATTTTTTAGACACCTGTATCTACATCGATAAAGACGATTAAGTTCCCCCCACCCCCAAAACACCTCAAGGAGAACCTTTCCTATTCACAAACATTTAGACTCAGAAGGATATGTTATAACAATAAAGAACTAAATAAAACACTCTCAAAAACCTCGAGCACCAATTCCCAACACGTGGCTATAAACAACACCTAATAAGGGAACAAATAAATAAAACAATTTCCACACCTGGAGAAGACAGCCTAATGTACAAGGTTAAAAATAAAACCAGCCGAATCCGTCTAGTAATCAATTTCAACCCCACTCTTCCTCCATAATCTCAGATAGTCAAAAGTTGCTGGGAAATACTACATCTCAAACCAGACCTAAAAACTTTGTTTGAGGAACCCGGCCTTCTAGCATATCGTAGACCTAAGAACCTTAAGAAAATTATAGGTAGTAACCAAATTTCAGATGATAAAGTAACCTGTAATAGACCAAAAATAAATAAAAAAACAGGATTTTTCCAACCATGTAACAACAAAAGGAGCTTATGTTGTAACCACATTAGACATACCAATTTCGTTCACTTGCTCAGTTACTAAATCTACTTTCAAAATCTACCGCAACTCTAACTGTAGAAGTCATAACACAATTTACCTATTCGAATGTACACTGTGCCAGAAATAATATGTGGGGGAAATCTTAATAGCCCTTTCTCTACAGAATTAATAATTATCGGAATCGTATCAAGTCGGCTCCCCACTAAAGATTATTACCTGTAGAACATTTCCGCCTAGAAAAAAAAACATGATTTTAAAAGCCATGCAAAATTCACTATAATTGAAAAATAGCAATAGACAGAAAAGATAACCTTAGAAAAATATTAGAGGAACATGAAGACAAATGGATTTTGTACTTCAAAACACTTCGTCCGCAAATTTAACAACATAGAATTAATATATAACCCCATAAATCAATCCCTGCCCACACTTCTCACCCACACGACAGACATATGATTGCAGAGGTGTTGAGGTCTCACACTTATACACACATTCACACAAATATATACATATATAACACACTACCAAAGACCTAAAAAATAACATGCAATTAACACACACACCCCATTCCCAGCAACCAATAAAACTGTCAAAATGAGCAAGGAGGGAATTCTTAAAATCACGAATCTCCCATCCTTTATCTTAAAAACAACTTGAAAGAGGCCCGTTAACCAAAACAAGTTTTATATATATATATATATATATATATGTGTGTGTGTGTGTGTGTGTGTGTGTGTGTGTGTGTGTGTTTTTTAACAATAAAAAATATTGGAAAATTAAAACTTTAAGACAAACTGGATTGTATATTAATATTTTTTGTTTTATTATTTCAATTAGGTTCCTCGACGAGTTTCGGCCAGCATGGTCGTCATCAGGAGAAAAAAATCCCTGCTTCTTAGTAGCAGTGAAGAACTACAGGAGTGAATAACTGTTTCTGAAGAAAGTGAATTTTATTTGTAGTTTTCATTTGTGTTGTTGTTGTTTTTATCGTTAATTGCTTTTGAATGACATCCCAAGCTACCATGCGTAAATAAACGTTATTTTCATTGTTTTAAGATTAAGATTACTGTAAAATCCAATTGATTAATCTTTAATTTTACTAATTTACTTTTAAACACATACCTAGGATAAATATTGTATTTTTAAGAGATTTTTTAATTTTTTGTTTACGATTTTCGTCTATAATGGCGACCGATTAGTCGATCAATGAGAAGTAAACGTGTCAATGTTTTTAAATTACCTAAATCTTTATTTATATACTGAAATGTATTTATTTTCCTTTAAATGTTCTTGTTTTTATTTTGCTTAAAACTTCTTCATTACTCATTGATGGTGTCCTTAGAATTTGTTTATAGAGCCACGTCTCTCTAGTTTCAAGTAGTTCATCTGTGTGGAAATTGTCAACCATTCACTGAAGAAGATTAGATATGACATAGCAATTCAGCAATTTTTTCTTTGTTTATAACGGTATTTTCCTATGTTTTAATACTTTACTTAGTTTCTGAAAGGCAACTTTGCTAATGCTATGCCCCTTTGCATGGTACTTCGTAAACTGGTCCGTTCGTAAAAAAAAAAAAAATAAAAATAAAGAAGAATTTTTTAAACAATTTTTATAGACCAGCATTCATCAGACCTTCTGCGAGCCACATTTGTCAGAATCAAAGAATAGTGATTTTGATCATTTTAGAATGAGATCCTGTTAATTTCATCTATCTATCTATCTATCTCTCTCTCTCTCTCTCTCTCTATATATATATATATATATATATATATATATATATATATATATATATACGATAATCTATTTTTATGAATTAAATTTTTTCCGAGTTCTGAATCATTTAGATCAGATTTCAACTCTTTGATGTGGTCCGATGACTTTACATAGTGAAAGTCTTCATCCCGGTATTCATATTTGTTGGTTAGCGCCAAAATTAAGCGAGTTTGCTGGCGAAGTCAGTTGTTGTAGAAACCTGTTTCAGTGTACTTCGTTCACTACTATTCGCTGACCTGACATATAAACGATACCACAGAAAACATACAACTCCCGACTGAAGTTATTTTGCGGTATTTCTAACTTCTTGCCGGTAAACCTCTTCTTCTTTTTCCTCCTTTTTAGCTACTGACCATAAATATTATAAGAAAACCTTTTATTGTTTGCTATGAATCTTAGTTGGTCTTCTTGTCGTTCCCTTTACTTCCTTTTATCTTGTTCCTTTTGTCACACAGGCGACTATATATATATATATATATATATATATATATATATATATATATATATGGTAGCCATTTTATATTTTTATTTTGCGCAGACGCGTTGTTTGTGTTTGACTTTTGTCGACTGCACAGTATAGTAGGGTCAGTTGGGCACCATGACGCAATTCACTCCGCAAGAAATTTGGAAATAGCTAATTCTATTGCTTGACATTCGCACCGGAAGCTCCAATACGAATATTTCAGTGTGGATGTCAATATGAAGACAATATAGAGGATTCGAAAAGAGTTGGATGAGTCTAATGGTAATGGATTGCCACCGGGGATATGGAAGTCACGGTGACATTGAACCGCCAAAGCTTTAAGGATGTATCCAACACAATTTCGTGTGGTAACCGAAGCATTTTTGTGGTGGTTGAGAGTCGCCGGCCCTTTTGTTGGGTTTGTGGTGCGGATGGACACCTGGCCAAGACGTGTCCAACCAAGAAGCCAGCACCGTCCACGAAGCAGGCACCGGTACCAACATCAGAGGTGCCCAGAGAAGAATCAACGAAGAAAGCTTCCGGTAGCGAATGGACGGAAGTGGTGAGGAGGAGAGCAAAAGTGGCAACCTCACCTCTCCAGCAGCAGCAGGAGCTCCCGGAGAAGGCTGCAGTCAGCCAGCAGCAGGAGCAGAACGCTGATACAAAGAAGCAGCAGGAGCAGGCGGCTAGGGAACAACTGCAGGACGTCGCGGATAAGGGGGGATAAAAACAACAGCAGGAACGGGTGGCCGTCAAACAACATCAGCAGAAGTCGGATGACCCCAGTAAAGGGGCTGCTAAACAAAAGCAGCTGAAGCAGTGGTGTTCAACAACTGGTTCCGGCAGGGGTCCATCCCCAACCGGATTTCCAGGTGGGGTGATCACGCTGTTGAAAAAGGGCAAGGATGTTGGGCGGGATTTAGATGATTACAGGCCCATAACTCTGCTAAACACAGAGTTAAAGATTTTGGCCAAGATCCTGCAGGAGCGTTTGCAGTCAGTTGTCGCAAGCTTGTTGAGACCTGAGCAGACGTGCTGTGAGGGGACGAACAATTCAAAGCAACCTGCATCTGATCCGCACGATCATAGAGGGCGTAAAAGACGACAAGCAGGCCGCGCTGATCAATTTGGATCAGTCCAAGGCATTTGACAGGGTCGACCACGAGTACCTGGCTGCTGTCCTGCAGACTGCCGGATTCGAACCCGACTTCTGCAGGTGGATTGGCCTCCTGTATCGCTCCCCCAGTGCTGTGGTACAGGTGAACGGAAGGCGTTCGAGCGCTTTTGCGCTGACTCGGTCTGTACGACAGGGGTGCCCGCTGTCGCCCTTACTTTACGCTTTGGCGCTGGAACCCTTCCTTCGCCGGCTGAGGGATGAGGCGTGCAGTCCGGCCCTACGCGGATTTGCCGTTTTCCCTGGTAGAGCTCGAGCCAGGGTTTCTTCGTACGCCGATGACGTATCCATCTTTGTGTCGTGCCGCAGCAATATTGAGGTGGTGCAGAAGGCGCTTGAACGGTACGAAAAAAAGGTGACAGGGGCCAAGATTAACCGTAACAAGTCTTCCGGGTTGCATTTAGGTGCCTGGAAGGGGGTCGCGCTTCCGGGCCCTTCGGCTGGACGGTTTGACCTGTCCGCATCCTTGGGGTATGGTTCGAGCCCGGAATCCAGCTTGAAAAGAATTGGTCAGAAGTACAGGCAAAGGTCGGAGCGTCGGTCCGGACTTGGCTTCGAAGGAGGTTGTCCTTAAAGGGTAGGGCCGAAGCGTGTGCCACTTACGTCTTGCCCCTTATCGTTTACCGCTTGGCTGTACTTCCTCTTTGCAAGAAACGTATGGAGGCGATCGAGCGATTGTTAGCCGACCTCTTGGGGGACGGTCGCAAGCATTGGGTCCGCAAAGAAGCCTCTTGTCAGCGTCCGTGTCATGGGGGGCTGGGATGGCCACACCTGGAGAGTCATCGTCATGCCTCGAGGTTGGCCTTCCTACGCCGCGTTTTGACGGAGGACTCGATATTGGCGCCGAGTGTTAGGGATGCTTTCCTTCGCCTTACCATCACTCCCCCCATTTCTTGGGGGAAACGCCGTGGCGGTCGGGGAAGGTTGTCGAAGTTCCTCAGCGAGTGTCGGTCGGCCTTGAAGGTCATTCCTCGGTCCAGTGACCTTTTTCGGCGTCGGAGTTAGTGGAGGGGGGTAGCGAAGGATCTTCTGGGTGACCGGCTCGGCTTGTCAGCATCAGAGTTGCGCTCTTTCTGGTCTTGGGCGCCAGCGGCGGATTATCTCACCAACCCTGAGTTTTCGCTTAGTTGGCGATTGATTCGGAATGTGCTACCTCTCAATGACATTGTCTTCAAGATGGGCGAGGCAGATTTGCCAGATTGTTACCGGTGTGACCTTGGTTTAGAGGAAACGGCTTCGCACGCCTTCTACCATTGTCCTCGAGTGCGCCCTTTCTGGGATTATGTCGGCGAGTTGACGGCTCGTATCGCTCCCGAGCAGCTCGTGTCCATTGATCTCGCGTACGTGTGTGACAATGAGTCGCCCCCGTACTCCGGGGTAAAACGGATGGTGTTTTTTACGTTGCTAGCCGTGGCTAGAATGGTCGTGTGGATGTCGCGAAAGGATGGAATCTTGCGAAATGATCGTTTTTCGTATCAGGATCTGATTTTGTTCTTTAAGCATCAGCTTGGGGTGAAAATCAGATCGGATCGAAAGCGTTTGATTTTGACAGATTTCAACGAAAGGTGGGTGACTGTGGCGAGCCTGGTTCGTGTGGACGGGGCTAGCCTTGATTTTCTTTTTTAAGTCCCCTTAGTGCAACGGGGCGTTTTCCTATGGACCCCCATCCTGGTTAAGGTAGTCCCTAGTTAATTGAATAAGTGTGGTTCCTGGCCTGTGCCCGGCTTTTCTTTTGTTATGGCATTTGTCGAGATTCCCAATCTCCCCAGTTTGTTTTTGTCCCCACTTTTCATCTCGGCAGAGTCAGCTTTTGTTTTCCCCATTCCGTCATTTAATTTTTCCTCCCCATTCCGTTAGTGAGTGTGCTTCTTGATTTTGTCTATTGACAGAATACAGCGGCCACTCTCATGATTTTGAGGGGTAGACGGGTCCTACTAACATTATTTTGGTTTGGTTTGGTTTTGTTTTCGGTTGATATTTTGATTTTATTATTGGGTTTCATAGCCCCTTCCCCATCATTTTGTGTTTCATTGAATTTTTATGGTTATATTTATATATATATATGAACATTAGAATTTTAATTCGTGGGGTGTTTGGTAGGTCCCCTGTGTATATGTAGTATTGTGGTGAGTGCTGAAGTGATAGAGGATGGATGAGTTTTTATGGTGAATGTGTAATTGTAATGAATGAATGGGTCGCGATTGTGGTTAACTAGGAATATGATAGCTAGTGGAAGACCAACCTTTTCCCACGCCCCCTTCGGCCTTGTGCCACAATTTTGTATTATTTACAAAATAAATAAACACTGATCTTCTAGGCTTCGGTGAGACTAGACGTATTGCTGAAAGAAAGTGGCATCAATTTCTGGACACCTGACAAGCTATTTCGGCGGATATGGACGGCCGGTTTGACGGGACTGGATCTGTGGTTGAATGGCTCGAGAAGTTGGAATTGGTGTACGACCTATCGGGAGTAAAGCGGCTTGATCGTGTCATCCCTCTTCGCCTAACCAGGGGAGCATTCGCGGTTTACCAGCAACTATCTACGGAAGAGAAATCGGACGCAGCTCGAATCAAGGGAGCATTGATGACAGCATTTGCTCCTGATAAATTCACGGCGTACGAACAATTCGAGGCACGTGTATTGTGTCCGGGTGAGACCGTAGGTGTATATTTGGCAGATCTACGGAAACTGTCCATCCTTTTTGGAGGAGTGCCAGACAGTGCGATGGCATGCGTGTTCATGCGGGGGCTTCCTGATCCTGTGAAAAGGCTCCTGCGGTCCTCGGCCAGGGCGGATGATATGTCTCTCGAGGAGCTATTGGCCCGAGCTCGGGCAATCATAAAGGACGAGACAGGGGAGAGGGAACCAGTCGTCGCTGCGGTGCAACCCTCCCAGACTCCTCGATCTTCCCCAGACATGGGCCCACTTGTCACATGCTATGAATGTAATGGGCCCAATCACTTCGCGTGGGACTGCGTGAAGAGGCGAAGGGCAACTAACGCGCATTGCTATCGATGCAACAACACCGGTCATCTGGCCAAAAATTGTCCGGGAAACGGAGGTGGGGACGAGACTTCAGCGCCGGTCCACTCCTCAAACAGCAAGTAAACTCGGTGCTACCCATCATTACTGTATGTGTTGACAGCACACCATGCTCGGCTCTCCTTGACTCTGTGTGCTCACGGTCAATCTTGAGCGCGAGTTTATGTCGGTCTTGGTCGAAGAAGGGTATGGCGGTATCTACATTAACCGGAGCTACGCAGGCTTGCTGTGGAAGGGGCACCGTCAGAATTCGCACAGCAACCGGTAATACTGCTACAATCGATGTGCTGGTTATGCGAGGGAAGCCCCTGGATTTCGACCCGTTTCTTGGCATCGACGCCATTAAGGCACTCGGTGGAGTTCGCATCACGAAGCATAGAAGCGTAGAGTTTGAAAAACCACGGTCCGTCTGTGCAGCGATTCATATCAGCGAAGCCGATTTCAGTGCGAAATTCAATGAACGGCAGGGAGTTTGGGTCGCAGCCTGGAAGTGGTCGGCAGGTCATGCACCAGGGAAACTTCAGAATCGGATCTGAATATCCGGTATCCAGCGAGATGAGAGAGGAGTACGAGCATGAATTGCAAACATGGATGAACAATGGTGGGTTGGTGCTGTACAGTGACAAGGAGTTTGGCCCGCCCAAGTGACTGATACCACTGATGGCCGTGCTGCAGACCAACGAGCATAAGGTGCGTCCTATGATGGACTATCGGGAACTGAATACCTACGTTGAAACATTCACAGGTGCCGTGGATGTTTGCACAGAAAAACTGCGAGACTGGAGACAGCAGGGTGCGAACGTGTCCATTCTGGACCTCAGGAAAGCATACCTACAGATCCGTGTTGAAAAATCTCTGTGGCCATACAAAACAGTTATGTTTAAAGGGAAGCGATATTGTTTGACCAAGGTTGGGGTTCGGCCTGAATGTGGCGCCCCCGATAATGTGCTCAAGGCTGTGTTAGCACAGAATGAAACTATAAATAGAGCAACGTCGGCATATATTGACGATATATATATCAACGAGGATGTGGCGTCGGCGGAATCTGTGAGGAAACATCTCGAGCTCTACGGACTGACGAGCAAGGATCCAGAGAAGTTATAGGACGGAGCCAGATTGCTGGGGCTAGAAGTATGGAAGGAACAGGGTCGACTGCGATGGCGACGAAGAAGTAGAATGGTAAACGGCCCTATGACTATGACACGGAGAGGTATTTTCTCCATGTGTGGCCGGCTGGTGGGACACTTCTCCGTGTGTGGATGGCTGCGAGTGGCGACAGGCTTCATCAAACGTCGAGCCACTGCCGTAACGCAAAACTGGGACGACAAAATTTGTGATGCTCCCCTGGAACGTTTGATAACGGACACCCTCGCCCGGGCACAGCAACTGAATCCTGCACAGGGAGAATGATGCGTGAATACGAAGGCGCTAGACGTGTGGGTGGACGCGAGTTCGTTGGCTGTATGAGTGGCGCTCGAGGCTATGGGAGACATCATCGAGAACGCATGCTGGCTACGGCCGATAAAAACACCCAACATATCAATGTGGCTGAACTGGATTCCGTGATGAAGGGAATCAACCTCGCGCTAAAATGGCAGGCTACGGTATTACACGTGAACACAGACTCCCTCTGCGTGTACCATTGGGTGACTAATGCCCTTACGGGAAAGTCTCGACTGAACACCAAGGCCGCTAGCGAGATGCTCATAAGGCGACGACTTGAAATGCTAAATTCTCTTGTGAAAGAGTACAATCTTTCGGTTGACATAGCGCTAGTTAGATCCGACCAGAACCGAGCTGACTTGCTGACTAGAGTTCCCCAGAGGTGGTTCAACAATGTGAAGGAACTCGAACCTGTTCAACCAGTATGTGCTTTTGCCGTAGGAAACCCGAGCCCTGCTCAGTTAACTGAGATTCATCGACACAGCGGGCACCCTGGAGTTAAACGGGCACTATATTTCGCACGTAGGACCAACCCGTCCGTGTCGAAAGCAGGAATAAGATCGGTCGTTCGGGGATGTGAACAGTGTCAGTCAATAGATCCAGCTTCTGTGCGATGGCAAAAGGGAGAGCTCAGTGTGCGTAAAACTTGGAGCCGTCTAGGCATGGACATCACGCACTATGACGGTCGCCATTTTTTGACTCTGATCGACTGCGGCCCCACACGGTTTTCGATCTGGCGGCCGCTAGTTCGGCAAGACGCTGCACACGTAATCCGACAATTGGAGTCGGTGTTTTTAGAACGTGGTGCCCCAGTGGAGATCCTGGCTGATAATGACACTGCATTCCGCAGTCAGCAATTCAAACAATTCACGGAAGAATGAGGCGTCCGATTCCGACCGCGCTGCGCGTACAAACCATCTGAAAATGGTATTGTAGAGAGGTGTCATCGGACAATCAAACGGATTGCTGCGCGAAAGAGCTGCCCTATTATGGAGGCCGTGTATTGGTATAACATCACACCCAGGGATGACGTGTCTGCCTCTTCAGCGCCCGCCAATCTGCTGCATTCGTACAAAATTCGAATAAAAGGAATTGACGTTGTGCCCTCGCCTAACCAGGCGACTTCGACTCGGTATAAAGAAGGAGACGCAGTCTGGGTAAAAAATCCGCACGGACGCTGCACGTCAAAGTTTGTGAAAGGTCGTGTCACGGGGATAAACAGTCCACAGTCGGTAGTCATCGACGGGATACCGCGGCACGTGGGAGATGTACGTCCACAGCTCACTTCATTGTTACCAGCGGATGATGGCGGTGACACAACATCAGGGAGTCATGAATGGCAAGAACCAAGCTCCAGTGCAAGCAGCAGCGACACCCCGTCTGAGAGCGAGGAAGAAGTAGACTTGACCCTTATTGATCCCCCGGAATATGATTCAGACCAGGACACATCTGACGATTCAGCCGGAGAGGAAGACATGGTTATACCACCGCGAAGGAGTGCAAGGGTGAAACGACCAGCCCCTCACTGTCACTTATGTGATCATACGATCAGGGGGGAGTGTAATAGACGTGACAATGACTTACCAGGAGCAAAACGAATTCGCTGCCTCGCGTGTCGAACCATTCTCTGAGAGTCGGTCGCGCGTACGTACACCTACTGCCATTTTTATGCAGCAGGCTTATTTGCATAAGGGGACAACGCTACCTGTTAAAAACCAGGCGAGTGGACGTGGGGTGCCACTGCTCTTCTAGGCTTCGGTGAGACTAGACGTATTGCTGAAAGAAAGCGGCATCAATTTCTGGACACCTGACAGTAATACTGTTAGTAAATCCAGGAACGCGGTTAGTAGCAATCTTGAGTTAACTATATATATATAGTCTCGATGTAGGACTTCCTTAGAGTTTACGTGCTTGTAACTGAGACTACTACAAGCGGTTACCTCACACTATTACTCTACCTCCAACTCAATCACAATCTCTGTCTTCTCTCAATTTGTTGTTAGACGACGAGGGAAGATTTTTCTTTTGTTGATCTTTTCTTTTCCGCGTGAGTTCGAATCTTCGTCGCCAATTTGTTGTGGATTCCGAAATGAAATTCGGTCTCCAATGAATGACAAACGCAGGAATTAAAGATAAGAAATTAAATGTATTTACACAATAATACAATGGGTAATACTGTTAGTAAATCCAAGAACGCGGTTAGTAGCAATCATAATATATATATATATATATATATATATATATATATATATATATATACAGTCTCGAAGTAGGACTTCCTTAGAGTCTACGTGCTTGTAACTGTGACTTCTACAAGCCGTTACCTCACACTATTACTCTACCTCCAACTCAATCTCAATCTCTGTCTTCTCTCAATCTCTCTGTATATTCTGACTGACTCTGGGTATTTAACGGCAGCAGTCCAAGTAACACTCTGGTCGAGTCCACTTATGTGAAAAAGGGGAGAACCCCATAACAATAAGTAAAATCATATTAACTATTTCTACGTTTACGGAATATTCTGTTGACGCAATTTTTTTAATTTTTTTAAATATACCCTTGGGAAAGACATGCATTTCTAATGTCTCATTACTTTTTCCATATGTCCCTTTGCCGTTGATTCGGTTTTAAAACAAAAAAAAAATGATGCAAATGCTGTTTTATGTTACCTATGGCAACAAAAATTGATTCTGGAATTACGTATATGAAATTTAATGAAGTATGACTCGGCAAGTTTCTGAGCAAGAAAATTAAATCTATATCATGGAAATATAAAGTGGTGTAGAATAATATTGCAAAATTTATCCCGAAGAGCAGTAGATATTACATTATTGCGAGACTTTGAACGAGATTTCGTAAAAATATGGTAACAGCTGAATATTGAAGGCTTATTTCTAAGTGCATGAAAACAACGGTTAAACTGAGAAAAATCGAGAGATCTCGTTTATTTTCTATTCTGCTTTGTTAACTATCAAAGCAAATGAATTGAGCTATTGAATCATTATTTACACTATTTACTATTGAATCATATTTGGCAAAATCTCGTCCTGGGGCATTAACAGCAATCATTTTCTTTAAATAATCCATATTTGTGGCTTCGCACTTTCTCATTGATGATAAATGGATTTTTCTTTCTCTGCAAACTCCATGTAATGACATTTTCTTTTCCACTCCGAAACAAACTTCAATAACAACACAGCAAATGACTTGCTGGAAATGATTTTTTGATTTCATTTGTTTGTTTAACGGTATATCAACACCTCTATGGGTCATTTAATGCCGAAGTCTTTGGAGATTTAAAGTAATAACAATATGATATATTTTATTCCGCTTTCACAAACAAATGCATGGTAGATGATACTCAGCTTTTTTGCATGGACATCTTTGTATGAACATAATTACTAGAAGCGGTGATATGTGTGTTTTATGTTTTAGTTTTGTTGAAGTTATATTTTAGAATACAGTTTGATTTCTTTAAGAAATTGTAGGATATAATATAAATTAATGTCATGTTGGTTGTTTGTTTTTCTTTAGTGGTATATCAGTCACTATTTTGAACTCACTTTTATGGCTTCTACTAAATATATTTTGAACGTATTTATATGCCTTCATATACAGATAAAATGTATTGTTGGTAATTCTATAAAATTTTATTGTTAGTCATTTTGATTTAAAATTGTATTGTTGGTAATTTTACTATAAATAATGTTGGCAATTTTTTTTATATAAAAATGTATTGCTGATAATTTTACTATAAAAATGTATTTTTATACTTTATATTGTTCTGAGGGTTCACTATTTGCCCATGGCTGAAACCCTAACTGGTGCTACCACCCCGGGTCAGGGTAGACCTGCGAACAACGTTAAAAGGTGCTTCCACACCCTCAAAACTTCCAATCTCCAAATCAGAGGTCTTGCTGCCAGATGTAGATTATCGTCATTAACTAACTTTGCTGGAAATGAAACAAGATTCCAAACCAAACTAATACATTCATGGGGATAATATAAAAATAACATGGAATTAAACAAACCATATCTTTAAGACAGAAATAGATAAAATTCACTATTTACCCATAGCTGGAACGCTAGAAGGTGCTACCACCCCGGGTCAAGGTGGACCTGGGAATAACGGTAATTAAGAGGTGGTTTCATACTCGTCAAAACCTCCACTCTACCAATCAGAGGCCGTGTTGCCTGATGTAGATTATCTTCGAAGATCTTAAACACAATTTTTGAACACAATACGGAAAAATGTGTAGGGAATGTGTAGGGATATGGCACATATGAGAAATAAAATAGCTTCACTTTTTGTTTGTTTTTTTCTTTTCTTTTTTCTTTTCTTTTTTTTTTTTTTTTGTTTGATCATACTAGAAATTAGACATTTATCCTTTCCTTACACGTTCTCTCTGTATTCTTTGGCTATTACTATGGATGACGTTTAGAAGAGTTATATTTCTTAGTTCCACCAGTTCAGACATTCACATCTAGAACCAATCACGCCATGTTCAGGGTGGCAAATTATTCCCATTGTGTTCCTTTGATAAAAGGTATAAGTTCCACTCAGACAGCTTCTTCCTCAGAACTGTTACTTTATCGAACAAACTTTCGAGAGAATGCTTTTCTGGCCACTACAATTTTGGTCACATCAAGTTCAGGGTCCACCATTATCTATTCTACACGTCCTCATAATATCCACTTCTTCATCTATCTTACAACCCTCTATTTTGATTTGCTGTTGGGACTTGTATTAGGTGACCTTGTTTTGTCATTTCACCCTCTAGCAAGCAATAAAACCACTAACACCCTAGGGTTACTAAGCGTAAAAAAATATGCAGATATGTGTCATAAACATACGCACACGTGTATGTGTGTGTATATACACACGTTTCCATCATTTTTATTAAAATGAATAGTTGATTAATAATAACACATTTTTATTCTGTAATCAAATCTTACGCTATACTCAACACTAAAGTTGATCACCTCAATTGGGACGACCTCTTGAACGAAAATTAATTTCTAGCGTCTCGGTCCGCTTCTGAATCAGTGAGGCATTAAACAATAAATACATTTCAAGGACGATCGTATTAGATATATCGAAGGCCGTTCACAAGCTGTAGCATAGACGGAAGCTACACAATATCTCCAACTATGGAATCGCTGGACGAATACTTTCAATTATCAAGACTTTCCTAACGGGTAGGTCTATGAAGGTAGTTGTTAATGGACTGTCCTCCGAGGCCGAGGAGATCAATGCTGACGACCCACAAGGTCCGCTTCTTGGTCAAGCTCTTTACATTAAGGATCTGCCTAAGAATATACTCCGATCTTTTGTGGATATCTCTGCAATTGATACAACACAATTTATTTAGAGAATACAAAGAATCTTTAATGTTATCAGTCCTGATCTTGCATCTCGGCTTCCATCACATACTGCCCGTCATTTCACTGTAACATAGCTTCCCTTATACCTTTTCTATAAGTATTTTTCGTGACAATTTTTCTGATTAGTTTAAACGTCGTCTTTACGAATTTAAACGCAGCGCTAGATTGACAGTTAGGTCTCATTTTACAGTTGAAATTGCTAGATATAACCCTAAGTTCTATGATAAGTTCTTCTCGCTTGTGGGACTTTCTTCCAAAATCTTGCTTTCCAATCAACTTTGATCTCAAAGAATTTAAAAGCAATGCCAATCGTTATCTTCTCTCGTTAATAATGTTTTTTGTTTTCCCATTCTTTCACACTCAGTAACCCCTTTGGTTTTAGTGGCTTTATTTCTTGGGTTGAAATGAGTAAAGAATTTTTTTCTTAAAATAATTGAAACTTTTCAAACTGGATATTTTTCATTGTAACTAGTGTTAGAAGAAAATTTTTAAAAGATTAATACTAAAGAAAATTAATGTTTTATACTTAATCAGAAGTCCTTTTTCATTTTTTTTGTCAAAAAATTTTATGTTGCTGTAAAGGATAATATGGAATTTACAGTCCATTGCGATTGTCAATATTTAACTGTCAACCAAAATAAAATTGGTAGTCATTTTATCATGGGCGCCATCAGTTCTCCTTGAAATTCTAACAAACTTTTTTTCCAGTTTGCATACAGGTATCAAAATATTTTTTTCATAACATTTTTTTTAAATCTTGAAAATTAGATTTAATGTTTTTCTTTTTCTTATATTCCTTTACACTCAGTAACCCATTGCGTCTTAGAGACTTTATTGCCTTGCTTGGGGTAAAATGATTAAAAAATAAATTTTGAAGAAACCAACCTTTTAAATACTATAAATTTTGTTCTTGTCTATGACGGAAAAAGTGTAGGGAATGTGTAGGGAACACGTTACATAGGAGAAATAAAATAACTTCATTTTTTTTTCTTTTTTGTTTGATCATACTAGAAATTGGACATTTATTATTTCCTTTATAAACGAGTCCACATTACTTTTCAATTTCCTTCTTCCATCAGAAATAAGTGAACATTCAAAAGATCTGCTGAGTTATATATATATATATATATAACTGGATATATATAACTGGATATATATATATAACTGGTTTCTGCTATCATCTCTAATGTGGACCTGTAATAGTCCTCTTAGAATTGTGCCATGAATAAAAATGTCTCAGCCAACTATCTTTGCATTCTGCCTTTGGAAATCTTCGTCTGTTGTTTCAGATGAACTCAGTTGAGGCGTCTAACGCTTCCAAATATCGGCCTATTAGTCTTCTACCTCTCATTGGGAAACTGCTAGATAGCCCTAATCAATGCTGAATTGGATAAGTATCTCGCATGGCCTTCTTTCAGGCAAGCAATATGGCTTTCATTTCAACTACTGATGTATTGACGATAATTACAGAAAAAAGTCTATTTATGCATAATGATAAGAATGGTGAATATCAATCTATTTCTTTTTGGCATTACGCGAAAGATTTCTATGAGTTTGGCATACAGGTCTTTTTTTTAGTTGAAAATTTTAAAATGAATCTGGACAAATTTTATAAATGATCCAAAATTTCTTATTTTAATGGTAAAAAAAAAATTTTCCTGAACGGCCACTATCTAGATCCTTTTGTAAAAATATGCAGGTGTCTCCAAAAAGCTCTATCATTGGTTCTATTTTGTTTTTAATTTTCATTAACGACCTTCCAGATGAGATCAGCTCTCAACTTCGTATCTATGCTGATGATACGGACATTTACTCTTGTCACGATAGTAAATCTGATCAGTTCGATAAGGTCAAATTGACGTCTGATATCAAAATCAATCTTCAGACTGTTGTTAACTGGGGCAAAGAATGGCTTGTTAATTTTAACGCCTCCAAAACTAAACTGTTCGTTGTTACTCATATGAGAAACCCATTTCTGCCTTTCCTTCAAGATGGCTGGTGCCAACCTCCAGGTGAGTGACACGTTGCGCCTTCTTTAGCTAACGTTCTCGGCTGACATGCAAGTGGAATGACTACATTGATTCCATTGTTATGTTTTGTGCTGCTAAGAGAGCTGGTTTACTGTATCGCGCTTTTTTCTCTCCAGAATCTATCTTACATATTTATTACGTCTACCTCACATATTCCATGTTTAGAATATTGGTATTCCATATACGGTCCGGAGCTACTATCTGTTAAAGGATCCTTGATAAAATTCCTTGTCAGAATATTATTGGTTCATTGATCTAGCGTCTCTCCTTCATATGTCATTTTTTCCCACCGACGTAAATCAAATTTGCTCCCATCCTTTCTAACCAATGGTGACTAGGTACAGTTTGTTCACATTAGTCGGACTATTGTCCTCATCTTTGTCGCCATATTTGTCTCAACGACTCTTCCCTTGAGGAAACGGACCAGTATTCCAATAGATAATCTGATGAAGATGTTTATTTCTGTTACATCAAACAACATCCTGTCGATATATGATCAGATATATCGACAAGTGATGAGGGCTTAGCAATGGGCTCGCCATTATCACCAGCAATGGCGAATATATACATGGAATACTTTGAAGAAATGGCATTAGAGTCTATATCGCTAAAGCCAACTATATGGTTAAGGTACGTAGATGACACTTTCATACTCTGGCCACATGAAGATGTTCAGGTTCTACTGGACCATGTGAACTCAATAAGACCTTTGATACAGTTCACAATGGAGAAAGAGAGTAACAACTCACTCCCATTCCTGGATGTACTAATATCTCGAACAGAGAATGGGTTCAAGACATCCGTATACCGTAAACCAACATTCACCGGACAGTACCTCAATTTCAACTCCCACCATCCATACAGCGTAAAGAAAGGGATCGTCCGATGCTTACAACATCGAGCAAAAGTCATAAGTGGCGATCCAGAGACGTTAGATAAAGAATTGGTCAGTATAAGTAGTACCCTACAACGCAACAACTACCCTGGGTACATGGCAGCAGCCCCAAAAACTGGGATAGGCGGGTACAAGAGGAGGAGGAGGAGGAGGGACAACAACACTCAGAAAACAGTCTGCCTGCCTTATGTGAAGGGGTTATCAGAGAAAATACAAAGGATCTGCGGTCCATATAACATCAGGACAACCTTCAAAAGCGTGACAACACTTCTTGCAGATATCTCTCCCGAGTGAGACCCCCCCAGAGAGAAACATGACTAAAGACTGTGTGTACGCTATCCCATGCAGCTGCGGAAAGGAATATAAAGGAGAGACAGGCCGCCCCCTCAAGGTAAGGCTTCAAAAACACCAGAAAGCTGTAACACGAGGGAAGTAGAAAAATCAGGCGTGGCTGACCACATATGGAGAGAGAAGGAGATCACCGCCCCTGTGGGATCATGTTGAGATCATAGACAGGGAACACCATTGGAAAATTCGTAAACTTAAGGAATCAGCACATATGCTAGGCCACAAAAATCTCCTGAGCCGACCAAGCATAGAAATAAATACAATATGGGAACCAGAGAAAAGCAATGATAACAAAAAGTTGCAATATGAACTCTGGTAAAGACATGCAATGATAACAGCAAAAAATTGCAATATGAGCACTGGTAAAAATGATGCTGAAAACATTAGGTTTATAATACTCAGAAGTTCATACCCAGATGTCCTCAAGGACACATGGCACAGTGGATAAAGGCGTTGGTTAGATCCAGTGACAGACCCAAAGAAGGTGAGTTCAATTCCTGGTTAAGGCAGTGGAGAACTTTCAGAGGGAAAATTAGCAGGAGATAACTGATAACTGACATCCACCAGAACGTGGAATTAGAACAGTCTACCCCAGCGATCGAAATAAAGGGTTCAGTTCGAAATTCCAACCACCTGAAGAAGGCCGAAAAAAATGAGGACAATAGTCCGACAAATGTAAATACTGTACATAATACCTCTTCTCAGAAATATAGACAAACTCTGGCAACTAGGTCTCATCAATTTACAGTTGAGTCGGCTACTTACTAATCGTAAACCCTATGTTAACAGTTTTTTTTCTCGTACTTTTCGCTTGGGGAACTCTCTTCCAATTCCATATTTTCCAGTCAATCTTCAAAAAATTAAATGCGAGGTCAATCGCTATTTACTGTCTTCTTCATTACATTTTTTGGTCACACTACTTAGTAATGTTTCTGCTGACTAATTCTTCAACAACCCGTTGTGTCTTAATGGCTTGACTGTCTCGCTTGGGGTGAACTTGATTAAAAAAATAAGTTCCCAGGCAAAATGTTTAGAACAACAACCCAAGGAAGCTGCCTATAGGAGCAATTCAAAATTCTTGTTCTTTTTTTCTCTTTTAATCTAACGGTTCTTGCTCCGTTTTATTTAATTCCTCTTTAGAGAGAGCTTTAATTTTAAATAACAGGATAGTTTCACTTATTTAATAAGTTTTTAGGAGAAGAACCACTCTGAATTCAAAACCTGAGAAGTCAGCCCCCAACAGACATTGGTCTCGTGAGAAGGGTAGAACCCCAACAGTACACAAAAAATTAAGAGCTGTTAAAGAGCGGATGAATTCAGAATTTAACGGCCATCCACAATTTTATATATTTAAAAAGTTTGTACCCGTAATTAGACGAATAGTGAATACGGCTACTTAATCAAGTTTGTCAATTTTATTCAATTCTTCTAACAGGACTGAGAAGGACGATGACAGTATCATATGTGTTATAGTAAAAATACCAGCAATACATTGCCATAGTTAAAAATTTACTAACAATACATTTTTGTAAAATAAATTACTGATGCTCCCAAGAAAATTAAATTCCAGCATTAAATGACACATAAGGAGTTGATTGCAGCTAAACAAACAACCCCCCCAAAAAAAGGGTACCAACCTCAAACAAAAATTTCTACATCTATCTCTATTGTTATTTTGTCGTTGTTGCTATTTAGCGTTAAAAAACAGAACTCAGACAAAAAAAAAAAAAAAATCATAGTTATGGCAACTTTCCTAGCATCATTCTTACCTTTTCTTTATAGATTTTATACTAATATATTTGGAATAACAAAACTATACATCAAGGTAAGAGCAGGGAGGTTTCTTATCCGTACTTTTGCCAAATCCATTCATGCAAAGCAACATAAACAGCTCGCAAATAGAATCGAAACCGTACTATGAACCCAACTCGTTTATCGCTTATTCACGAATAGCGCTATTTTGCCATCCCCAGCCAATGTCGCAACTATTTTACCCCATCATTAATACCGTAACCATTTCCGATTAATTAGATCGACAATATTTTGATACCGCATAGCGTTTAAAATATAATTCCTGCTCTTTTATCCTCTAAATTTTTCTTTTTTTTTTTCTGATAAAATTTCTTTTCATATCTTATTTGGCTAATTAATTTCAAAAACGTTTTTTGAAATACACCGACGCAAAATCATGTGAACATGCCGCCAGTAATAGAGAAGACCGTCATTTATTGATAACAAAAAACAGTTAAGAAAATTTATTAAGCGTTTGTCTGAAAACTATTTTTCAAATAAAATTTTCTTCTTTCCGAATGAGTTCCTATTAGCGAGCTTTAAGGCCATTAAATGAACTTATTGAGGACAAAAATTTCGTCCATCTTGGTTTAAAACAGTAGTAAAGCCAAGTTTTAAAATATTAATTTGGATTCTGATTAAGCGTGTAATTTGTCGATAGAAATACTTGGTATTAGAAATAGAAAATGAAGGGGTTTTTTAAAGCAATGTGAAAAAGGGAATAACAGGAGGGTGAAAAATTCATATGCTAATGGGAGAAAATAAAATGTTTGCATGACAGGGGATTCTATTTTAAAAAGTAGAAGATTATTTAGTTTTCAATCATTGGTAATAAAAGATTTGGTTTAGGGGAAAGAAGGAAACAAACAAATGCCTTTGCAAAAACTAAATGAAGAAAATGAAATGTAAAAGATTCAAAGAATCTTAAAAGAATACCTATATTGAAGAATATTGTTGAAAGGTGGAGGAATTTAAAAAAAAAGAGGAAAAGTTTTGAAGAAATTTTAATTGAAAAGAAAAAGAAAATTATATCTGGCAGAAAAAAATATAAAGAGAGGAAAAATAAATTAGAATGAATAAAATGAATGAAGAAAGAATGGAAAGAAAATGGAACGATTTTGAAAGACGAAAAAAGAATAAAAAATAAAGGAAAAAAAATAAGGACTTAAACCAGTGAAATATATTCAACGAAGAAGAAAAAATGGGAGAAATGAATAATTGGAAGAAGAAGAAGAAAAAAATAAAAATGCCATTGTTCTCTATCTCTCTATATATATATATATATATATATATATATATATATATATATATATATATATATATGTTGTCATTCAAAGGCGAGAAACAATTTAAAAAAAAAAAAAAAAAACGCTTAATCATCAAAACAAGATCAAAGACTGATTTTGAACAAAATAATCTAGGGATATCTAACAGTTTTTTTGTTTTTTTGTGTTAAAAAATTTAAGATTTCAATATAATGAAATCTTTTCTCAAATCATAACCAATCCTTCAGTTAATTGACAAATCTGTGTAAAAAGGTTGTTCTCTTCTTTCCAGTCCATTTTTTTTTATCAGTGTGACATTTATAAGCTCTCTCTGTTAATGTAAATACTTCATTTATTTTATTATTCGAGATGTCAGTTTTATACATGGACAATCCATCAGTGTACGTACAAACATCACACACATATGCATATCCGGGAATATATATGTAATCTGAGTCTAATATCAAAACAATTTTACCTGGTCATTGATAATCTCATAATATATAGAGAGAAATAGATAGTCATGGTCAAGCATGAATCAGACTGTCGCTAAAATGGGTTGACCTTGTGTTCACTTTTTTTTTTTTTTTTTATTTACATACGAATTTACATAAATATTAAAAAATATATTTTCTATTGTATATACAAATAATATATATATATGTGTGTGTGTGTGTGTGTTCTTTGTTCTGTGTGTTTAACTTGGTGTAAAAAAACCTGTTGCTCAATGCTAAATAACAGAACTATTAAATATATTTAATATACATAATAATACCCTAATCGACAGTATCATTTATTTAATTTCATGCTCAAAAATTATTTCAGGTAGTAAGTTGAATTAATTTAATTTGATAACAAAGTTTGTTTAAAAAAATTTCACTCTCAAAGATATGTTGTTGTTAGGGATGGGTTGTAATTATCTATCGATAAATGTTTA
Organism: Acanthosepion pharaonis; assembly: GCA_903632075.3. Taxonomy (NCBI): domain Eukaryota; kingdom Metazoa; phylum Mollusca; class Cephalopoda; order Sepiida; family Sepiidae; genus Acanthosepion; species Acanthosepion pharaonis. Next base: position 107,021 of record CAHIKZ030001625.1, on the reverse strand, counting down.
ATTGTACATATAATCTAATCTTGTATTTGAGTTTAAGCTCAAACTTATATTTGAGATTGAAAATAATAATTATTACAAATTCTAGTTCTAATTTCAATTTTCGTTAAAAACGAGCGCTGATGTTAAAATAAGGCTAAGAGGGGTAATTTTTCTTTCTTATTTCATTAATAATAATTTTAAATAAAATTAAAATGAATAAAAAGAAAAAGAAAAGATTTGTAATGATAAAAAAAATTAAAATAAATAATAATAAAATTGATAAAAGAAAGATCAAAAATACGATAAGAATAAAAATAAAGGTAAAAATAAAAATAATGGTTATATAGTAAAGAAAAAAGGAAAAATAGATAATAAAAAAATAATGCTATCAAAACCGGTATCTATGGTGTCTGGTTCAACGTACTTGAGTAGGAATTTACTTTTTTTAATAAACCATTAACTCGCTTTTTTTTTTTAATATATTTAAATATATTAGATATTTTTAGAAAGACATAAACATTTATCAAAAATTCCCGTTAAAGGGATTTTATATATTTTATATATATATATATATATATATATTTATAAAATTGTAGATAGATAGATAGATAGATAGATAGATAGATATGAGAAGAACAATATATGTTTTATATTTCAAGAACAGTAATGAAGAAATTTCACCATTCTTGGCAGATTTTCTGTTATCACAAAGTGGGATATTTAAAAAGGAAGATGAAGGGAAGAAAAAGATTATAGATGAATTTGGCTTGATTTTTTTTTTTATTATTTCAAAAATTTTGAAACTACCAGTGTCTCTCGTTCATGCGCATGTGTGGTCACAACAACGTCAATAAATTCAGTCTGATGAAGTCCTAATGGATGAAACACGTCACAAATAATTTTTTTCTATTTTGTTTTACAATCTAACACCAAAAAGCGACATCCAAGAAATACTTTGGTGATTTTCAAACCGAATTTAAATGTATATGATTGATTTTTTCCTGATTATTAGTAAAATCAATCAATTCGTTTACATTGACAAATCTCTCAACACAACCTAATTCTCATTATTAAACACCATTTAAAAAATAAAATATACTTTTCTGAAATGTTGACAAAAAAAATAGCTGATTTAAAGTTTAATTAATCTGTATTGAAACAAATATTACTTTTATTTTCAATTATCGCTGAAAAGCATTTTTAACATGGAGCTGTGTGTTTTTATCAAGGTGTTGACACATTTATCAACAGTTTGGCTAATTTATGTAAGACGTAATAAAATTACATGACGAATACAACGTAAACACCGTTCTTATATAACTTTTTAACTACCCAGTAGTACAGTGTAACCCAGATATAAGAGACCCCGATATAAGAGAAACCCGGATATAAGAGAGATTTTCTCTGGTCCCAAATTAGAGCCTGTGTTACCTAAACAAAATAGACCAAACCCGGATATAAGTGAAACCCGGATATAAGAGACTTCTTCTCCGGTCTCGACAACTCTCTTATATCCGGGTTACACTGTACTACAAATTTTAAAATCTTTTAAGCATGATACTTATTGAATTTTAGGTACTTACTTACGAAGACGCTTGTTGAGGAAATGTTAGAAAATTATCAATAAAATTTAAATTTACTATAATTCAGTTATGTGCCATGCGTAATACATGCTTTGGCGATCATGTATCTTTCGATACATGACTGACGAGGCAGATTTTTTCCTGCAGTATGTTGCCATTTCTTTCTGCGGTAGACCAGTTGCCATCAAAGGCTATAGAACCCCGTCGGTCTTGCTATTTACCCATAGCTTTCCCAAGGGTATTAGCACGTAAATGAATGTAACGGATTTGACTGGAATTCGAACTCGACTCTCCGATTCCTCAATCCGAGCCGCTATCTCCACCAACCGCTCTTATTTTCTGATAATGTCGTGTATGGAAGTCGTTCGCGTTTACAAAAATCTGCACGTTTATAAACACACAAAGATTTAAAATTCTTTTCAAAATACTGGGGATCACTGGATTGTAGTAAGCTTTTCCCATGTATGATTAGTAAATATAGTTTTTATTAAATAACAATATCACTTGACAAATTAATATAAAATTTTAAAAGATTTAAAAGTTTATAAATAATTTTTTAATAAGAAACGACAAAATTAAAATAATCTTGTAAAAATACATTACTCATCGAGAAAAATTTTAAAAGACTATAGTGTCCATGAAATATTTTATTCATAATACAAATTAAAAGCTTTTTTAATTAAATAATGTCTTAGTTTTATTGCATTCTTTTTGTTTTACGATTCAGAGCAGGATTTCCGTAACTGGGAGGTCCTGTTTGACGAAAGAAAAATTCATTATTTAAATTCTCCGAGGCCTTGTCCTTATAACTATTTTAAACATTAAATACTACAAATAAGAATTTCTCAAAATTTCACAAAATTAAATGAGTGGGCGTGGATGACAAATGTCAAAAAAATATTCTTACCAAGGTTTTCTAAAAAAGAAAAATTTAAAGAATACTTTCATTCATCTGTGAATATGTCCTGAATGTTTCATTAGAATTATCTGTTTTTCCAAATCAATGTATTTTTTAACTCAAAAGAAGACACTCAAATTTCCTGCGAATTTTTGCAACTGGGGTAGACTTTCGTTCACAGAATTTTTTGGAGGTATATATATATATATATATATATATATATATAATTTTATATATGTTGTCCACTGTGTGTGTGTGTGTGTGTTGTAACTCACACTATTTGGACATTCCAACCAATTGCATGGAGTGTCAAGGACGAAACGGTAAAATATGAACAAAGATGAGAAAAAATTTGTCATATTCAGAATATTTTACTAATGCTTTCAAAAAAGATTAAAAACTTATCTATAAATATATATATAAATATGTTTATCACTTTAAATGTTATTTTTCGTGGATGCCCATATTTGAGTAGACGCTCCGTTTATTTTAAACAGGGTATTTACTTTCGTTTACCGAAAAAATCTTATTGAAGAATAGATATATAAAGAATACTTAAATGTCTTCAAAATAGATAAAGAATAGAGATTAATAGATACAAGCGTGTTAGTGGATAAAATTGTTATAAATATATACGTATTTATCTATGTAAGTATATAAAATTACACTTTACCTACATTTATATTATGTGATTTCGCGCTCTTCCTCCTATTCTCCTTCCTGTTTTATATTTTTCTTCGTCGTCGTTACCTTCACAGTATTTTGTTTACTTCTTAAATATTTATTTTAACAGCAGACGTTTTTTTGCATTTTTATCTCTCAAAATATGCATCGAATATTGATTCTACATTAATATAGATTTTTTTTAATCAAAGTTTAAATTTCATATTTCCTTTAAATCTCTCTTATATTTTTTTCTTTTTTTTTTGTAATTCACATGAACGATTTACCCCTCCTTCATTTCCATTTTCCTTTTTATCTGGACGCCTCTATTTAGGCAACATCTTTTCAATCTATTTCTATTTGTTTTTCTAACCTTTGGTAGTTTTCCTTTGATTGTCGCATCGTTCCGATTATTTTTTTAATAAATATAACGACCCCCTTACAGTAAAATAACTATTTTTAAAGTCACATCAAAATTCAAAAGAAATATTCAACGCAGAAAAACCTTATTTATCATTTTCTTTCCAGTGCATGTTAACCACCAATACGACAGCCACCATCACAATTGGATGCACAAAATTATTTTATTTGTTTGAGTTTTTGTCCCCTAGAGCTATACCGATTATAACGCGAAAACGAATCTTGGAAACAGATTTTAGATCATACATTGCTTGCACAACGATGGTATTACGAAAGGCTACTCCAACCCACTAATTCCCGCCAAATAATGTATCCCATTACCTAGAGGCTTCATAGTTCTTTACAGTCTCTTACAATATTAATCGTTCATTACGAATTAGACGTGAATTTCGAACCAAATGATAATTCTTCGCATCTTTGTTAAATTGGAAGCCTTTGCAAACTAGCGCAGTGGTCCTTCTCATATTGGCCTCGTCTTTTGTGAAATAAGCGATAGCGTCTTGCTTGCCACAATACATTAACATTAATGATTTTTTTCCTGACAGGTTTCAAGTTTGGTAAGGTAATCTGGTTGTCTAAAGGTGGAGGTGAATGATACGAACGCGTAGAAACCTCACCATTTTAGCAAAAGTGTCCTTTTTTATTTTACAATTTGTGCCACGTCCTTTGGCGACTTGTATACAAATATCTATCTGATTGGTTTCTTTTTTTCTTTTTTTTTCATATGCCAGCAAGCGGGGAAATAAATGATTTTTTTTCCAATTCACGGTGAGCGTTCTCATTTCTGACTGTATTTTTATTATTATTTTCTATTACTTAACATTAATTTGTCCAGTTTACTATAAATATGTGATAACAGCAGTATTGGAATTTTGACAAATAACTTTCCTGCAGTTGACATGTATGTATATCGATGTGTATGCGCGCACAAATAATTCGTGTTTAGTTTCCATGTACTTTCCTTATATATATATATATATATATATATAATCAGTGGATGTGTTTTAAATCCGTTATTTTTATTACTTCAAACGTTATCCTTAATGGATATCATTATTTGAGTAGATGTTCCGTTCTTAAACAGTGTTTTGACACTATTTCTAAAACCCCGAATATCTTCTCAAATCCGAGTATGTACCAAAAATAACGTTTGAAGTAATATGTGTGTGTTTGTAGGATTTACAATAGTATCTGAAACAAAAGTGAAGAGAATTAGACAAAGTGGAAAATTTATTAACAACGCGTTTAACGGGAGAGCGGTATTGATTGGAGTTTTTCTACACAAATTAGTTTTAATATATAAGCCTTATATATATATATATATGTATGAAAAACAAACCCTGATTTAAAACCCAAAAATGCCAATCAGCTCTAATATGAATATAGATAAAACAATTAGCCGGACAGACACTCTGAAATTTAGACATTGGGAGGTGATAAGGTAAGGTAATTAAATTTGATTTAGGATTCCCATGGATATTAATCTCAAGGCATTTTCCTCGCAGACAATTTTGTCTTTTCTTTTCATTCCAACCTGAGGAAGTTCAAAAACATCGTACACGCCCTGGCAAAACGCGTCGTTAATAAATTGTCCCTTTGTCTCATCATCTTCACCTATATATATATATATATATATATATATATATATATATATATATATATATATTTATATATATATATATATATAAAGAAAGAAAGAAAGAAAAAAAAGAAAGAACAGTAAGATATATAATCCGGTGTTCTTATAGATATTTTTGCAAAATAGTGCTCAATGTAAATTTACAGAGCATTAATATTATAAATTAAAAGTCACTTGAATTCAATCAAAAATTAAAGATTGAATCTTCAGGACTTTAATATTTTTAGTTAAAATGACATAACAGAATATTCATGCAACTTTTTTTTAAATAGAGGTGAGTTTCATCTCATAATATTGATACAAATATAATTAACAAAGCTTTTATGTTATATAATAAAGAATATACAATTTTGAAACTAAACTATTATCTGAATAACACAAAGACAAAAGAAACAATATTCAAGTTTCTAATAAATAGGCATTTTTAAAATCAGAGGAAGTTTCAAAATAAAAAAATAGATCCCTACTGGCCGTTCAAACACTTACTGATATTCCCATGGTGGCTGATTTAAATTCGAAGCTTTTCGACGTCTTCCATTTTTGAAACATGGTTAGAACTGTTTAGTTTGAAGCCATATTTTAAATCAGTTCTGATAATATATATATATATATATATATATATATATATATATATGCCCTATATATGAAAGAAATTGGCTTTTGAACAAAAACGTTAGTTATTGAGGAACTTGAATCGCAAGGCAAAATATTTTCAATCTGAAACACACCAGAAAACAAACGCCAATATATATTGCGATCATATATATATAACAATATAAAATCTGGTAAACAAACTTTTGCAGACGTCACAACTTAGGGTACCACCGATAAACACTTTTTCAAATATATTCGCCTGGATTGTGAATACAAATGAAAAACACACTCAATAAATTAAATGAGGAGGGGAAGGTGGAAACGCGATTAAAAGAGAAATATTAATCGCACCACACAAATTAAAATTGAACAGGGGTGTGTGAAAATAATACAAGTTCCACAAGAGTATAGAAATGGAAAGAAGACCTCTCGAACCCCTCCAACAACCGCTCCAACAAAAAAATATTCCCCAGGTCTGACCAGGTCCCCCAACGTGAAAAATGTTCCGGGAACACTGAAACCATGACAGCTGATGACAAGGTGGCTTATGTCGGGAAAAGCCAGGAATAAAATATAATATCCGCATCAGTATAAACGTTATTTGAGGAGTCAAAAGGAACACTGAAAACCAAGCAATCTTCATATTCAGAAATCAATACAAATAAGTATTGTTGTAAAATGAGAGAAATTAACCTAACAGCCAACATGGATGCCAATATTAAAACAAAATTTCTTCTGACGAAACAAAAGAACTAAAACAAAAATTAAATGTGAAAAAAAATTTACAAAATGTGGCACAAGGCCGAAAAAAATAAACTTAACAAAAGGTGTTCATCTTCTGTCTTAACATTAAACTTAGCTAGCCGCAACCACTGACCCAAACATACAAACAATGTTCCTTTCACCAAAACAAAAAACATCTATTACATACCATTCTTCCTTTCATCCACCATAATGCCTCAGAGAAATGAAAACTAGTTAGGACTAACTAAGTCCCTAGTCCCTACATATACAATTCATTGTCTGTGGCGGGGGGGAGACTAAAATAACAATGTAAAAATCTAAAAACCCCAATGAATATCTACAATGAGTACAAAACTATGTACAAGAAACTAAACAAAATGGTGTTAGTAATAAAAAAATACAGCCTTAACTGTGGCAGAAACATCAGTTAACTGAAGGAAATCAATGCGGGACTTGAAAAATATAAAAACATTCGTACAAGCCATTCACACACTACAAACACACACTCACCCGAACACAACAACAAATACGAAAAACACTCGAAACGAAAGACGCCCACACCAACCAGAGAACTGATACCACTAACTACCTAACGATGGGGGGGATGGGGAATTAAACACAAAGAAAGAAAATAGGGCAAAATAGGGACCAATGAGCATACACCCCTAGCTAAGTTAACTTGAAAAAAGAAAAAAACTAAAACAAAACAGACCTAAACTAACCTATACACGGGAAGGGTTGCCAATGTTCAACCCAGCAATCCCAAAATTTTTAATGCCCAACCGACATCAAAATGCCACCCAAGTCAGCACCTTTCACTCTGCAGAGACGCGCAAGACTCACCCACCTTTCGCCAAATTCCAATGGATGGAGTCGTTCCTTTTGTTCTGATCTTGACTTTAAGCTGATGCTTAAAGAAAAAGATCAGTTGGGAAGAGGTAAACCTTCTCGTCCCCATGAAATTCCTTCTGTCGCGTCGTCCATATCACGACTCGCATAACCCCCAGTAAGCAAAGGAACACATACTGCTCAGCCTTAGTCAACGGCGGTACTATATTGCTACAGACGGAACTGGCCTCGAGGACAAAAACTTTCCACGCAGCATGCGAACCATGAATGTCTTCAACAAACTTGCACAACGGAACTACGACACTATAATGAAAGAAGGCGTGACCTAGGGTCTCCACCTCCCCACTGCAGCGAACGCAGTTTGGCGACTTAGCCAAACCTGCTGCACAGTCTTTTGGCGACCCAGAGGGCCCCTCGAATCAACAGCCAGGTGAGTGATGCCTCAGGGTTATTGAGACATTTCAACGCCCAAGGCCATATGCAGCGAGCCTCCTGCTTCGTCAGACCGAGCTCGCCTATGAAATCATCTTGAACGTTCCCCCTAACACCTGATATAATGCCTTACGGGACAACAGCTGGACGTCGGAGAGGCCATCCTTCGCCCGTAAGAGTTGCTTGAGAGCAAGACGACATTCGTGATAGAAAGAGTCCTCGGCTCGAAGAGTACGACCGGCCTCCTCCTCACACGAGCGCACACTTTCAAGGATGGAAATTTTCTACGGGCGTCTTCCTTCCAGAATTCACCGTTCTCATCCAACCTTGCATACACATCCGGTCTAGATAAGTGAGGCGAAGCGTATGTCGACGAATCTCAACGCAAGGCATACCCAGACCGCCATCAGAAGGATGGAAGTAACAGATCTTGCGACTAACCATGGCGGCCTTGCCTCCCCACAAGAAGGAGAACAAGAGCCTTACAAGCGCCAATAAAGTGTCAGACGGGAGTGGAAGCACGGGGAGTCGGTCAAGGAGAATCGGGTAGATGTGTGAGGCACATACTTCCGCCCTCCCCTTCAAGGAAATATTCCTCCGGGGCCACAGACGAACTGCGAGCTCGGCCTTCTCCCGCACATCCGACCAATTCATTTTCAACAGGAGGTCGGGACCGAACCAGATGCCGAGTATCTTGACCGGCCCGGCCGTCCAGGGGAAAAGTCCGGGAAGAGAAACTCCCTTCCACGAACCCAACCGCAAGCCAACAGACTTATCGCGGTTGACTTGGCCCCTGTCACCATCTGATATCCCTTGATTTCTTTGCTGACTTCGTTAATTTCGGCCCTGCTCGACACAAGAACCGAAACGTCATCAGCATAGGCGGAGTACCTGGCCGAGGTGGTAGCACCAGGTAAGGAAATTCCGCGAAGGACCGGATTCGTCTTCAACTTACGCAGGAAAGGTTCCAACGCAAGAACGTACAGCAATGGAGACAGCTGACAACCTTGACGAATGGAGAGAGACAAAATGAAAGGTTTCCATCTTACCCCATTCACTTCTGCCAGCGTACCGGGGGACGCATACAACAGTAGGATCCAAGTGCATAAGTTCGGCCCGAAACCGGCGGCCGAAAAGACAGCCTCCAGAAATCGATGGTCAACCCTATCGAAAGCCTTGGAATGATCTAAATTGATCAGCACGGCATCACTGTCGAGTTGCTCGATGATCAAGCGTACCAAATGAAGGTTGTCCTGAATAGTCCTGCCCTTCACAGCACAAGTCTGCTCGGGACCAATCAGACTAGAGAGGACAGCCTGCAAACGGTCGGCTAAGACCTTGGCTAAAATCTTCAACTCTGTATTTAACATCGTCAAAAGCCGATAATTATCTAACCCATCCCCACCGTCTTTGTTCTTGCGAAGCAACTTGATCACACCCCTGGTGAAACGTTGAGATATAGACCCCTGCTTCATCCAGTTGTTGTAAATCAGCGATAGCAAGGGGACAACGACGGGTGACTGCCTCAAGTACATTTCGTAAGGTAGACCATCTAATCCCGGAGTCTTGTCCAGGCCAACCTGTTTCAGCGCATCCCAGATCTCAGACTGTAATGAGACCCTCGCACCCATCCGCTTCAGCCGCCTCAAGGCGGGAAGGTCGGCTAAATAGGCGTCGAATTGAGCAACGATCCCTGGCCCCAGACATTCAGACTTTGTCCGGCAATGTAACCAGAGAGCCATTATCAGATCAATTAGGGTTGGATAAGATGCTGATCTGGACATGGTCGGGGCTAAGGATACTGACAGCCCCTCCCCGGATTGACACCTGGCCCATCTCAGTTAATCTTGATGGTACCGTCTTGGGAGAGACCGCCTATATCCCAGGGAAATGCGCAAATCCGAGCTGCAGAGCTCTATAAAAGGAGGGGTGAACTAAAACTGGGACCCTCCCTGCACAAAACTGTTTCAAAAATTTCAGTTCTTTACTCTGGGCAAAGGCAATTGGAGGAGACGATTGCCTCATCTAACATGGCCCATGTCTCTCGAGCTCCAGTTCCTGTCCTAATAACTGTAAGGATTCTCTGGGCATGGGGAAAGTTTTGTGGATCTTCCACATCCTTGTCGGCGTATTGGCGTATAGACAGAAGATACTTTAAATCTTTTATACCATTTCCGTAATCTCTGGCTCTTTCGGTCTGGGCCGGGGAAATTCTGCAGACATCCTCCCCCGACTTGTATATGTGTTTCTGAGTTTTTTTCCTTTTATTTTTTAACTCACGGGTTGGACTTATTTGTCTTTTTGGAGTGGGAGGGGGCATTTCAGGGTTTTTAATGGAGGAAGGGATGGGAGTATGATGAAGGGTAGATGAGGATTTTTGTTTGTAAGGGCTGGGATCTCTACTGAGGGGAACAGTTTTAACAGGTGGTGAGTGAGGGGTAGAATGTTTCTGAGGAGAGAAATGTTTCTGAGTTACAGGGTAGAGGACGTTGTGGGAGTAGCTTTTTTGGTATGAGACTGCTTCTGCTTGTCCAACTTCTTTTTCAATAATTTTACCTTTTCAGTTTTCTCGAAAACCGGGTCGTATTTTTTTTTCTTTCTTTTAAGGTCGAATCAGAGACCGGGGCATCGCCCTTAACGTTGACAGAGAGAGTGGGTCTGTTTGTGCCTTTTGTCCTTGGGGCTTTTTGGGACTGCATGGGACTGAGGACCCGCTGTCTGGCGCTTCCCTCTGGCCTTACCAGCAACCTGCCATTCCCCCTCCCCCTTCTCCACAACTGCACTAGCAGTGGGCGAAGGATCTTCAAGGAATGGGGGCTTAGTACTTGACCCAACCGGAGGTTTCACCGAACCGGCCCCAGAAGCTGGCATGCCCATTACAGGTGATGCGGAAGGTAAAGACGCGGTTAGAGGGGGGGATTGGTCAACTGGAGCATTACTTCCAGAAGCCTTCTTCTCTAGGCAGTAAGAGGAGAGGTGACCAGTCTCTCCACACTTCCAACACACCGGCTTGCGACCGGTCACAATGACCAGCAGCCTCAGGCTCCAGACTGTTGAGGATGAAGAGGAAGGCTTTATGATCCAATAATATTTCGAAACTCCATCCCCCGTTCAGGCCATTTCAGGAAGTACCCAGTATCTCGCCATACTGGGCGTGGAAAGTGGCGAGATGAGGAGGGACCTCGTATATTGATACACTGGTCCTTCGTTTCGCCTTCGTATTCGGTACGCAATATTAAGTCTGTAGTGATTAAATCACGGCCAGAAGCGTCCATACAGACTTCTGGTGTGGGTATCAATACGTCCCATATGAAATAGCCGGATCCCTTCACGATTCTGAGGGGCTTGAACCCCAGGGACTCCAGTGATTTCACCACTGTGTCTTTCGTCGAGCGACAAATTTTGCGCGTACGCTAGTCCACAACGAAAACTGACACAATTCTTTTTCCAATTTTTCTTAGTTCTGGGGAGTCTTCTAAGAGTCCACCTACGACAACATGTGCGTAACTCTTAGCTCGCTCCAAGAACTCCGCAATATTGATTACACACTTTGGGGTGGGGGACTTCCAACAAGAGGGCGATGCCTCAACATTATCACTTTTCTTTTCCTTGTTTTGGCTATTATTTTTTTATTTTTCATTTTGGCCATTTTTGGCCTCCATACTTTTAGTTGTCTGATTTGGGCAGTTTAATTCTTCATTAATTCGGGATGTACTCAGAAAAACTGGGTACTCTTCTGTGCAGTCTTTATCAGGCGGGTGTTTTTCGATTGAAAATAAATGTTTTTTAATGGACCTTCTATAGTCGGCCAGCATTGTTTTCTTTTTTTTTTAATTAGAAAAGACGGAATTTTCGGGGTATTTTTTCCCAATTTTTTTTTAAATATAAGACGGGAATGGACGGGGAGGGGTGGTAAGGGCAAGGGACGCCTATAGGCGTAAAAAAAATAAAACAGCAAAAAAATGTTTAATAAACAAAGTTCGCCAAGTAGCGAAAACAAATTTAAGACGATAGTCATAAAATTTCTTTCAAACAAAAAAAGTACAATTAAATACGATAAATAAATAAACAATACAGTAAAAAAAAAAAAAAGAAAAAAACTGACGTGAACAATTGGTCACAAACAAACAAAATTAGAACCGCTCAAATGAAAAACTCTAAAACTAACGTTGAAAGAACGAAGACCCGAATAAAAATAAGGTAAACTACAACAAAAAACTTTTTTTAACTAAATACTAAAGTAAAAAGGGCAGGCTACAAACACAAATACGAAACAATACGTATTAACTAAACAAAGAAATCCAATATGGCCGCTAAAAAAATAAAGGTTTGCCAATAAACGGAATACGAATATAGAAAACAGACAAGTTAGACTAAATAAACACAAACAGTTAAGAAAAATTAAACAATTTAAACACAGAACACTTAATAGATATTATAAAGAAAGAATTCACACGTAACAAATAACACGTAGTAAATGAACAAAAAAAAAAAAGTCTGACGTCAACAGAAATATTAAAACGTAGAAAAATAAACAGATAAACTCTGGGAGTTTAAAAAACGAAAAATAATAACTTAAAAAGGAAACTTTAACGTAAAAATCAAAACTAATAATAGAATAAATACAAAATAAAAGGAAATAATGTAATGTAATAAAATGAAAAAGAAAGGAAAAAAATCAAAGAAAGTTTTCAAATAATAGTCAGGAAAACAGAACGTAAAAGGTAAAATAAACCAGAAACTTAACTAAAACAGGCTTTGCAGAACAAAATGGTAATTTCCGAGTGGCAGTAAAGACGGTCTTGTCAGGTCTAGTAAGGTCTAACAAACGCTGAGCGATTGCAGATTGATGGACCGCCTGAGTAGTTCTTCTTATAGACTGGCACAAAAGAATTCCAGCTCGTGTATAGTCCAGTGAATGTGGGCTTATGAAAAACACTGGTAACGAAAACCCAGTCCTTACGCTTAACAAGGACATCCAAAAAGGAAAGTGCCCTATCCTTCCCAACCTCCATTGTAAACTCAAGGGATGGATGGAGAGAGTTAAGTTGAGACAGGGAATTTGTAGCATCTATGGCGGAATCAAAGATAGAAAAAGTGTCGTCCACATATCTCATATAGACACAAGGTTTTTGGACATTGTCAAACAAGATTCGCTCGTAATAGCCCACGAAAATATTGGCTACAACCGGACCTTTATTGAGTGTCTTCATTTGTATCCCCAACGAATACCTTTGTGTTGGCCGAAAGGTTCCTAAGGTATGACGTCTGTGTTGTTTAAAGCTGTTTCATTTTTGTGGGTAAAAATCACTTTATATATATATATATATATATATATATATATATATATATATATATATACGTTTCGAAGTGGAATAATGTTTAGCAATGCTATTCAAATTGATCCTTACAAGTGAATACAACCATCAGTGGATGCCTTCTACAACAAAAAAAACATGTATCTATTGGCACGCACTTACACGAACCAAAATACTATGATTACCTGCCTAATTAGATAGTGGTTCTTCATGTACCTGCTACACCACTATCACTCGATCGGGCATAAAGTTGCCTCCCTGTGCCGCGCCAGGAAATTTTTCTCCCCGGAATCGATCCTTCAAATCTACAAATCAACAATTCGCCCTTGCATGGAGTATTGCTGCCCTTCTGTTTGCCTCGGGGTTCTTGATAGGCTCCAGATGCGGATATGCAACATAATTGGCCCTGTTCTGGCATCTCGTCTACAGTCGCTTTCCCACAGACGCGCCGTCGCCTCTCTCTGTCTTTTGTACAAATACTTTCATGGTAACTGCTCCGAGGAGCTGCATTCGCTGGTTCCCAGACTTCATGAATTCAAGCGCCCTACGAGGCTGGCATCCCGCTCTCACCCTTTCACTGTCGAAATTATTAAATGTAGCCGTCTCTTCTACTCCAATAGCTTCATATCTCGCACCTCTTCCCTATTCCAGTTTCCCTGAGAGCTATAATCTCCAACTATTCAAATGTAATGTCAATCGACATCTCCAGTTGCCTTGATCTATCCACTGTCCTTCTCCTCATCCTTTCCTCTATCACTCTTATTCTGATCTTGATCCAAATCTTCTGTAACCCCTTGCGTCCTAGTGGCTTCCCGCCTTGCTTGGGGTGAAACGCTTAAAAAAAAATAATGACACCTGTTGTAGTACTACAGAGCGAACTAACGGCTCTCAGGGGAATTTGGTTCCAGGGTAATGAAGTTGTCGCCTTTCTGTTTCTAATTCTAGGCTGTGTGACAGGTTGCATTGACCTGCAAAAAGATTCCGCTACTATAAATTGTCGTATATGATTTTCAATGAGGTGTTCTACTATTATAGACCTTTACTTGATAAACATATGGAATAAAGAAAGTTAATATGTAAGTGATATCTTTCATTTTGTTCTTATCACATTTTGGGCCGATGCATTCTATGGTTTATTCTGATGTACAATCTTTATAGAAAGAAAATGTTTGCTTGTCTCGCTAGTGTAAAACAATATTTATTTTTTACTCTTATTTTTCACAAGACTAATACGGTGGATAGGAAGACGCTGATCTTTATACTATCTGGCTCAAATGGAACTGTTTACATTCACTGATTCAATCGAGCAATATCTTCCCATTTGCTACAATCATCGTCCACGTTGAATATAGCTGTTACACAAGTCACCATAATATCTCAAATGTGTGTGTGTGTGTGTGTGTGTGTGTAAGTGGGAAGAAGTCTCTATCTAAAATTGTTAATAGCTTTATTAATTATTGGTCGATTTTCATAATACAAGTTTTATTATGAACAGTATGAAGGTAGAAGTACAGAATAGTTCCTATACAATTTGCTCATTTTCTTCCAAACTGGATGTTAAAGAACGACCGCTTCTGTGGGCATCTACCATAAAACCAGAACTCGGCTTTCAATGACAATTTCTCATGGTTTTTACATCTACTAAACCACAAGGTGCACGAAGACTGCACCAACATCTCTGCACTGGTACCACGGACAGCCACACTTTGTAATGGGAGGCTAGTTATTAATAACATACAAATTTTGGAGAAAAATCTTTGTCTTTATTAAGTTTGGGGCATTTCTTCATCAGGGTATTCTATATTTTATGAATCAGTGGCGGTACCTAATACATAGATAATATAAGTTAAATGAAGAATAAAAAATAAAAACAAAGTATTGTCAGGCCAGGTTCAATATTTATCGTGGGTCGATCGTAGTTTGGCTTTTAAATATGGAGAACTCGAACTTTTTGTTTTTTTTTTCCTTTGATTTTGAGTGTCATCTAGGTTCCGTATTAGGTATTAAAACGACGAATAAGGACAAATGATATATATATATATATATATATATATATATATATATATATAGATAGATAGATAGATAGATAGATAGACAGATAGATATGTAAAATAAAATAAATTATACAAAAATCAACATTATAACCCAAAAACTTTTATGATTTGTCTCTTCTTTTTAATTTATATATATATATATATATACAGAGCCTATCTTCATTCAAATATATATCATGTTTCGGCACATTCCTTGATGAATTAACACCAAGAAACGGATAAAAGAATTGGAAAGGATCATTATAAAATAGACATATTTAATGAAACAGACATACACACGCACACACACAAATATATATATATATATATATATATATATATATATATATATATATATATATATATATATATATATATATTGCATGTAAACATGTCAGGTTTCTTATTCAATGGGTAATAAAGGATTCAAAAGCATCAGGATCGCCAACTTTTTTTCCTGGCACGAACGATTTTCAAAATTTCTCTCCTGCATAACTGTTTTTTTTCTTTACTATGTTCCGTCTTATTTTCGCTTGGCTGTTCTTTTGTTTTCCCAAATATTTTGACAGAGCAGTTCTGTTACCATACCAACTCAATGTGCGAGTTATTGACCCGTTACTCTAGCCTTGTTCATTGTGCCCTCGGTCGAAGCAATATAATTCATCTTGGGGAAGGTTTCTGCATAAACTTCAGCTCTGTGTACAGCCTCGTCAGTCACATATATATAGTTATTTTCTCATCGTAGAAGTCCGAAAGTATGGGGCACCTAGTGAGAATCGAACTCACGTTTCAGTCGTAACTTATCTAGCGAGACAAGTTATCTTGCTAACCATTACGCCACGCCGAGGTCCTGTTAATTTCTTTTCATATTTTGACTTTTTAAAATGTATTTTTTGTGTTGCTTTGAATCCTAGTAGGAGCGTTTATTCCGAGCCTTCGCGTGTTGAGCGCGGTTTAAATTCGTGTGAGCTTCTTTTTATTTTTTTAACTTTCAACACACCATTCCCACTGTTAAATAAGGCGAGATTGATATATATGGTCAAAAGATATGCTGTTTTCAAGTGAATATCTAAGACAATATTTAGATATTTTCATATAGATTTATTCAACCACATCTATGCCATTTGGTTCCACTTCCTTTAGCCATCTCTGATGCAGCTTCATGATTCCATCCTCACAGAAACTGGCATCTTTCTGGGTGACGAACTGGTCTATGGTTTTTACTGGCTTCCAGAGAATTGAAAAGAACTATGTAGGAATTGAAATTAGTAGTAATCCGAAGATGTCAGATCAGGCGAGTACGGTATGTGTCGTAAACCATCCCAGCCAAATTTTACTAGTTACTGTCAAGTCTACAAAGGAACGCAAGGTCTGGTGTTGTCCTGATGGAAACTGACATCCATTTTTCATCGCATGTGAAGTTCTTTTCAAAAATGGATGTTTCTTTTTGTGTTTGAGCATAAGATACCGAATGGAAATGCAATCAAGTAATTCTTTTCCCGTTAAATCGCGAAGCACTCAAATATGTTAGCGATTCATGTATCCAACTGTTTTCAAAGGCATTACAATGCTCATATGATATACGCGGAGTATCATTGCAATGTCCCGTGTCGTGGGACCTGGGTTATTTTTCATTAGTATTTCGATTTTGTCATCATAAACGATTGCAATCCTACTAAAACATTCTCGTTTTTTCAGATCAAAATTTACTAATGAACCAAGTGAACGACTTATGATCACTACTTGCAGCTGTGGCACCTTCACTATAAACGGCACATATCTTCTTTTGCTGTTTGTACAGCATTTTTTCCATTTTGGAAATCAAGTGACAACAATGCATGTGATTATTTTCTTAAATCAAAGACATGTAAAATCTATAATCTACTTGCGAATCGTTTTAGAAACAGGCATTGAAAAATCACCTTTCAGAATATATATATATATATATATATATATATATATATATATATATATATATATATATAATATTTATCATTCGCAGACAGTACGGTTTCGTTTTATCACAGCTCCTCAGTGCGACTAGACATCCGAATGCCTCAAGCCAGAACAGAAACCCTACCGATTTGGTATCAGTCAGAGTTTCTACTCCTACGCCATCGTCACTCGGCAGAGAGAAACAGTTAATACTAGCGTATTGTTTGTAAACAAACGCCAATCAGTCCTAGTGCCCCAATCATTTTACTGAAGAGCTTTGCATTAGCGCAGGTAGTTGTTGTTTATAGAATCAGCCTATCTCTCAAAAGTGCTCAATCGATAATATTTTCAAGAGCTTATGTCATATATATATGTATGTGTGTGTGTGTGTGTGTGTGTGTGTGTGTGTGTGTGTGTGTGTGTGTGTGATTACTTCCAGTCTCGAGTGAAACGAAATCGCACGTGTTCAAGCATCACTTATTAAAAAAAATACGTTCCAGCCCAAGAAATAGAAGATTGAAAGAATCATCATGATCAGAAAAGAATGAAGCGAAAAGTTTTCTGTTACGAAAAAAAAAAAAAAAAGCAATGAGCAATGAGAAATGTTGTTTTAACGATACAATTTAGAAATTGAGAAGAGAAATTTGAGAAAAGCAACTTCAAGTGTAAAAATTAGTACGGAGAGAAAGAAGAAAAAATTGAATGAAGAATGTTAGAAATGTAAAGATAAAATGTTGATATGAAAAGAAAAGAAAGGTGTAAAAAAAATGTTGTTTTAAAGAGATAGTTGAGAGAAGATGATTGAAGGAAAAAATCTCGTTAAGAAAAGACAAAAAAAATATTTTTTATAAAGATTAGAAAAGAATATTTGAAAAAAATTATAAATAAAAAAATGGAATAAAATCTTGTCTTTTTGTATACAAAGAAACTAATATTGGGGCAGGGAAATTACTCTGAAAAATTATAAAAAAATGAGAAGAATAAACCTAAAGGATAAAAATTATTATAAAAAAAAAGGAAAGAATCGTTTTGAATAGAAAGAAGGAAAAATAAAATTGCTTGAAAAATCGTTTTGAATAGAAAGAAGGAAAAATAAAATTGTAGAAAAAAAAGTATGACAAGGAAGAAGAGAAAAAGCATTTAAACATTTTATTATAAATGTAAAATAAAAAAAGATGCTACGAAGAATAAGAAAAGAAAACGTTATTAGGAAAATATTGTTCAAAAGAGAAAAGATTGAAGGAAATATTTTTATTTTATTTATTGTTCAAAAGAGAAAAGATTGAAGAAAATATTTTTATTTTATTTATTGTTCAAAAGAGAAAAGATTGAAGAAAATATTTTTATTTTATTTATTGTTCAAAAGAGAAAAGATTGAAGGAAATATTTTTATTTTATTTATTGTTCAAAAGAGAAAAGATTGAAGGAAATTTTTTATTTTATTTATTGTTCAAAAAAAGAGAAAAGATTGAAGAAAATATTTTTATTTTATTTATTGTTCAAAAGAGAAAAGATTGAAGAAAATATTTTTATTTTGTTTATTGTTCAAAAGAGAAAAGATTGAAGAAAATATTTTTATTTTATTTATTGTTCAAAAGAGAAAAGATTGAAGGAAATATTTTTATGAAGAAAAAGGTCAAAAACGAAGATTGGAATAAAAATGACGTTATGACAAGAACAGAGAAATGGATATTGGAAAGAAAAAAATCTTCTTGAATAGAAAAGAAGAAAATAAGATTTTAGGGGAAAAATCTTCGCCTGAAGATAAAAAAAAAGAGGAAATACAATTGGAGATTATCGTTTAGAAGAGATCAGAAAATTGAAAGTAAAAAGTTGTTTTAAAGAGAAAAGGTTTTTTAAAAAACCTCTGAAAGAAAATGATATTATAAAAAAAGAGAGAAAAAAAAATGATTGTTGAAGCAAATAACGAAGATGTTATTAAGAGAAAAAGATGAAAAGAAGGTTGAACGAAAAAATAGTGAAGCCGGGAAGAGAAAAAGGAAAGAGGAACTATTAAAGGGATGTAAATAATAAAGAAAATTGAGTTGTTGGATTGCAATGTATTAAAATATTGAAGATGATAAAGGGGCGTAGTTGATAAACTGATCTAGATTTTAACCGTAGTCTTGTTTTGTTTGGGGTTTTTTTTTTTTGGGGGTCCTAGGAAAAAATAAAATGCTTACAAAACTCCGCTTTCATTTATTTTTTTAATGAGTTTCTCTGCAGAAACAAATCGCTATATATGACGTTTCTCTGTTCTCAACAGCTTGCCGAAGGTTCTCCGAACAAAACAGCTTTGATGTCATCATCATCATCATCATCATTGTTACTGTTGTTGTTACAAAGTACTCCGGAACGTAATTTTAAATTAGGTTCGTAAGATTGGAAAAATTGTACTTGTTTTCTTGATGTTACTTTAAAAAAAAAAAACAAGCACTATAATAAAATTGAAACATATTTCTTTTAAAAAATAAAGATTTAAAAGTAAAAAAAAATAAATGTTGAAATTAAGTTTTATTATTTACCTTGAAATATACATAGATTTTTTACGGTTTATCAACCCTTTGCAGGGTATTTAAAGCCAGAAAATATTTTTAGATTATAAGAAATTTTTGAAGATAATAATATACTGATACAAGTCCTACTAATTAAACCATAGCTGGTGGGAAGAGGTGGATTCATATATTTTTCAAGGGTATTTGCGCGTAGATGAATATAACGAATCCGACTGAAATTGGAACTCGGCTCTCCGATTTCCAATTGCGAGCCGTCATACATTACACTATCCGCACATCCAAGCTTACAGAACCTGGCCTTCCTAAGTGGTCATCCATCTATAGGGCTCGCTCATAGGCTTGATCTTGCTTAACTTTGGTGATCGTATGAGAACGTGATATGGCCGTCGACCTATTTACGTTTAAGTACTGAATGTTGATGGATGGTTTACTTATGGGCATCAAAAAAGAAACCAGACAAAAATATGAAAAATATTCGACATTTTGTAGCTTAAATTATTTCTTGTCATTTCGTTTTACAGAGAAAATAGAAAAGCTGAGTAAAAATTAATAATTTTTCCTGGCGAGGTTCAATCAATCAATACTTGTTCGATCCCAGCAATGGCTACTTTCGCTACGATATTATTTTATTTTTCAAAAGAGTTATTTTTAATTCATTCTTTTGTTGCTTTCGGTCGATGCATTCTGAAGCCTTCTTCTGATGTACAATCTTCATAGAAAGAGAATAGTCGCTTGTTTTGCTAGTGTAATAGCTATCTCAATTTTATATGCCACACAACTAATACGAAGACTGCTACCTGACATTAGATAATATCATTCACTGACATCTGTATTAGTCTCCTCGTTGCCTAGCTCCATCTTATCTATCTGTATTAGTCTCTTTGTTATATAGCTCCATCTTATCTGTCTTTATTAGTCTCTTCGTTGTCTAGCTCCATCTTATCTATCTGTCTTAGTCTCCTGGTTGTCTATGTCTCAATTTTGCAGACTTTGATTATTCGGGCGGGAAATGAAGAGAAATCTGAAATCATCCGAACATTTTCTGTTATTCAAACAAAATTATTCTAATATTTCATTTCAGACAAGCGTTTTCAAAATTCGCAAGGCCACACTCAAACTTTGATTAAAAAACCGCTGATAAAATCAGTTCAATTGATTCTTATTAATTTCTCCCTTGTTTTCTTACGAAAAACATATATTTAATTATCACATCTTGGCCAGAGATTATAGCATATGCCACTCTCAGATGCGTGTAACGCACGTGAACCATGCTTCAGTTGGATATTGGATGGTCTTTTTGCTTACTCAGCATATAGCGAAGTCATTTAACATGAGACCAGATGGAAACGGACAAAGATTGATACATATTTTATTTTTTTTAAATTAACTGAACAAAACGTTGAACTAAGCAATTGGAAATTAATCTGAAGATGTCAATACCAACTTTCTTTCAGGAAATGACTTTTTTCTTCTTTTTCTTCAATTTTACTTATTCAATTATCCAAATTTTTAATCACCTGACCATATATATATATATATATATATATATATATATATATATATATATATATATATATATATGTACACATACACATATGTGTGTATATATATATATATATATATATATATATATATATATAAGGTGTCCGATAATTGACCAATAAGTCTTTCAATCACGAACACACGCACATTCATTTGGTTCTTCCATTTTCGTCCTTCATTCATTCTTGATTTTTTGCTTTTTTATTTTTACCATCTTTTTCGACCAATTTTCACTATTTTTCACGTTTTCTTTTTTCTTCTTTTTCGCCTTCTTTTTTCTTCCTTCTTTTTCGACTTCCTTTTTCTTTCATTTTCGTCTTCTTTCTTTCTTTCTTTCTTTCTTCCCCTTCCTTTTTCTTCTCCCTTTTTTCGCCTTCCTTTTTCTTCTCCCTTTTTTCGCCTTCCTTCATCTTCTTCTTCTTCTTTCTTTCTTTCTTCCCCTTCCTTTTTCGCCTTCTTTTTCTTCTTTCTTTTTCACCTTCCTTTTCGTCTCTCTTTTTCTTTATATATTTTCCTTCTTTTCATATCGTGAAATCAATTACATATTCATCAATTTTTCAACTTTTATTCTTTTCATATTTTCTTTTTACAATATTTTTTCTTTCCTTTTATTGCTGCCTATTTCTAAATTCTGCTCTCAGCATTTTCCATCCCCTCCGCCCTTTTTTCATTATCCTCGTCCCTTTTTCATTTCTATCACATCAAAAAGAAAGAAAGAAATTAAAAAAGCCAATAACTGGTGTTTTGGAGATGAAATAAATCTGTGTTATGTTGCATTGTCATATGTGAAATATGATTGCTCCGTAAGGGGGGGATGTCATTGCAATGGTAGCTTGAAATGATGGGGTTGAATGAAGTCAAAAGACCAGAGATCGGTTAGCAATGGGGTATGATATGAAATTAGAGTCAGTGGCAGGGTAAAGGTGAGGGTGATCGAGACAAACATAAATTTATCCCCTTTTAATCGAAGGGTTTAGTTTCTGACTGTCAAGTTATGACCGTATCCAGGCCGCGTTCGCGCCCTTTGGTCATGTGACGTCAAACGCATTGTAAGAGAAGGAAAGAAAAAAGGTGTAACTAGATGATTAGATAGAAAAATTATGGTAAATAGTGGCTTGGGGAAGAAGGAGGCTGACGTTTGGGTCATATGTTTCAAATCAACGACCCGCACTTGACTTGGTGGGCAGAAAGAACGAATTAGAGAGAGCGAAAAATGGGTAGCGCGCGTGGCTATCGAATATGGAAGTCGAATGATGTGGAATATAAGCTTAGGTTAGATCTGTAAATGAGAGAAAGAAGGGCTGATTGCGATCTGTTATTTAAAAGTTGAAAAGAAAGAATTGTTCCAATTGGGAAGTGGGAGAAAAAATTACTGAATTGTGTCTAATTGTAAATTAGGGAAATTGAAATCTGAAGAGGAAATAGTAGTTATTTTGTAAAGAAAATTTCCTGATTAAATATGGCGGTTACGTTTTCTGGTACCATAAATAGACAGATATGAACAGACAGATATGAACAGATAGATATGAATAGATAGATATGAACAGATTGATAGATAGATATGAACAGATAGATATGAATAGATAGATATGAACAGATTGATAGATAGATATGAACAGATAGATATGAATAGATAGATATAAACAGATTGATAGATAGATATGAACAGATAGATATGAATAGATAGATATGAACAGATTGATAGATAGATATGAACAGATAGATATGAACAGATTGATAGATATGAGCAGGTTAAAAGATATGAACAAGTTGATTGATAGATATGAACACATAGATAGATTTGAATAGATTGATAGATATGAACAGGTTGATAGATAGATAGATAGATAGATAGATAGATAGATAGATAGATAGATAGATAGATAGATAGATAGATTTGAACAGGTTGATAGACAGATATGAACAGGTTGATTGATATCAACAGATTGACAGATATGAACACGTTGATAGATAGATATGAACAGGTTATGAACAAGTTGATTGATAGATATGAACACATAGATAGTTTTGAATGGGTTGATAGATATGAACAGGTTGATAGATAGATAGATAGATAGATAGATAGATATGAACAAACTGAGATGAATTGATAATTTTATGATTTTTACTGCTTATCAACTGCTTTTAAAGTCGAAGCATATATTGGATTCTACGAATAATTCCTTCTTTTTTGCGAGTGAGCAGTGCAATAATTTTACAAATACAAATCTGAAGGAGAAGAGATGGATTCATATCTTTCCCAAGGGTATTTGCGCGTAACGAACTCAGCTGGAATTCGAACTCGGCGCTTCATTTTTTCATCCCAAGCCGATACCTATTACACCACCCGCACATACAGCTGGAAATAAAGAAACAAATAACTCATTATGAAACAAGTATAGAAAAATATAAAATTTTGATGCCGTGAATATCTCTGATTTCACAATATTGTAAATATGCAAGATTGCTGGTAACGTTTTCGATTTTTTGTCGAATGTTAGATTATCTGACGGTGGAACAGAACGCAGTGTGATAGTTTCATGCCTTTCTCAATTGATCTGGTATTTTCCGGTGTTTTCCATGTTTGCCTCCATTAGTATTAAGCTTATATTTTCTCTGAGATAGATTGGGGTTCGGGGAAATTTCGTTTTCTTTTCTTAAAAGAATGTTAATTATTTCAGCCAACCATTATCATATTATATACGCTAATACTTTTGATGGCTTGATTATCTCAAAATTGCCTATAGGAGTAACGCCTTTTAAATGCTTCTATTGCCTAGGCAGATAAAATAATGACGGAAAGTAATTCGCCCAAATACGAAGGAAGGAAGGAACGAAAGAAAGAAAGAAAGAAAAAAAAGAAAGAAAGAAAGAAAGAAAGAAAGAAAGACTATTAGACTGAACGTAGATCTCTGATTTAACAATAATGTGAACACTGAAAGGAAATTTGTAAGTTTGCGGAACACGTTTTCTGTTTGGTTGTTTGTTTACGTGTTGATTTTTTTTTTTTTTTTTACGGAGAACATGGTTTTAAAACAGGCATGGGTAACCTTTTCTGACCGGTGAGTCACGTCAGATATGGTCCATCATAAGGCGGGCCACACTACTAAAAAGATTCAAGATAATTTTTTTTTTCCTCGACCGTTTTCACTACATAAGAACATACGCGTAGTCATCTGCCTTAGAAATAAGGAAAGGTTGATTGTTTTTAGAGAAAAGATTTCTCAGTAATTAAAAAATGAAGTCTCAATATAATATTAAGAAATGACAGTTAACACATACTGCTTCACGGGATTTGTTTCTTATTTATTCATTTGAAAATACAAGAAGTAATTTTTAAAAATACTTTTTATGTATTTCTTCTAAAGAAGAAAAAAAGCTATGAACGCCCTGTTTCTAAAGCAAATGATATTTATACGCATGATCTTCCTTAGGGAAAACTGACAATGATTTAAAATGATGAAACCGTAATCTTCAACGAAAAATTACAAAATTCAAAAAACATTGTCTTTAATTATTGTTGCATGCGGTGATATAAATGTGGGTGAGCAAGGAAAAACGAAATGAAACAAAAAATTAATATACATTATTTTCCTCATGAAATTCGGTGTATCATTCAGAAAGCCTAACGGGCCGCGCGCGGCACATAACTAATTTAAAATATGTTTTAATAATTCGAAATTTCTGAAATTTTACTAGGGGGTCAATGTTTTAGTCACTATACCTAGAAAAATACAGAAAGAATGAAAAAAAAAAAGAAAAGAAAGAAAGCAAAAAAAAAAGAAAGAAAGAAAAGAAAAGTATCTACTTTTCTTTTCTTTCTTTCTTTCTTTTTATCTACTCTTCTTTAAAAAGAAAGAAAGAAATATATTTGAGATGTTGCCGGTGGTATATTGGCCCGCAAACAAATATTGAATGACGAAATAATATCTCTGCATGTTCATGTAAGGGTGAGAAGAGCATTGTCCTGAAAAGGACAGTTCTGTAGCCGTTGAAGAGCATTGTCCTGAAAAGGACAGTTCTGTAGCCGTTGAAGAGCATTGTTCTGAAAAGGACAGTTCTGTAGCCGTTGGAGAGCGTTGTCCTGAAAAGGACAGTTTTGTAGCCGTTGAAGAGCGTTGTCCTGAAAAGGGCAGTTCTGTAGCCGTTGAAGAGCATTGTCCTGAAAAGGACAGTTCTATAGCTGTTGAAGAGCGTTGTCCTGAAAAGGACAGTTCTGTAGTCGTTGAAGAGCATTGTCCTGAGAAGGACAGTTCTGTAGCCGTTGAAGAGCATTGTCCTGAAAAGGACAGTTCTGTAGCCGTTGAATAGCGTCGTCCTGAAAAGGACAGTTCTGTAGCCGTTGAAGAGCATTGTCCTGAAAAGGACAGTTCTGTAGCCGTTGAAGAGCATTGTCCTGAGAAGGACAGTTCTGTAGTCGTTGAAGAGCATTGTCCTGAGAAGGACAGTTCTGTAGCTGTTGAAGAGCATTGTCCTAAAAAGGACAATTCTGTAGCCGTTGAAGAGCATTGTCCTGAGAAGGACAGTTCTGTAGCCGTTGAAGAGCGTTGTCCTGAAAAGGACAGTTCTGTACCCGTTGAAGAGCATTGTCCTGAGAAGGACAGTTCTGTAGCTGTTGAAGAGCGTTGTCCTGAAAAGGGCTGTTTTGTAGCCGTTGAAAAGTGTTGTCCTGAAATGGAAGATTTTATAACCATTGATATTTTGTGTACTTTCAATCTCCTCTTTTTTTCATAACTCCTAAATTCGAATATTTTGAGAAAATGATAAATTAACTACTTATATTTCCAAAAGAGAAACAGCTGTTCTTAGAGTTTATTTCTCTTCTATTTCTTAAAAAAATCTCTCTTGACATATGATTGTACATCACCCCAAAAATATTTATCACGGTATTTTTTTAATCATTATCATCCCATGCAAACCAGTAAAGCCACTAAGACTCAAAGGGTTACTGAGTGTGGAAGAAGTAGGAAGAGAAACATTAATAAAAGATAAAAGAGTAATTAGGAGAGTAGATAGCGATTTACATTGCATTAAAATTTTTATACATTAAAGTCGGAT
Organism: Acanthosepion pharaonis; assembly: GCA_903632075.3. Lineage (NCBI taxonomy): Eukaryota > Metazoa > Mollusca > Cephalopoda > Sepiida > Sepiidae > Acanthosepion > Acanthosepion pharaonis. The sequence goes on along the minus strand of CAHIKZ030001625.1, from coordinate 80,818 downwards.
GGAAAACAGGGAGCCGGAGGGGTTCCACAAGATAGAAGTGCGAGAAAAGAAACTGTTAGCATAGAAATTACGGCTACATCTATCCAGCTCAACTGTAAATTGATGAGATCTTGACGCCTGTCTAGTACTGCGCTTAAATTCAAAACGTCTAAGAACCATAGCGAAGAGCTCATCCAAACAATTACCATGAAAGTATTTATAGAAAAGAGAGAGGTAACCTTATGGCAATGGGAAAGTGATTGGAGCTGGGTTGCCACATCAGAACGAGTAATATTGCTGAGTCTTATTTGGATTTTATCAAGGAGCTCAAGGTAAATAGCAGGGGTACAGGGCCATATGTGGCAGCAATATTCTAAGCATGGACGAATGGTAGACTTATAGATATGTAAGATAGATTTTGGAAAGAAAAATTATCTTGCCTGATACAGTGAACCAACTTTGCTGGCAGCTATCCTAGCAATAGATCCAATATAGTCTTTCCACTTCATATCAACAAAGAACATTTGCTCGAGAAGGCTTTCATGGTGGTTAGCATCAGCCATGCTGAGATCTCTCAGATGATTAATGGAGAGAAGTTTAGTTTTAGAGTCGTTAAAATTAACAAGCCATCTTTTGCCCCAATTAACGACGGACTTGGGGTCGTTTTGGACATCAGTTGCCATTGTGACCTTGTTGGACTGATCACCTTTACTATCAAGGCAGGAGTAAATGGCTGTGTCATCAGTATAGATACCAAACTGATGTAATCGGGTAGGTCATTAATGAAAATTAAAAACAGACCAACATAGTGAATGGCAGTTTAACGCCTTAAGCGATCATCGCCATACATACAAGTTTGGTTAAAAACCAACTGAAGTTGTTTGTAATTTTCATAAATGACCTTCCTGATGTCACCAGTTCTCAACTCGGTACGTATGCTGACGACACAACTATTTACTCCTGTCTTAATAGTAAGTCTGATTGATTCGATAAAGTCATATTGGCAGCTGATCCCAAAAATGACCTAAAATCTGTTGTTAAATGACTTGTTAATTTTAACACCTTAAAAACGAAACTGCTCTTTTTTAATCATCTGATGGAACCCATTTTAACTTCTATCAATATGGCTGATGCTATCGTCCAGGGCAGTGACTCATTGCGGCTTCTCGGACTAATGTTTTTAGCTATGAAGTGGAAATCAGTTGAATCAATTTCTAAGTCTGAATCTAAGAAAATAGCTTCACTATGTCGTACCAGACAATTTCTCTCGCCAGAATCTATCTTTCATATTTATAAGTCTACCATTCGCCCTTGTTTTGAATATTGCTGCTACATATGCTCCAGTGCTCCAGATAATTATTTAGATATTCTTGATAAAATCCCAAAAAGAATCCTCAATGTTATTCGGATGACGTCAAGCGTCCTATCCGTCATGATGCCGAAATAGCTGTTATTGTCCATTTGTTTTTTTTTTATTCTTTTTTTCTTTCATAACGTTTGCTCCTCATTTTTAAATTTGAGAACACTCAAAAATATAATACTAACTGTGAAATTCAAAGTAAACTATGGAAGATGCTAAGTGATGTAATTTAATGCCTAAACGTTTTTAAATCTAACGGTATTTTTTACTTCTGTTTTAAATGGAAAAAAAAGAATCCTTACGTTTGCCTTGATAAAGTCCATCAGAGGGTGAAACGCGTTGTTAAAAAAAGTTTTCCTTTTTTTATTTACTCATATTGTTTTTACAGATATATTTTATTTATATCTGAATGTTTATACAAACACACACGCGCGCGCGCACACACACACATATATATATATATATATATATATATATATATATATATAATAAATAACTCTTCTATTTATTATTTTAATGAGTATGCCTATCGCTGTTTTTACTTCTATATTTTTATCACAGTATTTCGTCAGATGATTTCTTTTGCCTTTAAAATAATATTTAAGTATTTTTTTAAATTAAATATCAGTCTTTAGGGATGTAAATACATTTGTGGCAGTAATTTCTTTCATCTATCGATTTTATGTCAGTTTAGTATTTATCAACTGATCTCTCGCATTTTCATCCCGTTATTCAATTTGCATGGCCCTCCATCAGTTATTTTATGCATCACTTTGATGGTCTCTTATAGCTTTTTTTTTTTGTCTATTTATACATATTTCGATTTTCCTATAATAGTTTTTATCCATCCATTTATCTCACTTGATAGAGCAGATAAGCATACCCGAATAAAAATTCCTTGAAGTTAATTAGACGTTTGGTTCATTAGAAAGTTGTCGTAAGAACAATGAATTGGTGGAAGAACAATGTTTTGGAGAGAGAATGAAATTAATAAGTGATTAAAAGGATCGTGAAAAGAGAAAAAAATAGGAATTTTTAAAATGGATGAAAATAAGTTAAAAAAAAAAAAAAAAAGAAAAACAAGTAAAAGAAAAAAAAAGAAAGCAATTGAAGAAAAAAAGGAATTAAGAAAACATCTGTCCTCTTTTTTAAAACAAAAAAAAAAAAAAAAAAAAGAAAAGGCGATATTATGAAACCTACAAAAAATGAATAAATTTAAGAATGAATAAAATCACAATGGGAGACAAGGAGGTAATCGTAGCTTTGTAAAAATTTGTAATGCTATTAAGGGTTAAAAGTATACGTTGTCATTATTATCGGGTGGCCAGGGCGAATTTAATTGAAAAACAGGTCGCCAGTATCAGTGAATTGCACGTCACTATTATAATAATGAAATGGGTAAAATGGCATATTATCTTTTAATGAGAAAATCTGGGCTACATCAAAAATACATGAATGTTATCAAAACGCATCGCCATAAAGTCTTCCTTTTTAGTTCTTTTTTTTTTCTTTTATTTTCTTAATTATTCTCTTTCTCTCTCTCTCTCTCTCTTTCTCTCTCTTTTCTTTTCTACTATCCTAAAAATCTATTACATTTCCTATAATCACATTTTTATTATTTATTACACTATGTCAGAATTTATTATGCAAATCAATGTTTTTTCACAATAAAATTGTTATTAACCAAAATATGTTGATAAAAATTTTAAAAGATAATATTTATATGAACAATATATCATATGAATTTCTCATTATAATATTTATCCTCATTTTAAAATTATGTATTAATAACTTTTGGTGGGATGACATCAATATTTATTATTCAAAGGCAAAATGAATTTTGTTTTATAATTAAATCCAAAATATATAGGCCATAGAATATTTGGTTAATACAATTTGCCCGATAGCTTTCCACAAATCATTATTTTATTTTAAAGTTAAATGTGATCTTTGATATTTTAAATTTTAAAAACCTTAATCGATCTTTTAAAAATTATACATTTCGTTACTTTTTTCTAATGTTTAGACTTTAACAATATTTTTCACTAGATTATTATTGCACCCTCTGTATACGGATAGAAAAGGAGTTCAACAGATATACAAAAACAAAAAAGGTGTCAAAACAAGGATGTGTTGTCTCGCCGGACTTATTCAACGAGACGATTCTGAGAGGATTAGAAGTCTTATCAGAATTCATTATAAAAGCAGTTTATCAATCTTAACAACGTAAGATGACACAGTGCTGATAGCAGACAAGATAAAGAAAAATACAAATAGTGAAGGAAATTTTATTTTAGAAAAGGATTAAACATCAACTGCAAAAAAAAGACAGATTGAATTGATATTAGCAAAATATTTGAGCCCAAAATACAAATTACAAAATTGGAAATAACAAAATCAAACAAGTTCAAAAATTGAAATATCTTTTTTAACAGACGACGGAAAGGGAGGCCCTGAAATCCGAAAGTGCATTGGGATAGCCAAAGATGCATCCCAAATGCTAAAAGAGTATGGGAAACAAAAAAACTTCATTAGAAACAAAGAAAAGAACTGTATTTTGACATATCTATCCTCCTATATGGCAGTGAATGCTTTACAATCTCCTCAAAGATAATGATTTGGTTTGAAGGAACAGAAATTTTTTCTACTGAAGGATGCTGAGGATACCGTGGATTGAATATGTGAACAACGACAAAGTTTTGGTGAAAATTGAAACAAAAAGGAAATTTTTTTGCTTAACATCAGGAAGAGACAGCTTGAGGTTGGGGACATAATGAAGGAAAGATGACTTGGAAAATCTGATACTCAGGATTAAACAGACTGAAGGCAATAGTGACAGGAAAACAGCGCATATTTCTTAGTGGGTTTAGTAAAGGGATGGGCGAACACAGTTTCGGATAAATCACAAAAATAAATTCATTAAGAGCTACAAAAAATGAACAAGTTGATATTTAAGCCCTACTGTATTTATTTAGGAAAGAGTTTTAGCTTTCACGGTCTTTCATGGTGGTGACCATTTTAAGGATTTAAAATTCAAATTTTAGATATGTTTGATTCATTAAAAAATCAGTTATGTAATAAATATATTTGGTATATATATGTTATTTTATATATCCAACATTTAATTGCATTTAAAATGTGTCCCATCATTATTTATTCAACACCTTGAATGAGTGTGTGCCTTGATTAAAATAAAAAAATTGGATAAAACTAAGTTAAAGCTGTACCGATAATCTTGAGAAAATTATAAAGAAAAATAATAATAAAATTTTAAACCAATTTAAAAATTTGGAAAATAATACACATTGCAAGATAAATACTGTTAATAATATTAACCAATCTAATTGTAAGGATTCTAATAAATATTCATTACCAAACCACTTGTTTAACCAACTCTCTTGTTTTTTTAAGTACTATTTCTACAATAGAGAATCTGACTGTTGAAAAATTTTATATTGATAGTACTAAAATTTTTTTAATAGTAAATTGGTATCAATATATCTTATCATTCACCAATAGCGCTTATAGAAATATAACATACCTTTTTAAATATTTTTAAATTTAAAATAATAAAGCTGAAAAAACTCCTGTGTTAATGGAATTTAAAAAAAAAAAAAAAAAATAGTTTTAATCTTTAAATGAACCCAGTTTTTTATGCTTAAATGAAAATTAGAAATTACCAGATTTTCTGATAAAACCTCCTTATTAAAAAAAGAAAGAATTGACATATAAATTGTAGGCATAGCCTACCTTTTACATTAAATATGTCTAAACTTTAAATTTGATAATACTTTTCTTATAGTAATAATCAGTAGATGAACTGCAGTGCACCTTATTTTTAAACTATTCGATTTGTAAGATTCATTTTGATTTAATATTACTTTTATTGATGCTTTATTAATATCATAAAATCTTTTGTGGATGCAAAGTGTTTAGTTGGTATTATTAATATATTCTTAAATTGATTAGTTGCTATTATTAAAAACAAGTTTATCTGGTTACTTTTATTTAACGACTGCATAAAAATTTATCAAAATTGTTTTCTATATGTTTGATCAGGGTTTTTTTTCGAACGATTATTTATTTAATAGTTTTTTAAAATGGCTTTTTATTTATCAACAATAAAAATTTTATGTAAGAAGTTGAACGAACATATAACTGTTTAATATTATGTTAAATTAGCTTCCATCTCCTTCTATTTTTTTTTCTTAGGAAAGTCGAACGTCATTTTTCGATACATAAAAAATAATTTACAAATACTGTATAATTTTAAAGAGGAAATTCGGTTTTATATGCAGAAAATATTGCCATGACCTATATTAATTTTCTTTTTAGGCGAATGTGAATTTAGTGTTGGTTACATTCAATATTTTAATTACGGGAAAAGCCCACAATATTTTTTTAAGTATTCTGCTTTTTTGAAATTAAATTAATCTTTCACTCTCCAGTAGTTTAACCGAGGAGATACATTTATGGTGTTCAATTCTTGAAGCTATATACATAAAACAGTTGAAACCTAACCTAAACAAAATAAACTATAAATCTCCATAAATATTCTTAAATGTCTATAATTTTAACAAAAGCCATTGGTTTATTTCTTAATACTTCTCTCAAATCAATTTTATATCGCGTGGTCATGTGTGACATCATGATCTGCGGTGCGATTTCGCTTCCACCGTCTTATATGCACGTGTTTCCATCGTTGCTTGAAATCATCCATGTAAACAGAAACAGACTATCATTACATTCTTGTCCGTGTATTGCTTAATATATTTGCAGTAATTGTCATCTTTGATAATTTGCTTATGTAAGCCTTTTAAAGCTTAGATTTGGATTAAAAAATATGTATCAATATTGTGATTTTCTTTCTTCGTTTTAATGATAATGTTATTAAATTATCAGACGTTATGAAAAGAATTTATATAAAATAGACAACACTTGTCTATATTATTTAATGAAGCATATATATATATATATATATATATATATATATATATATATATATATATATATATATGTATGTATATATATATATATATATATATATATATATATATATATATATATATATATATTTTATTCACAACACTTTATGTTTATAATTTTATTCAAATATAATCGGAACAGACACACGGTTATGTTTCGTGGTTACAGCGCCATATATAAATATTTATCGTCATATGCGCTATATTAGATTCAATTTTGATTGTTTTTTCAATTAATTACGCCATATTGGTTTATAAAACATTTGCTATCTCTCGTTTGTGTCGTTTTTTTTTTTTTTTTTTTTTGTTTTTTTTAAAACCTTGTTTCATTATGACCCCAAGCGTAAGTTCGAAGACTCGTTTTCCTTGGATATGTAGATGAGTTCCAACTATATTAGAAAAATATATAATATATCGCGCCGTATAACGGATCTCCGATATATAATATATATACCCATATATATATATATATATATATATATATATATATATATATATATATATATATATATATACACTGCGTGCCAAATTATTATCGAGATAACTTTTTTCTAATATTTCAAAACCGTCCAATCAATTCACACAAAATTTTCACACAATGTTGACCTGCGCAATCACTGAAATTTTCGTACTGATCTGCGCAATGTAAACAAACTGGCGCCATATTTGTTATCAGCACGGTGATTTGAGCGTACCAAATTATTAGAAATGTTTAGTAAAATTCCCAGAATTGAGCAAACAAAACGTTTATTAATGTTGCACGTGAATGTTTATGATCAAAAGAAGCTAATAAAAAAGATAATCAAACAAATAATAACAAATACAAACAAAGGCACAGTTTTAAACAAATTAATAGGAATGTGCTTTCCCTGTTTTGAAATTACTTGAAGAAGACGACGAATTTGTTAATTGTAGGATGTCATCTGCTGTAATGCCGCGATATATATCAAGAATTGCTTCCCACAACTCAGCGTTGCTCCTGAATTGTCGTCCATTGGCTTACAGTCTTCGCTTCATGATGCTCCAAATGTTTTCGATTGGGTTAAAGTCCGGAGAATTTGCTGGCCACTTCATTTTTCGAAGTCCATCAATGCCTAACTGTTTCAAATATTCAGTAGTCTTGTGAGCAGCATGTGAGGGAGCATTATCTTGCATAAAAACAATGGCCCTTCTTAAGGCAACACTTTGCCTTTTCATCCACGGTTCAAGATGCTCCTTCATAAACGCTATGTATGCATCAGCAGTCATTTTGACGCCATCTGGTACTCTCCATGGGCCCACTAATGTTTTTCCAATAATACCACCCCAGATCATTATGCCTCCACCGCCTTGTTGGCGTCTCAAACACTGATGGCGATTCTGTCCGTTCATTACCCAGCCTTTGCACCATCTATCTGGCCCATCAAGTGTTGCTCGAGTTTCGTCTGTGAACAAAACTTTAGAGAAGTCAATCTTCATATTGTCCTCGGCCCATTTCAATCGATTTTGAATGTGATTTCTCGTCAACGGAGGCTTCGATACAGGTTTGACTGTTGTTGCTATTTCCCTCAGATACCGACACCGAGTACTTTTTAGACACAGTAGGATCCCCAATGCGACTGAAAAGCTCTTGACTGGTAAGTCCAGGGTTCTTCGTGGCCTCTCGTTTAAGTCGTGACATGAGACGACGTGAAATAACCCTCAGCTTGCCTTTTATCTGCCCTTTTTTTGCGTACTTGTGTAGGGTCGGCGGTGAACTTTTTCACTGTTTGATGACACCTCCCTATCATTTTAGAAATTTCTAGGGTAGATTTACCTTTTGAGAGTTCTGAGGTGATAGTTTTCTTTTCAGCATCACTTAAACTGCTTTTTACGGCCCATCTTTTTGCACTAAATTCTTATACTTTTCTAATAATTTGGCACGCTCAAATCACCGTGCTGATAACAAATATGGCACCAGTTTGTTTACATTGCGCAGATCAGTACGAAAATTTCAGTGATTGCGCAGCTCTGTGTTGCCAACATTGTGTGAAAATTTTGTGTGAATTGATTGGACGGTTTTTGAAATATTAGAAAAAGTTATCTCGATAATAATTTGGCACGCAGTGTATATATATATATATATATATATATATATATATATATATATATATATATATATATATATATTTAAAATAGATTAAAGAATATAGAAAAAATGTACAATTATATGAACCGTATACCGTTTTAATGTTTAATATTTGAAGAAATTTTGGGGAAAATCAATCGTCAAAAAAAAAATTCTTTTTGTTTTATTTTGCCTAAATTAGTTATATTGAAAATTTAAATTATTCATTTTTAATGTCCGTTTTGGTAAATTATGAATATATTCGTTTTGTTTTAAATTGAAATCTTTGCCTGATCTTAACCAATGAAAAATTTTTTTTATCTAACAACAAATCTAATAATTCTTTATTTATCTTCAAATGTTCTCAACTTCAAAATATTTGTTCTGTAATTTTATCCCAATTCATATATATATATATATATATATATATATATATATATCTATATATATAATTATTTAAAAATTATAAAATAAATATGTTATAAAATCATTAAACAAAATAGCTATTTTTTTCAAATACCTCTGAACTCTTATCTTATAATTATGTTGAAATGTACATTGTATAAATAAATAAATTTAAAAGGTTCAAATTCAAATTTTGTTACATAAGAAGAAAATTTCAATCAAAATACAAGTATAAAAGGTTCATGTATCTTGACAATGCAGTCCATAGGTTATAAACTTATTAAAAATTTTAAAGATAGTTTTTTAATAAAAAGATTTATTCTAACTAATAAGGATGCTAAATCGATTTTAAAAAAAAAAAAAAAAATTCCCTTCCTTTATATTTTTTTAAAACTGTAAATTTATTTTATAGAGAAGTTTAAAATTTAAAATTATTGAGGAAAAAAGAAAAAGGACATTATTAAGATTTCATTATTTTATTAAAATGACATTTTATGTTTAACGTTCTTTTTATAGATACATGGATTTACAAATGATTTGTTTATAAAAACAGTTTTAAACAAGATTTACCATGCCTGAATGTCCATTAATTTTTCACAAAAAAGTTCGTCTTTGACAGTTTCGAAACTGTATTCTATAAACAGAATGAGATTTACGCTGATCTGCCTTTGATTATCGGCCATCAAACTGATTCATCATCTGTTTAAAAGGAGTATAAATTTAAAAAATAAACCATCAAATCATCTAAAATCTATCAATCATAAATTTTTTATTCAAATTTTCCAAATCCCAATCTATATTGAGAAATGGATAAAATCCAAATTTATTTATTTAAGACAAAATTTGTTTAATAAATTCATTTTATAGATTAAGTATTTAATAAAACAGTTTTAATACAGTTTTATATAAAATTTTATAGGTGTTTAAAAAAATGATATAAATTTTTTGAACATTTTAATTAATCAATCATATTTATACTACGTTTGTTATTTACGCTTATTTGTTCAAACCTCGGCCATTTGGAACTCAAAAATGGCCTTTGTTGTTTTTAATTGTTATTAATATAATATTATATTATGTCATGAAATACCGTTTATTAAAAACACTTTTTTTTTAAATGAATGTTGCCAATCATTTTATTTTTTTTTCCAAGAATCTGATTTATTTATTTTTCATTTCATTGTTATATTAAATAATCCTTTTTTTAAAATATATATATATATAAATATATTTATATATATATATATATATATAATATATATATATATATATATATATGATAGAATAATATATACTCAATTAAACAGTTATTGTGGCCTCTATTTATTTTACTTTTTTTATCTCAAAGTTATTGAATTTTCAATCTATTTTGAAGAAATTCTGAAAAAATAAATGGAGGTCGAGTTCGAATTCAATTTAAATTCAATATATTCATCTTAACATAAAATACCATTTGTAATAAGGATGAATCAACATATTTTTTGTTCCCCAACTAAATTTTAAACAGTATTATGAATAGTCTCTTGATTTATCCATTTTAAATGTTATTAAATCGTTTAAAATGATTTTTCAAACCTTCCGGTTAATTGCCTGTTAAAAATGGAAAAATTTTCTGCATTGATTATTTTCTATTTTTTTTGAAATTTCATTTAAAATCATTGATGATTTGATAAAAATTTAATCAAAAATTTTTAAAAAACAAGTTCAATAACAATATACAGAATAGATGTGGAACAATAAATTTTCAATAAATAATTTTTTTTTGGAATAAAAATTCATAAAAATTTTAATTTGAATTGGTACTTTTTTTTTCATTTATTATTAATTGAAATGTTCCAAACTTATCTGAGCGTTTCGATAAACAAATATGGATTTAAAAAAATCAATTGTCTAAATCAGATAATTTTTTTCCCACGCAAGGTTGCGTAGAAATTACTATCAATTCCTTACAAGAGGCTATTCTTGAACGGATAAATACATTGGGTTTAAAACTAGAATCAACCTAGCAATTTCATTGGGAGATTAAAATAAATCTTATATAAGAAGAAATTTAAAATGGATAAATGTATATTTCGTGTTTAAAAATAATAAAAGATTTGAATTATTCAAAATTTAATGATTTAATGACAACAGGGTAAGTCTTTGTAAAGTCCAAAGGAAAAAGTTTATGGAAAGCTTTTTAATGCATTTTTCAATATTAGTCTTTTTCAAAAATGAGTATAGATAGAGATTTTTTTTCCCTCTTGATTCATTCTGCCAAAAAAAATGCTAATCCAGTTTCTTGAAATTTCATTGATTGATTGAAGAAAATAAATAGATAAAAAACATTTGTCAAAATGAAGTAAAAAATAGTTGAAAATTATTATTTTATCATGAAAATATTTAAATTTAAAGCCATCATCCAATGTATAAAAATAAAATTGAAAATTCAAAAATGAATTTGACTAATCCATTTTGAACTTGTTAATAATTTATTCAAATCAAATTTGACTTAATTATTTTTTTCATTTTGAATTTGACTATTTCCATTTTGAATTTGCTATGTATCCATATATTTTGGTTATACCTTTTTTCTTTAAAATATGAAACATTTTGAATTTGACTAAAAATTATTTGGAAATTTGATTTTTCCCAAGAGTTCCATTTTGAATTTGATGTCCCATTTTATTTGATATTCCATTTTGAATTTGAACCTCGGCAAATTTTAAAAATCCATGAATATTCATTTGGAATTTATTATGAAAATGATATAATAATTATTTTTTCCATTTTGAATTTTTTATTCCCATTTTTTGATGGCTGATTTTTTTTCCCGGAATTTGAATTTATACATCCCATTTTTGAATTTGATCTCTTCCATTTATATTTGAACTAAATTCCTGTTTTTTTGAATTTAAAAAATATATATTTTGAATTTGCTATGTCCCATTTATTTTTTCCTAAAAAACTAAGTTTGAATTTAATGATTTCCATTTGAATTTTTGAAAGTTTTCATTTTCCTTTTTTTTCGGATTCATTTTCCTTCCAACATTTTCTATGATAATAATTGAATTATTCCCATTCCATTTGCTCTTATCTCATTTTTAATAAAAATTATCATATTTTTCTTTTTAAATTTCTTTTCCCATTTTAAATTTGACTATTCCATTTATTAAACATATTAGGTTCATTTTTTTTTCCACTATTCCATTTTTGTTTTCATTAAGGATCCCATTTTGAATTGATTGTTCCCATTTTTTTTGTTCAAATGTGCAAAATGTTCATTGATAATTAGAATGGAACAATTTGATTTGACTATTCCAACTTAAATTTCAAATGTGGCATTTTTTATAAAATGACTATAACAAAAAATTTAATTTTCTAATATTTTTTTGAATTATAAAATTTAGATTTATTAAGTATCCATTTCTAATTTCTTTTCCCTTTGAAATTTGCTATGTCCATTTTAATTTGAAATGAATTTTTTTAATGACATGTTGACTCATTGAGAATTTTAATTTGACTATTCCAACCTATCTTTGAAATTTATTTAATTGGATTTTGTCATTTTTATGTGTTTAGATTTATTCAATTTGAATTTAATCCAAAAATAGAAATTTTTTTATATTATCGGTCTTGAAAATAAATTTCTCAACAATCTGTCATAAATAATTCCTAAAACTCTAAATTTTCTGAAATTTTTTGTTTTCTTTAAAAAATTTTTATATAATTGTTCTGATGAGTTTTTCTGTTTTTCGGTTTTTAAAATTTATTTATTTTTAAAAAAAGGTTACCAGATTTATAATTCATTATAATATTTAAATCAAAGACGAATGGTTCTCTTTTTTTCCTGTAAGATTTTTTCTGTGAAAATAATAATTTAAAATTTTTTTAGATAGAAAGTTGACTTTTATGAAAGCAATTGACTTCTCTAGGCTTTGAATTCAAATTGTTCTCTTTGAAAACTGATATCGTTGGAACTTTTGTCTTATAATTTTTTCCTTTGTATCATGATGAGACTTTACCGCCAATCTAGTATGTGCATAAATGCATAAAGTTGTATTATTATTGTGGCAAACTTCGTCAAAAGAATTAGGCTAATCAAAATTTTTTATAAACGGCAGATTAATTACATTTTTCATACCAATCGACAGAAATTATATAAGAACACCCAATCCGTAAATCTACAGATTTTCTTTGAAATTTATTAATTATATATATTGATAATAGGACAAAGATGTTAAAAGATGTCAAAGTATAAATGATATATTAAAAATATCATAAAAAAAATGTTATGGTCCGGTTCCTTGTACCACGGTGATAGTCCAAGGTAGAACCAATAAAGAAGAACTCGAACACGGATATGGAATAACACAGATATATTACAAACAGGAATATATACAGAGAAGTAGAAAATGTTAGTACGAACAATCAGGTTTAGTAGTAATTGTCTGAACGCGTCTCTGTTTCGGACTGCCTCTGACTCGACTGATTCGACTGACTGACTCGACGACTGACTCCTGACTCTTCTGACTGACTTTCAGACGGACTTTTGACGGACCATTATGTTACTCCAGACTTCAAAAAAAACTGAACTCCCTGCTTCCTCTTGAGGCGCAGTATTTATTACGTATGGAATAGTCTTATTATTATATATATTATTGAAGGACCGAATATAACAATGACGAAGTTTTAGAGAAAATGGGAGCAAAAGCAAATAATACATAACATCACGAAGAGTTGAAATTTCAAGGGCACCTAATGAAGAAAGGGGTCTTGCAAAATCCCAATACACAACATCATAGATTGAAATTTCAGTAGGGACAGAGGAAAACAACGCATAATTGGCGAGTTTTCATTTGTAAAATGGATGGCGGAATAAGTTTAGGATATTATAACAAAAAGACAAAATTTATTAAAACTACAAAGGACGGGAAATTGTGGAGAGCCATGATCGCTAATGTCCTAAAGAGACATGGCACATATAATAAATAGTATGAGTTGCTATTAGAAACTAGTATTTAAACTTCAGCGCACCAAAGTTCTCTCCCTTTCTTCATCTGCTTGTTGACGCGCAATAATTTCTCGGTGCCGTATGCAAACCCATAGGAAGTAAATGTGTCTGTTTGTTTTTTTTTTTTTGTGTGTGTGTGTGTGTGTGTGTGTGTGTGTGTGTGTGTGTGTGTGTGTGTGTGTGTGTGTGTGTGTGTGTGTGTGTGTGCATTTCTTCTACTGGAAGATAATTTCTTCGTTAACTCTTTCGACATGGGCACAGAGGCTAAACGCTCATATTACGCTGAAGCACTGAAGTTAAGCACCGTCTAGCTTGGTCAGTACCTTGATGGGTGGCCTCTTGGGAATACCAGGTACTCTACGTTTGGGTGTGCTGATGGCGTAATATATAGCGGCTCTGAATTGGAAATTAGAGATCCGTGTTCTAATTCCAATCGGATTCGTTATATCCTCGTAGGCGCAAATACCCTTGGGAAAGGTATGAAACACCCTCTCTTCTCTACCCCCCACCCCGACCGCCAGCACAGTTAATGGTTAGTAGAATTTATATCAGTAAATCATTATCATCCTCAAAATATTCTTACAATCTAAAAATATATTTCTAGCTTTAATTAACATGCAAAAGGTTATTAAACGGTAAAAAAAGCTATCAATTAATAAAATAACATTACTTGTTTATAAATATACCATTTATATTTATGTTGAAAGAAAATGAAGTTGTGTGTTTCGGTGCTTTACACTATGCCAGTATTTCTCAAGCTTTTTTAAAAAATAGCACACCTACGAGCAAAGGAAAATATCACGGGACGCTTAGCAAAATTTTGAAAAGGCACACATTTAAATGACCAGGTATAAAACCATAGATTTTTAAAAAAAATACATAAACAAATATGAGATCCTTTATTTCAATGTTTCGATTCAAATATTTGTGCTAAGTGCCAAACCTGTGCTTTTTTTTGTTTGTTTTGTTGTTGTTTTTATTTGCGAGTTCTTCAATATTTCTAGGCACAGTTTAGAAAATCGCACATAGGTTTAAGAATCACTGACACTAAGCCTTCTCGAAACAAGTGTCCATAAACTATATATATATATATATATATATATATATATATATATATATATATATATATATATATATAAATTATAATATATATAACATTATAATATATATATAATATATATATTATAATATTATTAAGATATATAATATATATTATAATATATATAATATATAGATATTATATGTATAATATGTAGATATTATAATATATATATAAAATATAATATATCATATATATTTTATAAATTGTATATATATAATTATATTAGCAGCATGGCCTGGCGTTGCCCGTGCTTGATTCAAAAAACACGTACGATTCATACGGCAATCGCTATCACTTGACTTAAAATATTTTTTTGTTCATCTTGCCTTTAAAGGAGTGACCTTGCCGTGCTGATGTTGCTGTTGCCTTACTTCTTGCCTATCTCACACTGCGAATTTTATCTAAGCTCTATACTAAACATTAAATATGTTACGAAAAAAGAACTAAACAAAATGAATACAAAACGATCAGCTTTAAAAAAGGACTCGTAACTGGAAAACCGAATGAAAAAAAATGTTCATTTTTAAATAAAGGGTTAACACCCAACCCAACTGCGGAATCAGAATCAACGTTGAGTTTAACAAGCGAATGAGCCAATTGGAGTAAAGTGACATGCAGATTTAAATTTTTCCCAATTGTGACGAATGCATCTATCGATTTTTTTTTTTTTTTTTTGCTAGCATTCCTTAATTAACATTCGTGTCAGTCAGCTGTTGGCTCTCACGCTGGCCAATAGAATCTTCCTGCCTATTCGTGGCAGCCAGCTATAGGCTCTCACTCTGGCCAGTACAAAATGGCCGCAAACTACATGAAAAAGTAAACGTAGATGCATGAAAAAATCGATTATTTTTACTATCGATGGGAGTTGGAAAATGCAAAGTACATATATATATAATTATAATACATGTATATATAAAATTATAATATATAATTCCTGATTCCAAAATGTTATGATATGTTGCGCTACGGCCTCCAGGCGTAAAGTTGAACTCGTGTAATATATATATATATATATATATATATATATATATATATATATAGGGTTTATCAAAAATACTTATTCAAATTTTGGGACCGGTTAAAAACTAGGACAAAAGTCCATATAAACATATATCCGCAAATCTTTCGTTTTTTAGATATTAAGTTTAAAATTGATAATAAAATGTACAATCCAAGATAGAATCCAAAAATACTTTTACAAACTTGGTGCGGTTTCTGACACCAAAGCTCTGTAAATTGTCTATATAGACAACAGGCCATCATTGTAGTTCAACACAGGAATGCATAACAAATGTTCAAAATGTCCTCCAATTGTTTCTACCCACGCATGCACCCGTCCGATCACTGACTGACGGATCCTTTCAAATAATCCCACACGTTGTCGAATGATTTCGCAGACCCCATCACATGTTGATGATGCGTCTCTGCATTATTAATGTCTACTGCATAAACTAATTGTTTTAGGTGGCTCTACAGATAAAACTCCAAAGGAATGGAGTCAGAGAAACGTGCAGGCCATGAAGGAAGTCCTCCCCTACCAATGATGTCAGCTAGATGTCAGCTAGCGCATCACGAACAATGTGACTAAAATGTGATGGAGCCTCATCATGCATGACCCACACGTGTCTTCGTACTATCAGGAGGGACATCCTCTAGCTTTTCTGGGAGTGTGCTCTAAATAAATCTCTGTAGACAGCTCCCGTAAGTCATGCTGGGCGAACATATGGACCTACAATTCCAACCCACACATTAATCGTAAACTGATGCTGGTATCTAGCCTGTATTGCACTGTGGGGATTCCGATCCGCCCACAAATGTTGGTTGTGTAAATTTGTTACACCATCTCTTCCAAATGTTGTCTCATCCGTAAACTAGACCAAAGAGACAAACAACAGATCGGCAGTTTGTGCAATAATCCATCGGCAAAAGTTCTCCCGTGGTGAGTGGTCAGAGGGCAAAAGGCCCCGCACACGTTGCAAATGATACGGATACAGAAGCTGCACTGGAAGTACTCTTCATGCGGTACTATAAGAAGTACGACATCTTAGGGCCACTTGACGTGTGCTGATACCTGGATCGTCTCCGACAGTCTGTAAAATGTGTTCTTTGTGGTCAGGCGTACGAGCGAATTTCGTTCTTCCTCGTTCCATGGTTTGTGATACCACGGATCCTGTCTCAGCAACGCGATGATAAACAGCAGCAATGGTTGGATGACTCGGCTGCCTTCAGTCCGGAAATATAATCTGATACTGTCGTGCAGCCTCGCGTCCATTTCCATTCGCGCGACTGTATGTAAAGAACATATCTGCCTGCTCACGATATGAATATCCAGCCATTGTTAAACGGAACACTTCTCAGTTAACTCACTATTACACACGTTAAACGTTGAACACAGTCTATCCACAAAAAATCTCTTTTTACAACTTTACAACAATTACGGTTGACTAACATTCTTAAATTTCGAGTGATTCCCTCTTAATATCAGTGTCGGATTGGAAATCTGTTCTTTAGCCTGCATTTCTAGATTGTACGAAGAGATGGGGTTCAGATTATTCCCTGATGTCTGCAGTTCCTACATTTATGCCACAGACATTTTGAGAGAAGTCTCTGAATTACTATAAAATGTCCTTGTAATAAACATCGTTTTATTTATTTATTTTAGAATTTTCCGCCCTTAGTCCTTTATTTGGTTTCTTCCCAGTCCTCTTTAATCTTTTTCTCTTTCCCTGTTTTAAATATCTTTACTCTTTATCTTTTCTCTCTCTCTCTCTCTCTCTCTACTACTACTACTACTACTACTACTACTTTTCAATACTGTAGCTTTCTTTTTCCTTTACCTTCTTCTGTCCGCCACACTTCTCACAGCGTCTTCCCCTCACCATTTTCCCCGTTTATTTATTTTCTTTCTTCTCTTCCTTTTTCTCACCCTCTTCTGTTTATCCTTAACACTTCATTTCTTCTTTCTCTCTCTTTTTTTTTTTTCTTTATGTGCCTTTTACGTTCCCTTCCAAAATGACGAGGTACAATTCTCCCCCGCTTGGTCCTGTTGTCTAATAATTGAATTTTAGTATAATTGCATTTTATCCAATTACTTAAAAATTATTAATTAATGATGTCACAACCCCCCCTCTCTCTCTCTCTCTCTCTCTCTCTCTCTCTCTCTCTCTCTCTTATCTGATAGAATCTCAGCAGCACACAGGTCATGTGCTGATACCTAGATCGTCCCCAACAGCCTATAAAATGTGTTCTCCCTGGTATACTATTACTCCAATGGTAATATTAGCCGTTTTCCTACAAGAGAACATTTGGCATTCATTGTCCAGACAGCCAGTACTGCTTTCGTTTGAAATTTATAAAATCTTCCTATTAATACAATTTTTCAGGAAAATAGGTTTCTCAAGTCCAGTATCGCTCTTTTTCGTATTGATGGGAGTTTCCTTCCTAATCTTTGATTTGAAGTACTGTGGAAGGTCAACATTTTGATTATGTCATTATTTTCTCTTTGAATAATATGTGCTATCCAATTTAGTTTTTGCTGTTGTTGACAGTCCTCAAGTGATGTTATTTGGTTCAGTTCTTTGTCAGTGATTCTGTAGCGCCAGTCTACAATGTTCAAAGAAGTATGATCTTTGCCAAGGCCAACAGGCTACACTCGCTCAAAGCCATTGTTAACCATCTTAGAAAGCAGTTGTATTACAGCTGATAGTTTAGATATGTCTAAATGGTTTAGCGCCATGCATGACATCCATATGAAAGTCTCAAACTAACGAGGCTATTTAAGAATATAACTTGAGTCAAAGAGGAAATTTCATCAGAACTTACCAGTTAAAATATAAAACAAGTATAACGACATACAATTAAAATTACGCTTGGTTAAAACACGTAACACCTCCGGATAGGAAAAAGGTAATACAATGTGCCCTCCACATGCTTTGACAGACCTTTCAACCACCTGATAAAAAAACAAGAACGTTCTCAAATTTACAAGCCTTGATAAACAAAAGACATCCTTGCTTCTGTGTGCGGCATAATAAATTCTACATTGCCTTGATAAAGTCCTTCAGAGTACGAAACGCGTCTCTTCTTTATATATATATATATATATATATATATATATATATATATATAGGTACGATGGGTAAATTGTCGCCATTTAAAATTTTTAATTTCACGCAGGCGCGTTGTTTGTTTTTTTTTTATTTTGTCGACTGCAAGTCGTAGGGTCATTTGTACACCATCTGCGAGAAAAAGAGCACCATGACACAATTCACTCTACCAGAAACGTGGAAATGAAACGATGTATTGCTTGGCATTCGTACCAGAAGCTCCAGTACGAACATTTCAGAGTGTTTGGGTGTCAATCTGAGAAACAGTGCAGAGGATTCTAAGAACTGGATGAGTCTAATGGTGATTACAAAGGTATGACATTGGGACGTTCGCCCAACTGATCTGTTTGACCCCCACTGCTGACAATTGAATGGATCACTTTGATCCAAGCCTTTCCTTGTCCAACGTTCAGTTTGATTTGGATCACAAGGCTGGCGAGGATCAATAGTCGACAGGAATCGTTGAGTTGGTCTGATCCAGACAAAGTGAAGCTGCAAGTCACAGGATAAATTGTAATAAAGAAAATATTTTATATAACGTTTCTTGTACAGAGCTGGTAGTTAATATTAGTTCTTCAGGTAGAAATATATGTTTTTCTTGCAGGAATATATTTTTCATGCAAAGTTATTCGACCTTTCCCTCTTCTAATATTTTGTGACACTTTGTCCGTCGTGACTAAATCTAGAAAAGGCTTCTGGAATACAACTCAAAATCTGAGGTCTTCTTCAGCGGCAGGATGTCACGGGAGTTCGGTGAAGCGGTCGCCCCTGGCCTGGTGTCTGGCAGCTTCTCTTTTTTATAGTTTCGATTTTCTGTTTATATGGACCTCTGTCCAAAACCGGCATGGGGTTTGATGTGAGTTGGGATTTCGGTCATTCCCTTAATCTCCACAAAGAGTTCTTTGTTTGATTCTGGGAAAATAATTGCATGCACAATTTTGAAGAGTTCACTCCAAGGAAGAATAGTGGTAGCAGAATATCGATCCATCCTAACTAATTTTTTCTCGTATTGGTGCCTCATACTAATACTGCCGAAGCGGTGTAGGCAATTCCTCCGCCTCCCTTCACTTCTATGGTCAATTGACCAATCCCATCTGTAGACTCCATGGACAAGCAGGCGTGGCTGAGCTCCAATTATTAATATTAATTAACGTCAAAAATTTTCATCAACGGAAGTCTTCAACCGCATTCTCAATCGGGCATTTCCATGATAGTCTCTTCTTGTGGCACTTTGGCCCCTACCCAAAGAAATCTCATCTCTTCACCGATGCACACCTTCCCCTCTCTTTTTGAAAAGTGAAAAAAAAACAATTCTCCAACTCTGCCCTTTGTTTCTAGAAACCTTAAATATTATCTCTCGGTCGATTTTCCTTACCGGGTTATAGCCTGTAGACAATTCCGTACCTGAATTTTAAATAGTAGTTATCAACAATGTCTCCATCTCGGTTCTTATCTAAAGAAATTTCACCGCTCCAGCGATTCACACCTTCCTCTCTTCTTTTTACCTTTGTTTACAGAACACCCTAAATATTATCTCACGAGTGATTTTTCCCACCGGGTTATGGTCTGCTGACATTTCCTTAACCTGGATTTTAAAAACAATAATGTCTTTATTTCATAGTCAGTCGTCAACTTTGGCCATATGTTTTTGTAGGAAAAATCGGGTGTTTCTGTGCTTCCCCTCTGCCTTTATCCACGTAAGAAAAAAAAAAACTCTGAATCTAATCAATCTTGCCTCGTCTCTTCGTATATCGAGCTATCTCATTCAACACTTAATGTGTCACAAAAGTACGGCAGCTCGGAAAACTCACCCTGATCGTTCAGATGAGAAAAAGAACTCCTGAATTTGTTGTTTAGGGCCTCAGACTCAACACGGAGGCCTACATTGAGTGCCTTGAGGAGGTAGTGCTGTCCTCGGTCAAGAGAGTGGCTGCTGGAAGACCCTGTATCTGGTAACAGGACTCTGCACCATGCTCTACAAGCAGTAGAACCCAGTCATGGCTGTCTGACAATTTCTGCAACCACATCACACCTTACATCTGACCACCTAATTCCCCTGAATGCAACCTCCTTGATTATTATGTATGGGGCTTAGGTGAGGTCTGATAAATTGGGTCATTTTTTAAGAACTTAACGAAATAAATATAACCTCATGAAGTTTTAAGTGTTCGTGCCTTTTATAATATATATATATATATATATATATATATATATATATATATATACTTATAATTTAAATAAAATAAGCAACCAAGGGAGTCTGGAACAGAGGAACACCGGAGAAAGAGAGCTTAATGTCATATTAACTGTCAGAGTCTTAATATTTTGTAAATAAATTCCCGGTGAACATTTCCCGACCACAACTAAAAGTTTTATGCGTTTTCACGCAATCATGGGGCAGTCAGCAACGTTTATTTGTGAGGTCCTACTGTTTCCTAAAATATCGAGCACTTTCTCGGTACGACTGTGAACATTTTTCACCAAGTAATGGGGATTTTATGGTGGCTGGGCATTTTCCCTCTCGATGAATTTGGTTGATATGGGTATAGGATGTATGCAACAACTACCCTTGTAACATTGCCGAGTGGGTGGGGGGTAATAAAATGTCTATTTTCACGAATAGCAGTTATGAAATGCCCATCCGTCCAAGATGAAAACGCAGTAAAATCCCCATAAATGGATTGGTGAGTGTATTTGGGCAACAACCTTTCTTTCAGACATGTTTCGTGGAATATGACAAACAAGGAAAATTTGATTAATTTTTTAATTTATTTTTTAGTATTCTTATTTTTTCCGTTTGGTCGGGTATGATATAAACACCAAAATGTTTTGAAATAAATAAATCGTGATGATTTCAAAAGTCCACTGGATACCAAAGATCAATGGGTGTTTTGCAATCGGAACCAGCGCTAAATATTTTGATGTCTTAAAATTATAGCACCATAACAGAAGTATTTTCTTGAAATTCCATGAAATAAGGACATAATAATATTTGTGAAATTAAAGAATAAGATCAAACATCGGGAAATAAAACTTTCGAATCTATCTCATTCGTCTTTATTTTTTTAATCGAATTTACCCCAAGCAAGACAGTAAAGCCACTAAGACACAAGGTTTATTAGGTGTGAAAGAATATGAAAACAAAACGTTATGAAGGAGTGAGAACAATAGAAAAAGAATCAGGAAGACATTAAATTGATATTTTCATTGTTGAGTATTTTTGTAAAAGTTGAAATCACTTTCTGATTGATTTTTGACAGGTACATCTCTGCTTTCAGATCGATAAGAAATAATAATAATAATTGATTCATTGTTTTAGGTATAGTTGTTAATTAACTAATTATTGAATATCACTAAGAAGCCCTTTGCTAAAAGCTAAAAATCCTCTCCATAATTGTAGGTTAGTAGTGATTTAGGACGAGTATATTCGGCTTAAGCCAGAGACACAAGCTGCGTAGTTGCTTGACCTTTATTTGGGATAATAGCCTTGGCGTGTATGCATTAGATTGGGTTGCATTGCTTGTGCACGCAGGGGGAGAGAAAATTGAGAAACAGCGCATGCGCTATCCCAGCTTGGCATCTGGATTCTGTCGTATAACTAAACACAACGTCTAATACGCTAGATATTTGATAAACTCTTCTGTTCCGTTCGGTGGACAAACCGCTGAATAATAATGGTGATGAAGCAAGAGAGATGCAGAAGGGAAAGAAATGAAGGAAGTGGAAAATGAAAGAAAAACATGATTGGAGAGACGGTAAGAAAAACGAGGGGAAGAATGTGACGGGAAGTGGAAGCTGAAAACAAAATAAAATTTTGCAGAAGAGAAAGACGAGGCAAAAAAGAGGCAAATAAAAAGCGAAGAAAAGAAAAAGAACAAAAAGAAAGACAGAATCGGTAAGAAGAAAAATGAGTAAAAGACAAAAGAGACAAGGAAAGAAAAACGTGAAAAAAGGGAAGAGAGAAAAAGAAACATAAACAAAAAATGAAAAACAAAACTAAGGATTAGAGACATCAGAGAAGGGGTCAAAATTGAAAATAAAGAACAAAGGACGTGAAAAGATGAAAGTTAAAAGAATTTAAAATTCCAGAAAATCAAAGACTACATGCAAAAAGAAAAAAAATTGAAAAAGAGGACAAAAAGGTGATTATATATATATATATATATATATATATATATATATATATATATATATATATATATATATATATATTCTGTGACTTCTGTCAGTCTGTCACACTCTCTAAAATAGCCATACATTGAACGATCCAAACCAAATTAATAATATTGTTTATCTTGAAGTCATATAAAATTAAATTAAATTAAAGAAAATTATTAAACCGTGAAATAGGGTTTTGTCAAAGTATTTTTCCGAACAAATCTGCTTATTCAAATTTTATCGCTTGGCTTTCAAAATTGAATGAAACGTAGAGTTTGTAAATCTCGATAAAAATATTAGTGATAAATTCAACAATACTAAATACTGTGGGGATTTCAATGCGTTAACGAGTGTTGCACAAAAATTCTAGTATAGCAAAATTTCACCCAATACTAGACTTGAAAGCGACTCAAGGTAGAGGATTTCAGTCAACAAAACAGTAAAACTGAACGAGAAGTGTGGTATGAATATAAGAGAAGGTGGTGGTAAGAAATGAAGATTTTGAGGATAAGGAAGAATGACGACGACTGGTTTTTGACATTAAGAGGTCAAGATTTAAATGCTCAGGGAAGCTGGAAGTCAGACCGATAAAGCGGTACTTTTTAGGGAAGGTTCATAGTTTATTCAATACGAGGTTCGAGAGACACTCAATGTAAAGGTTACAGACAACAAAAAGTTAATGATGAATGAGATGTGTGGAGGGCACGATATGAACAAGAGTTGGTAAGAAATGAATATTATGAGGATAAGGAGAAACGTCATACAGATAACCATTTCGTCCATGGGAAAGTAGTTTTTTCCTGGACTTATCAACGCAAATACATTTACTAAAATGAATAAAATCTCACGTTTCTTCACAGGAAATTTGAAAAGCAAAGGAAGGAAAGTAGAAAAAGGAAAGAATAAATGAAGAGGGAGTAAGAATTGGCAAACCGGGTACTTTATACATTTTTCAAAACAAAATGGCTGCCTTTATACATGTCGGATTGAATATTTTGAGCTTTCTGACTGGTTAACCCTTCTCTTGGTGAACTATAAAATGAGTCAGCTCATTTTGGTTGGCTCACTAATACATATATCCAAAAAACTGTAACACTTTTTCCTTCAGTTTGTCGAGTTACCACACTGATTTTCCTAAAAAAACGTCGTTAGGGAACCCTCTTTAAGCCTATAAATAGGAAGTAACATTCTCTGTCATCCTTTTTTATTATTTCACCCAGGTACGGTATGATGTAGCCGAACGTAGATAAGAACACTACCGCAGGGGCACGTTCGCTTTCCTCTGTTGACTTATGAACTCTCTTACATACATACATATGTGTGTGTGTGCGTGCGCGCGCGTGTATGTGTGTCTATAACACATTCTTGTTACACAAACACCTTTACAAGTTTAAATGTTTTTTCTTTAATGTTCTTTGTTTTGTCACACGCAACAATCTTTAATTGTCTATGTATGTTTTTGCTTTGTTAATACATACTTATTGTTTGTTTATATATATATATGTGTGTGTGTGTGTGTGTGTGTGTGTGTGTGTGTGTGTTTTGTCGTTACTATAGCATTTTATTACACGGACTCATATTCTAATCCACCTTTTTTGTTCTGGGCTAAATTTACCAGGAGACACGTATTTTCCGACCGAAAGCACTCGACTAGCATTGCCCGCAACATATTGGTGAGACCAACGTGATATTTTTCTCCTGGATACAAGAACACACAAAACTGTATAAACAAACTCATGCATCATTTACAAACATTTTCAAACCGAGAACAAGTGAAGAAAAAACTTCGACCAACATCTACCTATTATCCCATGCACGCGGACACTAAAAACTGCCAACAAAAATAATACCTCATGTAAAGAGCAAAATCGCAAATTTCAAAACTCTAAAACACGACATAACTATCTGGACAAGATGTTCCCCAAGTTAACAAATATTTCCTTTGCAACACGTGTGACACCCCCTTCAAAAAACCCTAATCGCCATTGCAATTACTACTACGATAGCACGGTCAGCAAGCAAACAACACTCGTCTCATCTGTATTGCGTTTTGTTTGACCCTTTCTCACTCAGGTCATTACTCCTGACTTCTTCTTCCCCCGGCAGGCATCAACATTTTTTCACCAAAACGTAAGATTCGACTTTCATCTTACAAATTGCAAGCAAAGAAAAACACAACTCATTTTCTTGAAGACCACACGAGAAAATACTATTCAAACATCACGAAATTTAAGTCCATTTTAAACTTTAAACAATACTGTTTCTCCTAAACTCAGCAGATAAAGAAGTGAAATGATTCAAAGGCGATTCACTGACCTTTTTCACTCTCCAAAGACGTTAACACGAATAAAACAAAGAAATCTGCAAGTACGATTTGTTAATACACGAAGAGAGCTGCATCTCCAAGAAAAATCGACAATAATATCAGATATGTTCAAAAGTTTTCAAACATGTATTCGATATTCAGTAGCAATTTCGCCAACATCAGCTCGACAACTTTACAAATCGAAGTTTCTTCTATTAACGTTTTTCGCGCCATCATCACCCACGCACAGCAAACAAAACAGACCTTCCTGACAAAATCAATTCAACGTGGAATATTGGAAAATAACAAAATTTTAATATCAACCGTTGATAACTTTCTTTCTATACTACCGTTATATCTTCACGAGCCTGCTAATTTCTGACCTACTAGAAAATTATACAGAACCCTGATGATGACACATCACTTCACACAAGTACATTTTCGTTGACATGTTTAAACACCCATCGCAACCAGACTGTTCGATTTTTTTCTTTTCAGCCTATGAGGGAAAAATAAGCATACACAAAATGTATGGACATATGGGAAAATAAAATTCTTCCTATCTGAATGGGAGTATTGTGGAGTTACCCCACTTACTTTCCTAAAAAAACCGTCACTGGAGGGCGCTCCTTAAGCCTATGAATAGGGGGTAACATGCTCTGTCATCCTCTTTTTTCTATTTCACCCAGGTACGGTAAGATGTAATCGCATGTAGATAAGAACATTGCCGCTGAGGCTCGTTTGCTTCCCTTGATCCTCTGTTGCCTTTTGAATTTTCTTACACACATGCATATTTGTATACTACACAGACTTGTTGCACTTACACAAACACCTTCACTAGTTTAAATGTTTTCTTCTTTCATGTTCATTGTTTTGTCACGCGCAACAATCTTCAAAACATCTCAAAGGGCAAAATCGCAAATTTCAAAACTCTAAAACACATCTATACGACGTAACTGTCTAGACAAGATGTTCCTCAAGTCAACAAATATTTTCTTTGCAACACGTCTGGAAAAAGTTCCTAATCGCCATTGCAATTACTACTACAACGGCACGGTCAGCGAGCAAACAACACTCATTTCCTCTCTACTGCGCTTTGCTTGACTCTCTCTCTCTCTCTCTCTATCTCTCTCTCTCTCTCCCTATTTCTCTCTCTTTCTCTATCTCTCTCTTTCTCTATCTCTTTCTTTCTCTATCTCCCTCTCTATTTGTTTTATTAATACATACTTATCGTTTGTATATATATATATATATATATATAGTTTTGTTGTTACTTTGTTCATTTATTACCCGGAATCCGCCATTTTTGTTGTAGGATTAATATACAAAGAGATAAATGTTTTCCAACCTAAAACACTCGGCCAGCATCGCCTGCATCCATTTCTCCAGCCATATTATTATTTATTCATAAAACTTGTTTTACTTTGAATAGTATAATTATAGAAATACGGTACAGTGTTAAAAGTCTACATAGACACCAGCCTTGTCCACAAGTCTTTGTAATGGTCTGGGTATATCCTTGAATATTTCCTGTTCCTTTTGTACATTTTCTTCCCATCTGGATTTTGAAGGACGACCGCTCCTGGGGAAATCTGTGGCAGATCCCGTGCTCATCAGATTCGAATGACAATTTCTGGTGGTTTTGGCATCTATTGAAGGACGAGGTCTTTGAACACTGTGCCATTGCACTTATACCTCGGACTTCGTAAGAGGAGGATAGCTGAGCACGCTCATAAGTGTCAGGCGTTACACTATCCTTAGCTATACTTGTCATTCTGAAATAAAAGCAGTAATTATCGACGAAATTCTACCACTTTAGGGACCCCAATATATTTCATTTCATGCAAATGTATTTTTTTTTTTGTTTTTGTTTTTTTGTTTTGTTTTGTTTTTGTAATCGGTTCACCCCAAGTAAGTCGGGAAGCCACTAGTACGCAAGGGGTTACAGAAGATTTGGAGAGCAGATAGGAGTGATAGAGGAAAGGATGAGGAGAAGGATAGTGGATAGATCAAGGCAACTGGAGATGTCGATTGACATTACATTTGAATAGTTGGAGATTATAGCTGTCAGGGAAACAGGAATAGGGAAAGGAGTTCCATAAGAGAGAGGTGCGAGACATGAAGCTATTGGAGTAGAAGAGACGGCTACATTTAGTAGTTTCGACAGTGAAAGGGTGAGAGCGGGATGCCAGCCTCGTAGGACGCTTGAATTCATTGAGTCTGGGAACCAGCGCAAGCAGCTCATCGGAGCAATTTCCATGAAAGTATTTGTAGAAAAGACAGAGAGAGGCGACGGCGCGTCTGTGAGAAAGTGACTGTAGACGAGATGCCAGATCAGGGCCAATTACATTGCATATCCGTCTCTGGATTTTATCAAGAACCCCGAGGCAAACAGAAGGGGCTCCAGACCATATATGGTAGCAATACTCCATGCAATGGCGAATGGTTGATTTGTAGATTTGAAGGATCGATTCCAGGGAGAAAAATTTCCTGGCGCGGCACAGGGAGCCGACTTTCTTTGCGATGGGCGAAGCAATTGACTCAATGTATTTGTTCCATCTCAGGTCAGCAGTCAACGTGAGACCGAGCAGCCGCAGAGAGGTGCTCTCGAGAAGTTGAGCGTCAGACATTCTAATGAGAGGCAGGGAATGATCTCTGTGGTGATTAATAGAGAGCAGTTTTGTTTTTGAGGCTTTAAAGTTAACCAGTCAATTCCTGCCCCACTTCACAATCGATTGGTGGTCCTTTTCGAGACGAACGGCCAGGTTAGTTTTGTCAGCGACACTAGATTTGTTTTTGAGGCAGGAGTAAATTGTAATGTCGTCCGCTAACAAAATTTAGAAGTCATCTTCAATAGGGATTTTCTTTTCAGCCATCATGTATATAGAAAAGTTAGTCTAATTAACTTGCGTGGAGGTTAATATTTTATGAATTTCCGAAACCATTACCTAACTTGGAAGAATGTCTAAAGAATACGAATGACTAATGCCTTATAAATCTACTGGTTAGAAAGAAACAATTGCCTTCCAACATGAGAAAGCGATATCTTTTCAAAGAATCAATTAAGTGTCACAGATATTTTAATCGTTATAATTCCATATTTTTCATAGAACAGAAAGATACGCAGCTGGATAACTGTGTTAATTAAAAGCTTTTATTTACATATGCACATTTCAGAAAGTAGTTAACAACTTAAGTTGTGGCGCTGGTTGATTTAGTTAGAAATATGCAATAATGACGTAACGTTATCGGTGTGGATTATTAATAAAAACACAATCTTTTTCACTCGTATGTAACATTACATCTTTAAAATTATAATTGGAGAGTGATGGAGCCAACAACTTAAAGGATTATTTACAAGCTATAAATTTAAAAAATGTTGGCATTAAATAACTGACAGATTGATATGCCGTTAAAACAGAAGAATCGATCAATCATTTCATTGATCCCTGGACTTAGTCAGTCACCGTCGTCACGTGCATGTGTGGCTCCGGGATCCTCTCCAAACGTGGATCCTACATTCAGGTGGTCTCTTCCCTCCAGGGTGGGTGTTTATATAACACCCCACCCCAGAATGAAGTAACAGTTAAACAGTTTTTTTCATACTGTTCTCTCCATGCGTGCACATCCTCAAGCAGCTGGGTCGATCACATGTTTACCTGATGGGATCATTCACTGACATTTTATGAGGTGCGGATCTGCACTTGGCAGCTAGTATGTTATCTCTCGATTCACATGACTTCTCTGGCGTAACACTGAGTGCTAAGACTATTCTGGCATCATCTCGGATGAGTCACAGGATTCAATAAGCATTTTTTTCTGATTTCTGAAAGAAATTAAACAGAAATAGTAAGAGATACAACTTTTGCCTTGGTTGCAATAAAGTTTACTCTAGTAACATATAAGCAAAGTTGTTGAAAACTTAATTCAATTCTAATATGAAAATTAAGAAAGTGTAATATTATTTTTGTTGTTTTATTTTTTTTTACGGCATATCAACCGTTTGTGGGCTATTTAAACCCGGAACATTTCGAATTGTAACAATTTTTTCTAGCGAGTGAATATTACATTAATTATAATTACATCAGATTAAGATACAAGTCCTACTACATAGATGGGCGTGGAGAAAATGAAAAGATGCATTCATACCCTTTTCCAATGGTATTTGCGCGCAAGTGTATCTAACGAACTCGACTGGAATTCGAACACTGTTCTCCGATTTCCCATTCCAAATCGCTATCCATTACACCAACCTCACATCCGT
The DNA here is from genome assembly GCA_903632075.3 of Acanthosepion pharaonis. Taxonomy (NCBI): domain Eukaryota; kingdom Metazoa; phylum Mollusca; class Cephalopoda; order Sepiida; family Sepiidae; genus Acanthosepion; species Acanthosepion pharaonis. Next base: position 51,075 of record CAHIKZ030001625.1, on the reverse strand, counting down.
GTAATGTCATGATTCTACAGACAAAACGCCATTACTTCAAGTACAATAACGATATTATCTTTCCCTAAATCGAACAATTTTAGGATCTGAAAAGTGTTTTGTTGTTAAAATCAGACACAGAGAATAGTTAAATGAAGAAAAGGTAATGAAAGTTAAAAGTTAGGGACAAAATCCTGTGGTAGCATAAACGTTATGGAAAACAGTGTGTAGTGAAGAATGGGTCAGTGATCAAATTGACCTCACTGTCTTGGATGAAGTCCAAGATGGCAGCACTCCCATAACATCGCTAAAGCAGTTTCCTCACACTAATACGTTCATTGGTTGGTTGGATCGAATATCGATCACGAAGCAATGACAGGGAGCAGAGAGTAGAAAGAGAAAGAATAACTTGGCTAATGTAATGATTGAGTTAGGAAAGAGTAATTTGATAAGGGTTTATATTTCGTCGTACCTTGTTACATAGAGGGGTAAAGAGGTAGAAAACGCGCCTCTGTTGTCGTTTACAATCAAATCATATTGTTTCTCGTGCAAACGTCATCGCCGGGCGAAATAATTGGATAATTCAATAAGAAGATCAAAATAAATAATTTGCTTCTTGCCAGAATCGACAAAGATTGATATTTGCAACCTTGCCTCCTGTATTGAAATCAAGAAAGCGAGCGAAAAGAAGCCCCGAAACTTTTCAGCGAAAACATCCACAAACCAAAGCAAACTGTCCGTTAACCCTTTACAAACTGGCTAAATTAACTTTTAATAATTTCAACCCAATTAAGGCAATAAAGCTACTAAGCCGCAAGGGATAACTGCGAAAATATGAGGGGGAAAAAAAAGATAACAGAAGCAGTAGAATTTGGTCACAATGAATGAACTGGTCACTACGGTTACATCTTAATTGCGAAGCTGGTGAGATTCATCATGAAAGCGAAAATTTCCGTTTCAATCCAGCGAAAGAAATATTGTAAATTTCAATATTTCGGCCCTTCTATGGATGCATAGGCGGTTTAATTGTTAGCAGCTCGGAATGAGAAAATTGAATTCCAGTCTAGTTCGTTACATCCACTTTCGCGCAAATAACCTCTATACCTCCTCCTCCTCCTCCTCTGAGCTAAATACTAGAGGAGACTGAGCTCTTCTGCTTTGATTGGCAACCAGTCTAAGAGAAAGAAAATTCTGAATTCAAAACTGGGTGAACATGGAGCTAGCAACTCCATTCTGTAAAGACCTACTTGCTACGGAAGCCATATCAGTAACGCCTAGCGTGTTGAGAGCTGTGGCCTCAGTGGATCTATGGGATAAGGGATTGAGGATGGGTTAAATAGCACGGTAGACGGGAGTATCAAGATTTGGGTGGCAACCACTCTAAGAGTAGGAAAACTCTGAATTCCAATACCAGGAGAAGGTAATAAGAAAATACTCTCCCTGTCTTTCCCAGGAATGCATCGCAGTTCACAATTACTTTTCGTTATCCACGAACTACGATTACCTACGTCTTGAATAAATACAAATAATATTAAAATGCGTCTTATTATTTACAAATTTTAGCTTAGTGAACATTAAACCAAATTGGTGGGTGGAAGACTATATTGCGCCAGAAAAGTGGTGTTTTCCGTTTATCTGCCTTGTAACTTAGCTTTCGAAACCCTGATTTAAAAGCCGAAACTTTAATTTGAAAAACTGGCTTCTTAATTCCAATATGAAATACACAACTCTTTCAGACACCAGACAGAACAGAGATGATATTTATTATGTTTAGATTAGTCTGACACAAGACCGTGGTAATAGAGTACGCAGTGAGACTCGAACGAGTTTCATTTAAGACTAAACAGACTAGCTTGTTAGCCATCGCATTACATCAGAGACCATCAAACTTTCTTTTTTTTTACAATGATGTTCACTCGGCTCAAGGCCCGAGAGACACCAAAGGTAGAGGGTTACAGCGTAAGCGGCATAGTTTATGCGGATATGTGGGGAAGTTAACGGTTAACCCTAGACTTGAACAGGTTAAAATTGTAATGACCTGGGAAGCACCCTTTTGGGAGTGGTCCCACGGCGGTTCGTGGGAAGAAGCTGTTCGAGTGGGACTTACATCTCACTAATGAAATACGAAGGGAATGAGAGTGGTTCGCTACAATGTGCGTAGCATGGCGGTTCGTGAAACTTATAACTGATGGAACTAATAAATGAAGTTCGTCTGAATTCCTTTCATGGAAATAGCGATAGAGGCTTGCGACGTTTCATCTGTCAGAAAGGGGTTCTATGGTGGAAAATAATTCATCACTCACAAGGACGTGGAGACGCTTTTGCTCTATCGAGACCGTGAATAGTGTGCAGATCCTGCCTAGTCTTCAGCCATAAACTATATATGAATAAATAATCTGGCTCTTTTGGTGTATCAAAATATCCATTTTTTTATATATATATATATATATATTCATCAATTTGTATGTCTTTGGCTTCTTTTAGTGGTGAAACCAGAGACAGTTTGAAAATATATAAATCTATGCGTACGCATGCGCCGTCATAAAATGAACTAAACATCTATCAAATACATTTGTGTTTCACGTGGTGTAATGGTTAGCAAGCTTTTCTCGCTAGATTGACTAGTGAGTTCGATTCTCACTGGGTGATCCATGTTTCGGCCTTGTGCCACATCTAAGCTACACTTAGAAAATCGTAATATATTTGTGTTTCTAAGTAAATATTAGCTGTTTCTTTATTCTCCTGTGTGTGCAGACTTGATCTGGAGATGGATGGGCTCCGCCGGATCTACTTACCCCAGACACGCTACACATGAATGAATACACCTCCGACTTTCAACCCAGTTATTGGCATGCAACCGAAACCTATATATATGTTCAGGTATGCAGTGACCCTACGACCACATGCCGTCATGATGATGATGCAACCGCTAGTTTAAAAAAAAAGAGGGTGCCGAAATAAATAAACCAAATTAAAAGTTTAGCTTTGTAGACATATATATCTATAGATATTGATATTATATGCGTAAATATATTTACAGTATTTACATTCGTGCTATTATCCTCATCTTTGTTATTGTTATCACAACGTTTCGGACATTGTCCCCATCAGGTGAATATCGATCCGGGTAACCTGCGGGAGATACCGAACTAAACCCTTTATTTAATCTACGGAGGTAGACTGTTCTTGTTTCACTGCTCATACCTAGGGATGTCTCATCTAGTTCTTATTTTTAGTACTGCTAAGTTATTGATCACCCTGTTTTCACTGAGTCCAAAAGATTGAACTGTTACAACCTTTTAATCCTCTAAGCTATTGTCCCGGAGGACAATTCTTTGGGGAAAACTTGTAGCCTTTAAATGTAACCTGCCTGCTGATGATATATACTTAAATTTATTAATGACCATCGCATACATACATTACATACATCTGTATGCGAAAATATTCGACCCTTAGATATTTTTCGATTAATCATTCTGAATTTGATTGGAGGATATTTATCTACACCACTGGCGTGTTGGTTGTAAATAAAAGAGAATTAAGATTATTATTTTATTTCCATAATTCTTGTTATATAGGAATAAAGTGTCGCTGCCAACACTTGAGTTTGAACATAGATCGCCAGTGAGCAAACACAGGCGATCCCATAATTGAATTAAGTAGATCATGTGATTATAGAGGAAACGCATATATGAGAGGTAGTGTGTGTCTAATTCATCGTCAATTCTAGTCTATCGTCTATTCGGATCGCTATTTCTAGTCTATCCTCAATATTATACGGATCGCTATTCTCTACTCTATACACTATACTATTTCTCTATTCAGATCACTATATAGTGGTTACTATTCGAGCGAGTATTTTCGAGCAAGTTCTATTAGTGTGAGTGTTATTCGAAGGCGTCTGACACTAGCATTGTTCAAAGGCGTACTATAGTTGTATCTACGATTACAAAGTCTCGACCAAAACGAGCATTACGAAAATGACTACGCGTATTCGTTGACATTACAAAAGTGACAACGAATCTTCGTTGGCATCACAAAAATTATCAAAACTATAATAAATTTTGCATATATATTCGACTTCCAAAACTAATATTTCATTTTTAATAGACAATTTATTTAATTTCGACCAATATTTTCAACTATTTTTTCTAGAGAATCTTCCTAAACCGATGACTTCCGTTCATGAACAGCAATTTTCAATTCACATTAGAAATATTCGATTAGATTTAGGTCAGATGATTGAGAAGGCCATTTTATATTATTATTATACTTATTAAAATCGATTTTTTTCTAAAATAGTTGATTAGCGCCCTTTTTAATCGTCGTTCATCGCAATGTAATTCTCTGTATTCCAAAATAAAATGTAATTTTTTTAAACTTTATTTGAGGAATATTAGCTGATTTAAAGTATAATTAATTTAATTTGTAACAAATATTACTTACTTTAAGTTTAAAATAACACAGAAATGTATTTTTAAAACAAACAGTAGCGGTGATTTTAACCGACAGTAGCCATTCTTACGTAATTGAAAAGTGCTGATAAGGTATTGACAGATTTATTGTTGTTCTACGGAGACTTTATCTGTTAAAACATAATTTAAGAAAATGGCGGGTCTTTTTTATATAACTTTTAAGTCCCTTGTAATCTTAAAAATGTTGGAAAATATTCCCCGTAATTTAATTTTAGGAATGCTGACTTGAAATTTACTGTAGTTATCGCTCTTATTTTCTGATAATGCCGTCTATGGTCATCCATATTTTCAAAATGGGAACGTTTATACACAACAAAATTAAAAATTATTTTTAAAATCTTAGTGTGCGATGATTTATATTAAGCTTTTCAATTTTTGATTAGTAAATATATTTTTCACTTAATAACAATATCACCTCACGCGATCACAGTTTTGCAGAATGTTTAAAAGAATTGAAACTTTATAAATTATTATAATTAAAATGAAAACAATTATTGTAAAAATTCATTATACATCGAACAAAATTTTATCAAGACTGCAACGTCCTTAATATATATTATTTATAAAAGTAATTCAAGCTTATCTAATTATTTTATTGCATTTTTTATTTTACTATTCAGAGCAGATTTTAATGAAAACAGTAAATGTTTAAAAAATATGGATGATTTACATTCTCCAAGGAGTTCTGCTTTCAACTAATAAAACAAAGTTTGCGATCAAAATTTAATTTCTCGAAATTTCATGAAATTAAATGGTGGTAACAGATGTAAAAAAAAAATTATCAGGATTTTCTAAAAATAATAATTTCAAAAATAATTTCATTCATTTGTAAATAAGTCAAAAAGTTTCATTGAAATTCGACAATTATTTGATTTTTGCAAAAATTTCGAAATGACTGTTTTTCACTGCAAAATGACGCTAAAATTTTTCATACTTATTTATGGCCCCCAGCTGACGCAAAAAAAAACAAGATTTTTAAAGAAAATTACAAATATGCTAGAAGAGTTTTAAAATTTAATAAAATAATCAAAAAATACTTTAGTTTTTCCTCTTAATAATAACTTAAACACTTTGACGATAAAACTTAGTTTTTATCAAGTCTGGGACCTTTTTTCATCATGTTATGATCTTTTTTAGCGAATAAGTGGAGGTAACTTACTATCAAAATTATTATTTCATTAGGGCCTGGAACATTTATGCATAAATTAAGATTGCTAACTGTAATAATAATAATAATAATAATAATCCCCTCTTAATATCAATTAATAAAGTAAACTGTTTTAGTAACGCTACTGACTGATTGTTTTTACGGTATATCAGCCCTTTGTGGGTTATTTAAAGTTGAAGTATTTTGGATTGTTAGAATAATCCATATTTTTGCAGTTAAATATTGCATTACTAATTTTTGGAAGGTAACAATGTTCGCCTAGATAGAAGTCGTACTATTTAACCTATAACTGAGGGAGGAAAGATAGAATCATATTTTCCCAAGGGTATTTACGCGTGTAATGAACTCGACGTGAATTTGAACTCGGCTCTCCGATTTCTCATCCTTTATTAATACTAAATGGATAAACAAATCCAATCAAATCAACTTCGGAATGATTACTCGGAAAAAAATAAGGAAAATATCCTTTTTTTTGCACAACTGTAATTGAATATAAGAAGAAATGTAGGAAATCAATACAACATGAAGCAACAGAAATGTGGTTTTACAGAAGGATGCTGAGAATACCATTGACCGAACATGTGAGAAATGACAAAGTTCTAGAGACAATGAAAATAAAAAAAAGACACTTATATTTAATACCAGGAAGAGACAGCTGAAATTCTTAGGACACATAACGAGGAAAGAGGACCTGGAAAATTTGATATTCACAGGACAAATTGAAGACAAGAGGGACAAAGGAAAATGAGTTCGAGTAAATGGATGAGGGGCAAGGTTTAGGAAAGATAACAAAAAGAAAAAAATTACTAAAAGCTACAAAGGAGAGAAAATTGTGGAGAGCCATGATCGTTCGTGTTCTGAAAAGACACGGCACATAGAAGAAGAAGGACGAGCTTGTGTAAATGGATGGCGGACCAAGGTTTAGGAGATAACAAAAAGACAAAAATTATTAAGAGCTACAAAGAACAGGAAATTGTGGAGAGCCATGATCGTTCATGTCCTGAAAAGACACGGCAATATAGAAGAAAAGGACGAGTTTGTTGTAAATAGATGGCGGACCAAGGTTTTTTTTATAACAAAAAGACAAAAAATTATTAAGAGCTACAAAGAACAGGAAATTGTGGAGAGCCATGATCGTTTATGTCCTGAAAAGACACGGCAATATAGAAGAAGAAGGACGAGTTTGTGTAAATGGATGGCGGACCAAGGTTTAGGAGATAACAAAAAGACAAAAATTATTAAGAGCTACAAAGAACAGGAAATTGTGGAGAGCCATGATCGTTCATGTCCTGAAAAGACACGGCAATATAGAAGATGAAGGACGAGTTTGTGTAAATGGATGGCGGACCAAGGTTTAGGAGATAACAAAAAGACAAAAATTATTAAGAGCTACAAAGAACAGGAAATTGTGGAGAGACACTATCATCAACGTCCTCAAGAGACACAGCACATAGAAGAAGGTTATTTTTTATATACCGTCTCTCTTCAGGACATAGATGATCATGGCTCTCCACAACGTCCTACTTTTTATAGCTCTAATGTTTGTCTACTTACTATCCATCCCAATCTATGTTCTACCGTCCATTTACTCAAGTTCGTTATCTGAGTTACTCAATATTTCCTTCTGTTCCTCTTGCCCTCTTTCCTTATTAAGAATCTTAGAATTTTACACTCTCTCTCTCTTTCTGATGCTAAGCAAAAGTGTCCTTTCCGTTCCCATTTTCCTTAAAACTTCCTCGTTGCTCACATGTTCCAACCATGGTAAAAATTTATCCTTCTGTATATAAAATAAATTTCTGATGCTAAGATAAAAAAAAAAATTTTCCCATTTTAAAACTTCCTAGTTGCTCACGTGTTCCAACCATGGTATACTCAGTATCCTTCTGTAGAGTCAAATTTCTGATGCTAAGCAAAAGTGTCCTTTCCATTCCCATTTTCCTTAAAACTTCCTAGTTGCTCACATGTTCCAACCATGGTATTCTCAGTATCCTTCTGTAGAGTCATATCACTATTGCCTCAAGACTCCACTTCCTCTGTGAGGAACCAGCATCGGCGACCATATAGGATGAGGGATATTAGCTTATACTGTTTTACCTTAAGCCTTATTTGCCCGATCAAAATGATAATAAGTAAGCTGAACTTTTCCATTTCATTATTTGTCTGCTTCACTCTTATTTAAGAATTAGAATCATAAAAACGAAACCAGACACTGTAGTTCAATTCAAACAAGTAGTATTCGGAAATATCCTGTCAGTTTCACATTACTGGTGACAGACAGGTAAATAGTCCTGAGTATGATGACAAACTGCATACAGGAGCAAGGTCATTGATCGGGTGATTATAGGTTTTGAAAAGCGTGGAATCACTTTTTAATTGTTGTTATTCCTAGGTCCACCCTGATCCAGGATAGGAGCACCTGTTAGAGTCTCAGTTATGGACAAATCGTGGACCCCCAAACAAAAATAAAACACAATGAAAGTTTTAAAAATACATTTTTATATTATAAATACCAACAATACATTTTTCTATAAAAAATACTCACAATATTTATAATAAAATGACCAACAATACATTTTATCTGTAGTTGAAGGCATACAATTAAGTTCAAGATGTCTAGATTTCGGAATTAGATAAACCATTGAGGTTGATATACCGTTAAATAAATTCAAACAACCAACATGAAAGAAATCTTTCATGACATTAATCCATATAATATCCGACATTTTCTTAAAAAAATCAAACTGTATTCCAAAATATATCAAGAAAACTACAGCATAAAACACACATATCACCGCCTCTAGTAATCATGCCCATACAAACATGTATAAGCACAAAAGATAAGTATCATCTACCATTTATTCAGTTGTGAAAGCAGAATAACATATATCATATAGATACCTCCACTTAGTCGCGTAAAAAACTGCATAGCATGATGAAAAAAGGTTCCAAACTCAATAGAAACAAAGTTTTGCCATTAAAATGTTTGTTATTATTAAGAGGAAAGACCAAAGTATTTTTATTATCTTTTGAAATATTTACTCCTACAGCACATTCAAAATTTTGGTTAAAAATCTTGTTTTTTTTTTTTTTTTTTTTTTTTTTGTTGTTGTTGTTTTTTTTTTTTACGTCAGTGGCATACCAAAGATTAAGGTGAGGTTTTTTTTTTCGCTTTTAATTTTTAAATTCTTTCAAAAATCAAATAATTGTCGAATTATAATGAAACTTTCAGGACATATTCAGAAATGAATGAAATTCTTCTAATTTTTTTTTTTTTAGAAAATCTTGATAAAATTATTTTTGTTTACATATGCTACCACCCACTTTCATGAAATTTCGAGAAATTAAATTTTTAAGTCGGAAATTTTTTTTTTTTAAAGCAGGACTCCTTGAAGAGAGTAAATCATCAATTTGTTTTTGTAAAACATTTGACCTTTTCACCGAAAATCTGCTCTGAATTGTAAATTAAAAAATTTTTAAAAAATTATGACATTCTTTAATAAGAAAAGCTTTCAATTGCTTTGATAAATAAGATTTATTAAGGACACTATTGCCTTAAGCAGAAATTTTTTTTTCGGTGAATAATTAATTTTTACATTAATTGTTTTCATTTTTTTTTAAATTTTAATTAAACAATGTATAATATTAAAAAATCATTTAAAATTCTTCATTGCTTTCAAGTTGGCGGTTTGGTGATATTGTTAAGTGAAAATTAATTTTACGAATCGAAAAGTGAAAAGCTCATAACAATCGTTCGAGCCAATGTATTTTTAAAAGAATTTTAAAAAATAATTTTTACTGTATAGAGCATTCCCAATTTCTACCTATGGGAAGCTAAACACGACATAATACTTAAAAAGATCAGGTGATTTAAGTGTTTCCTGACAATTTATTTATTCAGCTCTATTTCAGCATTAACGTCTTTACAAATCATCCCTTGAAAATTTCAAAGTCAGTTTTAAATTTAAAGTACTATAACAATTTAATAATAAAATAACCATCATGATAGCAATTAATAATGAATAAAATACCGTCACATTTTATAAATTATTGATTTTTACTTCTATTATGGTATTTTATGTCGCTTATTATATTTTTAAATTTATCTAAGAAAATTTTATATTATTTTATTTTTTCATAAAGCGCCTTCACACGTAAATAAACGCCAACAAAATATTAGATAATTACTGAAAATATTATGTTAATTTGTAAAAATTACTAAGTAGTTAAAAATCAAAAAATGCGTTCACTTAGATTTCTTAAATTTGTCAATTCCGGTCATCCATACTACCTGTCATCACCTCGTAATTCATCAATGATGTCGTTAACGTCAATCAAAAACATGATCAAAAGCTTGTATACTATATTTTCATGATATAAGTAATATTTGTTTCAAATCAGTTTAATTTACTTTTAAATTTGCTAATTTTACTCAAATAACGTGTCACAAATATATATTTTATTTTTGGAAGATTTTAAAATCGATATTTTTGTTTTGTTTACAAATTTCTTCAAATGAAGAAAATGGCCACTTTTAAACAGGCCGAAAAGTTGTGATTCCAATCTCTATAATTTTTATTTAAAATACACTAGAGACTATCTTAATTACTGGAAATAGTAAATTTAATCATTTAGCTTTCAATTTCAAAGCTAAAATGAAATCTTCAAGAATGTTTTTTTTCATTTTTAAAAATTAATTTTAAACTTTAGGTATCGAAAATTCAGTGGAGGTACCTATTTTATTTTTATTACTTCAAATCGCCAAAGAAAATTAAGTTTCGGCATAAAATGACCCATAGAGGAGTTAAACAAACAAATCAAATTTTCTCAGGATTGACTTATATCTGTTTAAATAGGTGCTAGATACTTTTTCTAACCGTTTGTCAACATATCACTTCAGTTAATAGTTAGCAATAACACAACTATTATTGTGCGTAGTAGTGTTCTGGTTATAGCTGAATGATTGAATAGAAAGCTTAACTCGGGGTAAGTTCCGGTTCTGGTCACATGGTTTTCGAGTTGAATTATTTCTAATCAACTCTATTTAACGAGCAGTGCTTGTAAATTTGTCCCAGATTTCAGGCTCAATGTAGAATAAACTTCTCGCCTGTGGAAGTCTCTACCGGCTTCTTCTGCTTTCATATCCCATGAATGATAAATAACTCTTACCTGCTGGATATGAGTTTAGCAACCGTCCTGCACTTAATGTGGATGGGATGTGAGCCAAAGTCACTTGCCTGTTACCTCAGACAAATCTAACCAGTTCGGTCCATGGTATTCTTAGCATCTTTCTCTAGAACCACACCTCTGTTGCCTTGAGTCTCTTCTTCATCTTTGAAGAGACCGTCCAACATTCGCTACCGTAAAGGAGGACAGGTATCAGGTAGCAGTTCACTACTCTTTTCTTTGTTACCAACGAAATCCTCCTGTTTCGTAATACTCAGCCTAGATTTTGGAATGCGTCTTCAATAGGTCTTCAGATCTCAGCTTACCGTCCTCTGTCAGAACACTTCCCAGATATTTAAATTTCCGCACCTGCTTGATTTTAGTGTTCCCGACCTGCAAATCGCATTTCGGGTTCATCTTTTTGCTGATGGCCATGCATTCTATCTTCATGTAGTTTACATTTTCATAATTACGCTACCTCATAGGTATTTCGACTTTTATTTACACGGGGTGGGGAGAAAGGTGCAACAATCTAATTTACCGCTTTCTCCAATTTTTTTGTTTGTTCGTTCAGTTTATTAAAAACGATTTTTCTTATTTATTAAACATCGTTTAGTTGCACATATGTTTTCAAAACTACTTTAATCTTAAGCTTGATGAATATTTTAATTCAAGGACAGACATAAAATATTTCCATAAAGTAAAAGACAAAAATTTCTTTTAAAAATTATTCTATTTAGTAGCCAATAATTTCCTAAAAGTTGTGAGAAATTCTGCAATTTAAGCTCCTATTGGCTAATTTTAAACGACCAATCTCATTGGTCGAATTTGACTTTGTTTTTTCGCGGGCATTTTTCAACGGCCCGTGCTCCTTTGAACTCAATCGCCGCCTGATTTTCAAATTGGAAGGTTGACTCATTTACTCCGTGCCCTTAATCTTTACGCGGGCCGGAATATCTTAACTAACAGTTGCTGCAAAATATTGGAAATGTCCGGACTCATTTTTGAATCACTTTGCAGGGCCTTTAGTGCCCAAGCCTAAATAATTAGGCAATGATTATTCTTCAGCAACCAAAATGGTAATGCTCCTGAGACGACGTCATGTTCCAGCTTCTTAATACTTTCAAGGCTGTATAATTCTGTCATTTATTGACTGTCGTTAAATGTGTACGTTCATCACGAAGAACTTCCTGCATGATCTCGACAATAGCCGAGTTTCAACTTCAGCAACCGAAATGGTAATGCTCCAGCAACGACCAGCAAGTTCCAGCTTCTCCAACTTCGTAGAGACCAATTGAGCCCTACTGAAGTAAAAGACACTACCTATTCATTGACGAACTACCCCACCCTGTTCCCAGGGGCAAAAAAGGGCAAAATCTTTTTTTGCAAAGATACAATAAAATTTGTTTTAAGTTTTAAGGTAGGCCTTGTTGAATTGTTTGTCTTTCTTGTCTCTGCCAAGGGTTGAACTGTGTGAGAAGAAATTCTCACAAAGTTCAATAAAATCTTATAATTATTTGATGATTTTAGGGTTTAAATAAATATTATTTTTCTCTCCAACTTTATGATTTTATTGCTCAGTCTATACGCGCAGCGTTAGATGGATAAAAGATCAGCTCTTTTAGATTAGAACATAGATGAATTGTTAAAATTGTTTTTAAAAACATGCTGTCAGCTGTTTACATCTGGAAGGTTTCGATAATCGGAAAATGCAACAATTATTGATAGAAATATTTTTTCTGCTGAAGGATCTAATTTTCTTTCTGTATTTATAGACATTTGTATTCTAATAGGCAATACTGTATACACCATGATTAACATCCTTAGCAGCTATGTTTTATTAGGAAGCATTTTCAACCTTTACTTTTAATTTTAGAATTGTATTTATTTTTATTTTTTAGCTGCTTCAAGACATACGAAAGTAAGTGGACACATCAGAGACGGAAATAAAGGATAAGCTCTCGTTTATAAAAAAAATCCATAACAGCAAAGAATAAATATCGAGAAAAAATAATGTTTATTGATCTTCATTGTTAATTTTTTTTTTTTTTTTTTTTTGTAAATTGAAAGACGCCTTTATTCGAATCACAATGATACTCGGGAAGAACGCCCAGCCTCCTAAATCTTTAAATTTTTTTTTTACAGGAAATGGCAAAACCTACCTTTATATGTTGCCCGACATGCAATAAAAAAAAAAAGACAGTTTCTTGATTTGTACTTTTTTTTGTTGTTGTTTAAGTACCAAAAATCAAGGAATTGTCAAATTTCTTTTAAATTTTCAGCATTTATTCATTAAATTAACTTTATATTAAAATTTAATATAAAGTTAATTTATAATGAATTTAAAAATAAATAAAAAAAGATTTAATAATTAAATCTTTTTTTATTTATTAAATTTTGTGAAAGTATTTATTTTCGGTTCAGTTATACTCCCCTTTTAATTAATTCGAGATTAATTCGTATTATTAGTGAATGCTTGGATGTTCCTAATTTTTGCATTTTGATAAATTTAAATCCTCGAAGATGGTATATCATTAAAAAAAATATTTAATATCGACTGTGAACACATCGAAATTATGGTATGAAATCTTAAGAAAAAAGTTTAAAAAAAACTCAAACATTATTATGTTTGTACAGTTTTAATAAAATATACATAGAAAGAAAATAAGAATGAGAGACAGAAATAAATAAAAAAATGAGGAGGAGGAAGAAAGACAGAAGTAAATAGAAAGAAAACGGGGAGGATGAGGTAAGACGCAAATAGAAATTAAAAATGAAGAGGAAGAAAGACGTAAATAGAAAAAAATGAGGAGGAAAGACAGAAGTAAGCAGAAAGAAAAATGAAGTGGAGGAAGGAAAAAGATAGAAAGAAATTGACAGAAAATGAAACGGTGAAGAAATGAGCCTCTAAAAGAAAAGAAAAATGAAGAAAATGAGTAAAAGAAGAATTTGCACCTTCATAGTATCAAGCGCAAAACGTACACTGAAATAAAAGCATACACACACCCACGTTTTCCAGTGTCTTCTCCACACTAACAATTGGAGGCACACACACACCTTAACGTCCTACACAAACCAACAAAATGAAGACAACGTTCTGGTTTGTAGCTGTGATCTAATCTTGGAAGTTATAATCATAATGACAATAAGTAAATGCACTTCTTCCCGGTGCCATAATGCAATTGTTTCTGTTCGTCGATCAAATTAATGAGTGAATCAGAAGCGCACCACTGAGAAAACGATTTTATTAGAAACGCAGTCAGTGAACACTAAGACCTTTCAAGCTTCCCCAGCCAACTTCTCCTCACAGTGACTGGCTAGAATGAAACTGGGATCAAACAAAGACTGCACAAATATGAAGAAGACACGTACATACATTGTGCTTTCTTAAAGCTGCATAGAAGTAGATTCGAATTAACTGAACGCCTATACTATGAGGCATACAGGAGGTGCTCTTGCATATCTGGTTAATAATTTGCCTCTGTAGGAACATTAAATATTAACGACAATCTACATCTGAGACGAACCGATGACCACCTCTTCGTATTGGAATATCAAATATCTTAAAAGTGCATGAAAACTTTATAAAGAAATTTTATAATGGATGCCCACATTGCCAAATATTTCTGGTTCCTCAGTCAGCAGTGTATTTAAGGTACGTTACGTAGGGTACATACCATAGTCACCACGACGTCACTGCCAGTGATAGTTTTTTTTTTTTTTATTTTATATATAAGAAATTGTCTTCAGTGAAAGCAAGGAAGATGCAGTTTTAGGTTTAACTTGCACCTTTCTTAGTTCCTTGCCCTCAACGATCTTCTTGCAATAGTAGTTGCCATAATTAGAACATATCTTCCTGTGGTGCCATTATATAGGTATAATTTCTCAATGGAAATTAAAAGTTTATTTTAAAAAAATAACCATCTTGTCTTCATATTGAAATGCGAAAAGATGATTTTTTTCATTTTTAGGTGTTAAAACCGGCTTTCCCAACATGGGCGATATCGCCCACCAGTGGGCGATTTCAACTGTTGGGTGGGCTTTGAGCATCTGAACAGAAAATGGTGGGTGATTGAAAATTTTGATGGACGATATAGGATTTTGAGTATTAAAAAGATATTTCAACATATGCTAAAGGAAAAATAAAATTTCAAAGGAGATATGCAAATAATAAAAGAAACAAAAAAAAATAGGAGGATCGCATTTCTAATGAATATTTTAGTATTTTCTATAGTTTTGATAAGGGTCATTAGTTCGAAATAACATTTTTCCGGACACAGATAAGAACAACTCTGAATTTTTAATGGTTGCTAGCAATGTATATTCTTTTTAATTTTATAATCATGAACAAAAATCATTTAATTCTTTGTCAACACTTGCAACGCTAACCGTAATCATAAAACTAAATTATATATATATATATATATATATATATATATATATATATATATATATATATAGTTTACTGTTGTAACCTAGAAAGCGTTACTGAATGAGGAATAACCAAAACGGAGGTTGGAAATGAAATGTTAATCTTTATAACATCAACAAAATACAATACTCGCCAGCGGCGTGAAATAGGTAAACCACTGCTAGTGGTGGACTACTTAGCATATTTCCTCCACTTACAATAGTGTCCAACGTATTTATGAGGATTGGGACATACCAATTAGTGTTCATAGGTACGGTATATAACATTTTCAATGATCAAGCCACCGCTGTATAAATCAGCATTATTTGTTTATCTCCCTCTGGTATTTTTTACTGCATCATAAAATCAGTTCATGAACCAGAACGTGGAGTAATGGATACCAGCTCGGATTGAGAAATCGGAGAGCCGAGTTCGAATTCCAGTCGAATTCATTACATTTTATGTATACTAATGCCCTTGGTAAAGGTATGAATCCTCTTCTTCTCCCCCAGCTATGAGTAAATAACAGGATAGACCGGGTCTACCGCAGAAAGAAATGGCAACTTACCGCGGGAAAAAATCTGCCTCGTCAGTCATGTATTGAAAGATACATGTTCGCCTAAGCGTGTATCACGTATGGCACATAACTGACTGAACAAATTTTACGAAACAATTTTGGCATGCTTTTGAATATTTACTATATAGGTGGACAGTGGCAAATTTTTCAATACGAAAGTGAGCAATAGTGCAAAAAGGTTGGGAACACGTGCGAAAAGCCTATCTTGTGGTGTCATATTTTTTCTCAATTAAAAATGTTAAAGCCTGTTTAAAATTCTGAAGTCATGTGTGACAGAGAGAGCCTGGGAAACACAACACACACACGTATATTTTTTTTTAGTGAAATTGGAGTAGATTTGGACTAGCGAAATTGATCAGAGCATTTCATTTGCTGATGGGAAATCTGATCTAGGGCAGGAGCTGTACCCATTGCAACTGGGTCATTAGCAGACAACGGAAATGATCGAAATAATTTTATTGATTAAAAATTGGAATAGAGCTGAGTAAGCAAGAAGGACCTTTAGAATTCACATGATTTTGGTTGAAACAGCCAAAACCCCGTGACAATCACGTGCGAAGTAGTAGAGCCAAAGTTCAGTTGTAACCAGCCGGATTTTCCTATATAAACGAGTAGTTATGCTGAAGAAGAGGCAGACGAGAGAGAGAGAGAGAGAGAATTAGCCCGGGTAAGAGTTGGGCTAGAGACAGTGGAGAGTCGAGTTGGAGACTCAAGAAGGAGAGAACGTGACGTCAGACATTGGAACGAAGTGTCTGCTAACATGTGCTGTTGATATAAGTACCGCTGCTTCTGCTACCATGAATATTACTACTACTGTTACTACTGCTAAGGAGGAACGCCACTATAAGATTTAAGCCACGCACAGAAATCTTATTCCCCCATCGCAAGAGTCGTATATCGTCCTGAGACGATTTAACAAGTTAACACACACTCTCTCTCTGTCCAGAATCCAGTGTATGCGTTTTTACGTCAATTACTTTTCTTTTCTGTGACCCATTTTCTTTTCTATACTATTTTTTCTGCTATATAAAAGACATTAACAATTCAATCATTGAATAGTTGTTTGTCCGGCTTTCTGCAGATATTATTTTTTTTTTTTTATGCATTCTAAATTTCTTAGCGCAGACTCTCCAGCCGTGTCTACATCTTCAGTCAACCGTGAATGGATGAACATCATTTCTGCCTTCTGGATCAAACCAAACACAACGTGGGCAGGAAGCAGGATTAAATCAGTGGAAGGGTCGAATAATTTACGGATGCTCAGGAGACCTACGGCCACTCCCTTAAGTTCGGTTAGGAACGAGTAGACACCTCAACCCAGAGAGTAAGACGTCGGAGGTTGAGGGGCTGGGGCAAAAGTGTTAGACATGTACTTCAAAAGTTTTTGTGAAAATTCTGTTGCAATAATTTCGAGTTAAATTTAGAGTACGTTGATGTGGTACTCTTATATTGTCAAAATTTAAATTCCCTTCAAACAAAATGTAAAAAATAAAAGATAGATAATTTATTATATTTATTAATAGCCTTGACGGGCTTACGGCCATATCACATTAAACATTGGTTCTCATCCTATCACCATAGTTAAACAACAATGAGATTGGTCATTACCTAAATAGGTGACCGCTTTAGGAATATCAAGTGCTATAAGCTCGGGTGTGCAGGTGGTGTAATGGACAACGGATCAGAATTGAATATCGGAGAACAGAGTTCCAGTTCGGTTTGTTATATTCACTTACGCGCAAATGCCTTTGGGAAAATTATGAATCAACCTCTTCCCTCCCCAGCTATGGGTTAATAGTAAGATTTCTATCACAAAATCATTATTATGTCCAAAAAATTCTTAAAAACTAAAAAATATGTTCTGGCTTTAAATAACCTGCAAAAAGTTAAACCGTAAAAAAAAAAAAAAATTAATTAATGTATTTTTGAACTACCAGGTCTACTTTTAACAATAATCACTGATAGGTAGGGAAAATACCTGACTGGTATTTTTATAAAACGACCAAATTTTAACCTTTCAGTTTTCTTCCTTTCTTCAGTTATTTAACTCCAGTTGAGATGATTGAGTCTACAATCCCATATTTGAGTTCTCAAAGGCGTTCAACGGGGTTTGAGATGCTAGCTTTCTCAATAAGCGCAAGGATGAATATTGGCTTAATCTAATCATTCCTAACAAATCATGTAATGATGGTCGTGTTGAACGAACACACTTCTAGATCATTTTGCATTAATGCTAGAGTCCCCGACCCCCGAGCTCTATCCTTAGACCTACGTTGTTTTTGATCTTCATCATCGACCTTCTCAATGTCATCCGTTCCCATCTAGGTATTTATGCTGATGACACAGCTATTTACTCATGTCTTAGTAACAAGTCCGATAGGTCCAACAAAGTTGCTCTTGAAAATGACAGCCAATCAGTTGTTAATTGGGGCAAGAAATGGCTTGTAAATTTGAACGCCTTCAAAACAGAACTGCCTTCTTCTGCCTAGCTGATTGTTGTAACCTAGGAAAAGGTTACTGAATAGGAATAACCAAAACGAAGGTTAGAAATGGAATGATAATATTTATAATAGAAAAAACAAACAAGATTCTCCAGCGGCGTGTAGTAAGTAATCAACAGCTAGTGGTTAGCTAGAATCAAGTTAAATCCCAGGTGGAAGATATCCAGTAACCACCCGACGTGGTCAGATATGGCACACGGCCGAGTTTTATTGTGTGGTATCCGAGCCCATAGGCTCGGCCAAAATTTCCCGTAGATCCCGTAAAAATCGAGGTCGAGTTGCTGTCTTCCGAGACGAAACTCTGCTCTTCCACATAGCCTCGTCTAGGGATCCTCTATGGCCCGGTGCGCAGAGAGTTTGACCAACACACTTGGAAGTGAATTCCCAAATGGAAGACAACATACAGTATATAACACTGTATTTATAGGAATTGAGACATACCCATTATAGTCAATAGGTACGGTATAACACTGATGCTAACCGCTAGGAGAGCAATTTTATACATTTTGCGCTCACATTTTTCACTGACAGAGTGATTATATTGAATCAATTGCTAGATCTTCTGCGAGGAAAATTGGTTCGTTGTATCATGCCACACAATTCTTCTCGTCACAATCCATCTTGCACATTTATAAATCTACCTTTTGTTCATGCATTAAATATTGCTGCCATATCTGGTCTGGTGTTCCTGCTATATATCTGCAGTTTCTTGACAAAATTCAAAAAAGTGTTTGTAATGTAATCGATATTGATCTGGTATCAATTTCAGTCACTTTCCCGCCACCGTGATGTAACTTCTGTCTTTTCTATAAATATTTTCATGGTAATTGTTCTAATGAGCTCTTCTCTTTGGTCCCTTGACCGCATACTACTAGATTGGCCATTTGGTGTCACTGTTGAAATAGCTGGATCTAACCATAAGTTCTAATTTAACAGTTTCTTTTCTTGCATTTCTCACCTGTGGAACTCTTTCAATTCCTTGCTTCCCTTATAATCTTCAAAAATTTAAGTGCAATATAAATCACCATCTTCTGTCTTCTTGAAACCTGTTCTTTTATTGTCCTTTCTCTGTGCCAAAATTTTCTCATTCACTTTAACTCCCAGTAACCCCTTGCATATTAGTGGCATTATTGCCTTGCTTGTGGTGAAATGATTTTATTTTATTTTTAAATTGTGGTATCCATAACCTTTTCAATGGCTATATAGTACGTACCTCCACTTTTTCGGTGAAAAACAACCCCAAACTGAATAAAAACAAAGTTTTATCGTCAAAATGTTTGTTATTATTAAAAGGAAAGACCAAAGTATTTTTTTTATTTTTTTATTATTTTTTTTTAATCCTTTCTAGCACATTCGAAATTTTGGTTAAAAATCTTTTTTTTTTTTTACGTCAGCAGTTGACTTAAGAATTCCAATTAGTGTTTTTGTCCTTTTTTTCTGGTGGAAAACACTTTGATTTGGAAATTCTTGCAAAAATCAAATAATTGTCAAATTTTAATGAAACTTTCAGGACTTATTCACAAATGAATGAAATTATTTTGGTAATTTTTTTTTTACATATGTACTTAATTTCACGAAATTTCAAAAAATTAAATTTTCTTTTCAAAAATTTGTTTATTAGTTAAAAGTACAACTCCATTTTTTAACAGGAAAATCAGCTTCAAATAGTAAACTAAAACATGCAATAAAACTGATATTATTTAATTAGAAAAGCTTTTAATTATAATAATTCAAAAATCATTTAAGATTCTGCATTTCTTTCTTTTAGGTGATATTGTAATTGGAAACTATATTTATGAATCAAAAATTGAGAAGCTTAATGAAAGTAGTTTTTAAAATAATTTTTAATTTTTTTTTTTTTTTAGTTTAAACATTTCCATTTTTGTATGTATGGTATTCTGTACATAACATTAAAAGGGTCTTGTGTTGTAAGAGTTGTCCTCCATTTAGTAAGAAATTTGCTTGTCTGCAATTCTTTATTCATTTCATGTTTACACCTCATCAGGCTTTGCACATTATCCCCTCAACGTTTTAAAACTTCAATTGAATAATTTTTTTTAACTTTTTTTAAAAGGTCCCCTAGAAGAATTTTTTTTTTGTTAGCAGTTTTTTACTTTTTTTATAGTATTTTAAATTTTATTATTTTTTCAGAAATCATCTTCAAACATGAGGCTATAACACTATAGTAAGTAAAAGTCAATAAAATATTAGATAACTGCTGAAAATATATTAATTTGTAAAAATTACTAGGTAGTTAGAAACCCCAAAAAATGCATTCACTTAGATTTCATAAATTTATGTCATTACTGGTCATCCATACTTAGCTATCAACACCATAGCCCATCAATAACATCAATCAAAAGGTCAGGAAAAACAAGACCAGTGGTTAAGAAATGTTTGTGTACTATGTTTTTTATGCTATAAATAAGTAAAATTGTTTCAAATCAGATTAATTTAACTTTAAATTTGCTAATTTTTCTCAAATAACATGTCACAAATATATATTTTATTTTTGGAAGATTTTTAAAATCAATAATTAAATGTTGTTTACAAATGTCTTAAAATATGAGAAAATGGATGCTTGTAATCGATTTTGTGAAAGCGAGCAAAACATTGACATTTCAATCTATATAATGTTTGTTTGAAATACACCAGAGTATTTTACTTACTGGAAATAAAATTTCAATTAAAGCTAAAATTAAATCTTTAAGAATATTTTTTCATTTTTAAAAATTCATTTTAAATCTTAAATAGTGAAAATTCAGTGGAAGTACCTACTATATAGTATACACCTCACCAGATTTAAATTCAAAGTTGTTGCAGCTTCCAATCAAATTTATTACCATCTATTTAAAATAGGGAGGCACAGTAGTTAACGGCTCAGGTTGAGGAATTAGAGAGCTGAGTTTGAATTCCAGTCAAGTTCATTACATTCACTTACATACTAATACCCTTGGGAAAGGTATGAATCCATCTCTTCTTCCCCCCAGATATGGGTAAAATAATAGGACAGACTGAGTCCTATAATCTTGGGTGGCAACCAGTCTAGGAGGAGGAAACTGAATTCAAACTGGATCACACTATTCTAAAAGTCTGTATACATGCGTCTGCAAACTGTGAATCCAAATTCCTACTGAAATTCTTATTATTTGCATGTCTGAATGAATTTGACCCCTGCTACGCTTGGTTAGCTTTTGTTCAGATGCAGCATCAAAAGTAGCCCAATGTTCCATAGGGAACAAGAGGAAATAACTATTTAAACTAGCATTCAAAATATGGAGGCATAAAATAAAACAAAAAAAGTATCTTTTTTATTTTTATTAACTAAATTCCAATTAAATATATTTCTTAATTTATATTAAATGCCCCAAAAATTTGGAAAATGGTCACAATAAGTCTTGGATTTTTACATTTCGTCGTACAGCATTTGAGAATCCTTCCTTGAAATGAAACCAAATCTCCTTTGTAAAAGTATCTTTCTTTTCTGCAAAAGAAACAAAAAGATAATCTTTTTAATCTCTTGACAGGATTTTATAAATCAAAAATAAGTTTGGAAGGTTTCAATACATAATTTGCTTCAAACAATAAAAGAAAGAATTCATAACAAAAAGTATAATGCAGGAAGAATTTTTTTTTGCAGTAAATTAAGTGCATGGACAATTAATTCATTGTATTTTATAATTTTTCTGTGGGTACAAAATTTGATTATTGCAATAAAAATACACATTAAAACAAAGAGAAACAATGAAGAAAATTCAAATTTTATGTGTGTGTGTGTATATATATATATATATATATAGAGAGAGAGAGAGAGAGGATAACGATATATACATTTTTATATATCAAGAACAGTTTTGAAGGAAAGATGTATGACAGGAAAAGTTTTTATGTGATGCATTTTGTCCCTTAGGACTTCATCAGACTAGGTTTGTTTACATTGATGCAACTGCACATGAATGAGAGATAGTGGGAATTTTAAATTTAAAAAATATTTTTTTTAATAAAAAAAACTTTTTTCACTTTGTCATTTTAATATTTTCTATCTCTCATTCATATATATATATATATATATATATATATATATATATATATAAAAGTTAAATGCTGCAAAAATCCCTATAGAGGAGTTTGAACTCGCTGTTGAAAACCAAGCAAACTGAAGAAATACCTGCTACCAAGGTATGACTAAAAGAATTGTCTCAACCATCTGAGAGAATTAAGAACCAACACTAAATTTCGGGGTTAATACATCAGCCTATATGATGGTCAACTGTTCACTATGCCCTTCGTGTGGATTTGTTTGCAAATCCCATGCTAGATTATGTCATTATTTTCTCTTTGAGCTACATATGATATCCACTTTAGTTGTTGCTTTTATTGAAAATCCTCAAATGATGTTGTTTCTTTTATTTGGTACAATTCTTTGTTTCTGATTCTGTAGCACCAGTCCACAATATAATAATATTAACATTCATCATAGTAATGTTTGAAAGCACTCAAACCAAAGCCTAATAATTTTGGAGCAGTCTCTTTATAAATCTGATTTGGATAAATGATTGTTCATATACACAAAAAAATAATATAATAAAAAATAAGCAGTCCTTGTTGGTCAAATTTAAGAAAACATTTTTAATGCGTATGTGTATTTATGTGCATGTGTTTGTGTAAATTTGAAGGAAGTTAAAGGGGAGGAAATTAGTAGTGAAGAAAAGGAAAGGTAAAGCAAGAAAGAGAGAAAGAGGATAACTGAATAAAAGTCTTAAACAGAATATGATTGAAGATTATGATATTGGTAATATTAGCCATTTTCTTATAAGGAAACATTAGCATTCATTGGCTGAGTAGCCAGTTATTCTGTAAGTTGACATTTAAAAAATCTTTAAGACAATATTTTAGGAAAATAGGTTTCTCAAGTACAGTAGCCATTATCACTCTTTCCAATATTGATGAGGGTTTACTTCTGAACCTTTTAATTAAAGTGGTGTGGAATGTTAACATGTTGATTATGTCATTATTTTGGGACCAACACACTTAACAAAATAGTTACATAATTGAAAATAGTGATCAAAGGCAGTAGTTTGCTAAATTTAAATGAACAAAGAATAGTTGAATTTCCTCAGGAGACTTGGAAAACTATTCTTAAACTATTTTGAATATAAGCAACAAAATAGATACATGATAAATAA
Organism: Acanthosepion pharaonis; assembly: GCA_903632075.3. Taxonomy (NCBI): domain Eukaryota; kingdom Metazoa; phylum Mollusca; class Cephalopoda; order Sepiida; family Sepiidae; genus Acanthosepion; species Acanthosepion pharaonis. The sequence continues at coordinate 27,615 of CAHIKZ030001625.1, read as the reverse complement.
ACTCAGGTAAGAAATTAGATTGGATATTCCAAAGATTATTTTTTTTTAATATTCAGATCCTTTTTGAATGCCATGTCCCTTTAGGACACACACAATCACGGCACGTCACAGTTTCCTCTTTTAATAACTAAATTGCTATGAATTCTTGTGAAAGATAGTATTTTCCTGTTGCTTTCAAGCTTGTGGCCATATAACATATAAACACCAGTTCTCATATGATCACTGAAGTTAAGCAATGGGTGACATTTGTCAAACACAAATACCTCTAGGAAAGGTCTGAATTCACCGCTCTCCTCCCAGCTATAGGTTAAAGGGTAGGACTTGTATCTGAAAATTATTATCTCCCAAAATTGTTGATACAATATTTACTTGTAGGGAAAAAAATTACTTGCTCAAAGCATTTTTTTTTTCACCACTGATCTAAGAAATGGTTGTATACTGCTGACAGTGTAGATATTTCTGAAAGTGTTTGGTACCATGCATTATATTCATATGAAAGTCTCAGTAGGCAAAGCTATCTCTGGCACAGCTTGTTCTATCTCCTTTTCTCCTATACTGGTCACAATATACAGAAAATAAATATCAGTTTAAACCGAGATCAAGAGAATTAGCTTTAAAACAGGTTACTAACAAAAAATTTTATGTGCAGTACCTCTTCAGGATGTGGGTGATCATGGCTCTCTACAACTTCCTGTCCTTTGTAACTGTTAGTATAGTTTGTCTATTGTATCTCATCTTGGTTCTGCCAACCATTTACACAAGCTTGTTCGGTAGGTTATGCACTGCTTTCCTTTGTTACTCTTGCCTCAAATATGTTCTGTGAGTGTCAAATTTTCCAAACCCTTTTCACTCAGAGTCTGTCTATATTTCTGAGATGAGGTATTATGTACAGTATTTACATTAGTCGGACTATTGTCCTCATCTTTGTCGCCATATTTGTCAAGGACACATGGCACAGTGGATAAAGGCATTGGTTAGATCCAGTGACAGACGCAAAGAATGTGTGTTCAATTAGCAGGAGATAACTGACATCCATCAAACATGGCATGTGGAACTAGAACAGTCTACCCCAGTGATCGAAATAAAGGGTTCAGTTCGAAATTCCAACCACCTGAAGAAGGCTGGAGCATACAACGGCCGAAACGTTGTGACAAATATGGCGACAAAGATGAGGACAATAGTCCGACTAATGTAAATACCCTTTTCACTCATTATGTATAATGGCAATATATTTCTATACTTTATTATAGAAATGCAATAAATTGATTGGTTCATTCATTTTTTACAGTTTATCAACCCTTTTTGCAGATTATTTAAAGTCAGAAAATATTTTTAGATTGTAAGAACTTTTGAGAGAAGATAATAATGATTACTAATTAACCCATAGCTGTAGGTAGAAAGGGTAGATTCATACGTTTCCCAAAGATATTTGCACATAACTAAATATAACAAACCCAACTGGAATTGGAACTTGGTTCTCCAATTGAAAATTTTGAGCCATTATCCATTACACCACCTGCACATCCAAGCTTACAGTACCTGGTGTTCTCAAGTGATAACCTATCTAGATATTGACCAGGCTCAACATTGCTTAACTTTGGTGTTATGTACAGAAACTGATGTTTCAACATGATATGGCCATAAGCCAGAAATGCATTAAGGGTCAGGAAGAAAGGGATTGTCAGTGGTCAGGAAAACTAGGAAAATTTCCAATATATTTCAGTGAAAATTTTTACATTTTCCACAAATTATAATTTATAATTCTAAGTTAGATATATGGAAAAAAACGTTGTCAGTTTAACTTATATCCTGCTGGTGCCAGTATAAACTGATAATTGCTTCCCCCACCCCATATACCGAGACTATAATTCTGAGACGTGAAAGTTTCACTGAAATATGTTGGAAAATAAGACATTTTCCAACATATTTCAGTGAAACTTTCATGTGAAATAAAAAAATAAAAAAAAAAACAAGCAAAATATATAGGATAAGAAGGTGTCAGTTAAAACGAACTCCAGGAAGATATAGGTTAGACATTTTTTTCCCCATATATTTAAACTATAGTTTTGAAAAATGTAAATTCCACCGAAATGCGAGCAAAATATATGGAAAACAAAGAAATAAATCATATATATATATATGTGTGTGTGTGTGTGGATGCAATAGGCAACAATAAACTCCAGAACTCAAAACTGATTGTTGCATTTAAGTATTGCATTAATATTTAAGCTTATCTTTTAAAAGTTCAACAATAATTCTTCTGCTGCCACTTAATTTAAAGACATTCTGATGTACGTAGGTCTTTACTTTCCATACAAACAATTATTTTTATTTCATGGGTCACTTTCAATGGATTTCGCAATTAATTTTTCTTATTCCCAAATTTATATCCAAGTTATAAAAATTGTTATCATACAAAAAAATTAATCACAAAAAATCATGTACAAAAAGCACAGAAAACAATCACAGTAATGAAAACTTGGGAATCCAAAATTTCAGGATTGCAGGTCTGATTCCAGCCTGGAATGTTTTTAATTTGTTCACAGAGTCAGCCTGATTCCAAATGATATAATATGTTGGACTACAGCCACTAGGAATAAATTTGAAAAAGTGTGACACACTGACTTTCACATTTATTATATATAAGTCAAACTGGGAAACAGTGATATTAAAAAGTGCTCAATACAGGTGTGAAAAAAAAATAAAATAAAAGTAAAAATAACATGTAGTGCTTTTAAATTTAAAAATCAGAAGATCAGTTGAATCTGCTACCTTGGTTTTAACCTTACAGTATCCTCAGGTGATTTTTATCAAATTACCTTTTAACACTTTATTTTTTAAAATATATATATATATATATATATATATATATATATATATGGAGAAAAAGAATGTGTCAGTTTAAATTTATGACAGGAAGATATGGGTGAAATCTAAATCTTAAAACTACATTTAATAATTATTCTAACCTTGTTAACAGTTTAATATTTAGTCTTATTTATTATGACTTATGTATAAATATAGGTGGAATTTCTTCATCTTAATAGAGTTTTATTTTTAAATCATTTCATCCCAAGCAAGGTGTGGACAAATAGGAGAAAAAGAAAAGATTATTAAAGAACCGTAACTAAGACAGAAGATAACAATTCAAATGTTATTTAAATTTTTGAAGATCAGAGTTGATTAGAAAGCAGGAAGCTGGAAAGAGTTCCATAAGTGAGAAATACAAATGAAGAAACTGTTAGCATAGAACATACAATTACATCTAGCTATTTCAAATGTAAAACTGGTGTCAATATAGTAGTACACTTAAATACATAAAGTCTAGGTTCCAAAGAGGAAATTAATATTTATTTTGTTTTAACAGAAAAATGTGGCACAAGGTCAAAAATGGAGATATTGGAAGGCTGGTCTTTATCTTCTTTTATCTTAAACTTAGCTAGCCACAATTACTGACCCGAACATACCACAGTATTCTTTACACCAAAACAACACATTCTTACTACAGCCACCAGAATACATCAAAGTTTCTATGTAGTCCTAAGGAAAAGTTCAACAGAACAATTACCATGAAAATATTTATAGGAAAGGCACATGGAAGCTATGTTACGGCAAAGGGGAAAGTGAATGAAACTGAGATGCCAAGTCAGGATCAATAACATTGCAGATTCTTCGTATTTTATCAAGAATCTCTAAATACATATATCAAGAATTATTAAAGGATCTGGGTAACTTGGCATAATAGAATCAATACATTTGAGAAGAATATCAAAACAAAGTTACAATACAAATTAGAGACACAAACAAGCATATTAACATCTATTTCATTTACAGCCCGTGTGCATGTATGAGGGGGGGTAACAGTACATGCACAATCAAGTTGTAATGAAATAAGGAGGAGTTGCTACCAAGCTATTTAAATTGCAAAACAAGAGACAAAAATTAAGAACTACCAAAAACAATTCTATATGATCATCATCTTAGTTTATTAATGTTTCAACAACAAGCGTTTCTTGTAAAGCATAAAGGAACACCTCCTCCCCTAAACATTCTACACCTATGCATATACCCCCTACCCAATGGATCTCTACACCAGACGCTATTTATGCATTGTCAATCCCGACCTCATATCATCAAAACATTGCGGATTCACCTTTCGAACAAAGCTGCCCTAAAAAAAAATATTTAAATTAAAATAATAATTTTGAAAAAAAAAAGCTTCTTTGATTATGAGAAAATAAATAGTTGATGAGCAAAGATGTCACCAAACGGAAGTTTTCACACATACTTCCCCTGAGACCATTAATATTCAGGAGGCCCATCCTTTCCCCCATCCCAAGTGATCACTTGACATACCATGAAGCCAATCAAATGAATGAATGAAACAACCAATCAGAAAACGACAACACGCAGGAAATGCTCCTCACCTAAAGGAGAGTGTGCCATTTATTTCTGAGCATTTCTGTCATAACACCCATTGAAAATAAAATAAAATAAAAAAAATTGTGTTGCAAAAATTTTGGAAAATCTAATCTAATCGGATTTCTGTTAAATGTTTTATTTTCAGTTTTAATCCTGGCTTAACTAGCTTGAAGAGGTGGGTTAGTACATCATTAAATTACAACACATTGCGATTAGTGTTGATTTCCACATTGAGAATTTCCAGGGGAGGAGAAAGAAAAACCTTCTCTTTTCCAGATCACAAAAAGAATTGAATTTTCAAATAAGAAGCTAAAAAGATAGGCCTGAATGAAAAACAAATTTGTTCACTAAAATAATTTTACTCAAAAAAAAAAAAAAAAAAAAATCTGTTTCAGAGGAAAATTTTCCTTTCCACAAATTTATCTACAAGTTGAATCCACTTAAGAATTTACAATCAAATCTGAATGTGAAAAATTTTGCTTTGTAAAACAAATTTACCATTTTAGGTGTCTAACATCATAATAGACTTAATAATTTTTTTTTTTTTGGGGGGGGGGGGATTTCTCAATATGCCATTAACAGGCTCGAAAGTGGGGACAGAAAAACATTTAACGGATCAAAATATGCACAATTAATAAATAGGATAGTCTTAATAAGCTTGGTGGGGTAAAATCTCCTTTTTTTGAAAGAAAAAAAAAAAAGATTTCCCTCCTCCCTGTTTATTAGGGTATTAGGTACCCAAAATTAGTAATTTAACTTCTTCAAATTCCTTTATATCTAATACTAGCAGCATGGCCCGGCATTGCCCATGCTTGATTCAAAAATCGTACGACTCATACAGCAATCGCTATCACTTGACTTAAAATATTTTTGCCCTTCCTTGCCTTTAAAGAAGTGCCCTTTGCCGTGCTGATGTTGCTACATGCCTTACTTCTTGCCTATTTCACACTGCAAATTTTTTGTAAGCTCTATACTAAAACATTAAATCTGTTATGAAAAAAGAACTAAACAAAATGAACACAAAAACGATCAGCTTTAAAAAAGGACTTTTAACTGGAAAAACTGAATGAAAAAAGAATGTTAACAACAAATACTTTTTCACACCCAAACCCTGTTCTGCAGAATCAGAATCAACGTTGAGCTTAAGCAAGCCAATTGGAGTAAAGTGCGATGCAGATTTAAATTTTTCCCACTTGTGACAAATGCCCCCTATTGATTTTTTTTGCATGCTAACATGCTAGTTAACATTTGTGGCAGCCAACTATAGGCTCTCATCCTGGCCAGTACAAAATGGCCACAAACTACATGAAAACTGCTGTAGAAGCATGAAAAAATTGATTATTTCCACTATTGATGGGAGTTGGGAAATGCAAAGTCAGTCTTGGCCTTCCCGCTAACTTGGAGCATGTGCATGTAAATTTTGGTGCAGATCCGTCAAAAATTGTGGCCATGCATTCGTTACACACACATCTTGTCTTTTATAGAGAGTTGAAGAAAAAAAAAAGAAGTAAAATACTTCTTAATATGACAGGAGAACACTTGTTTGTTAATGGAGACACTCTTGGTTTGACATTTGATTTTTTGTTTGTTTAGTGGCATATCAGCTCCTTATGGGTCATTTAATGCCATAATTTAATTTTCATGGGTTCAGACAGACAGAGCAGGACAGAGTCATGTTAAATAAAATCTAAACTTTCTTCAAAACAAAGATCCAAGAAACTGCTACTCATCAAAACACCTATAAAAACACCTATAAAAATCTTTATAGTATGAAGTCATGCTAAAGTCTCATGAGTTTCAAAATGACAATTTGGTGTACATACTGTTATTCATCAAGAAATATATCTTCAACAAGTCTGGCATACCACTTTTTTGGCAAATTGAACAGCAGAGAATGTGAGCGTATGGTATAATCTGTGGCACCACATTCTGTACAGTACTTTTTTGGTTGACACTGAGTTATAAGATTGGTTAAGATAGGATCAGAATGTTCAAGGAGTCTTGACATAACATCAGTGAGCTGATCAACAGGAGAGATTTTCCTGGATAAAAATTCAAGTAATTTCTAATGTCCTTGTTGTTTGCCTCCAAACATTCTTCGGACAGGTTCTCAAGACTGTAAACATCATTCAAACCAATCAGTTCTACAGGGTAGTGTAGAGTTCCATGCAAAGTGTGATTAATTCTTAACCATGGAAAGTTGTCACACAAATTGAAAGTAGTTGAGTCACAGAGATCTTTGAATTTTTTCAACTTGACTTTACACGGTGAAGATACAACTGAGAAGATTGTAGATAATTGATGATAGAGAAGTAGGTTATCCTTGTGTTTCTGATCAGCTAACTTCTCTATGGCTTCAATCACCTCTTCGGAGAAAAATCGCCTTACTTGTGGTCCATTAGTTGAAGTCCCACTTTTCCCATCAGATGTATTGACTGTCAACATAAAGTCCTTTTTCCTGGTGAATGTTCTCAAGAACTTGATCCTTGGATTTACGAATGTGGTCTTCAAGTGGTCCAGTTTTTTCTATCCACTGCCAAAAGGTCATTAACATTACAATGACTTCACAGGGAAATTCCCAAAGGAATTTATCATGAATGACTGACTTGAAGGAGGAAGGTTTTGAAAATTCTGAAAGGGTCTAACCAATACACCTTTGATATTTGTAACTTATGGTTGTATGGATCTTAACTATTTTTAGTGTATCTGAGGAATTAAAGCAAGAAAATTGCTGCATTTTGAGTAAAATCAGACCAATTTTCAAAGTTTTGGTGAAAATCAGCAAAGATAATGAAAACTTTTTTTTTTTATCTATTTTGATGGTATTCTGAGGCAATTCATAGCTAATATCCCATCTGTAAACCCAAAACAATAATATTACAATGCTTTTCATTCATTTGGAGCCTAAATTTTAATTCTAATATAGACACAAAATTTACCAATTAGATAAATTTATGGTCTATGAAATAAATTTTGGTCTTGCATTAAAGAAGAAAGGGTTAAGAGTCACATGGTAAACTGAAAAGATTCTAAATGAGCTTAGCCTGAATTTTTCAAAAAGTATATACTTTGGTATGTGAATCTATTTTGATATATTTGACGTTTTTGATCAAAAAAATAGTGCAATTTTAGGGAAAAGCAGACATGTTCCCAACCAATTTTGTAGTAATTCTGATTTTGTCAAAATCTTAATGAATTCATCATGAATCAATGATTTTTCCAATCAGAATTGAAATATATGATATTCAAAATTAGAAAAATGATCCTAGCTGTATTTCCTCAGTTAAACATAACAGATTTTAGTCCATTCACTTATCAGGGTGATGTAGCATTTAAAAATATGTGGTCAGGATATGGCCAAGAAATAGCTAAGACTTTATTCAGATTTCTGTAACTTTAAAATAACATAAAATCAGTTCTAGATATGCTAGAGACTTAATTTTTTTTTTTTCATAAATTTAAAGTAGATTCATTTTATAAACAAAGGTTTTAAATAAGAAATAAAATGATTTTTTTGTTAATTTCCACCTCTGGGCCCAGTGTGTGCCAGTCTAAAGCAACTCATCAAAGAGTTGATCAACCATACTACATTACCACAATGACAAACACCACTAGACAAATTCCAACAATTACCACTAAACAATAGCATCACATTTGTAAAAACGTTGGCCTAAATACAATAACTAATCTAGTGAAAGTCCTCTGGTTTTTCATATCATTTTCAATAATAAATAACAAATTAATCATTTGGTATACTTTTTATTCTTTGAAAGCTTAATAATGCTGTGATCTTATAAAAAAATTAACATGCTTTAATAATTAATAATATACAAACATACTTATATTCCTAAAATTTATTTTCACAAAAACCTGTCCATTTTAAGACATGAAAAAATTAAGAAAATTTTTTTTCATTAATTACATTTTTTTAGCTAGCCCTATACAAAGCTATTTTATAAATTAAGTTACTTCCCTTATATATTCTTCATGTTAATTTTTAAATTGACTATAACAGAGCGAGTTTCATGCACATTTACCAAAAAATTCATAACTATCAATTACGTTAATTTTTTGTCTTAGCAATTCACCTCTGAAGATGATCTTGGATGAGATTGAAAGTAATTAGGAAAATAAAAGAAATAATCAAAACTATGGCGTCTTTCTTAATCAGTTTCGTAACAGCACTAAGAAATTGACACATGAATTTGAGAGGATTAAAATAAAAATAAATAAACATAACATGCCTAGATTATTTAACAAAACATGCTTGAATGAAGATATGTTACCTAAATATACACATTTTAATTCTATTTTTACATATTCTGTAATGTTCATAGACACTGGGTAGACCAACCAGAGTTGACGATCATAGTTTAATACTGAAATGGACATAGGAGGATAGAAAAATCAGGTAGGGGGTGATGGTAATAAAAATGGGGGGAAAAAAGTAGAATGTTCCAAAAGTGAAAACTGAATTAAGGGGAAATTTGAAGTGGAAAATCAATCCCTCTCCCCCTTGTGTACTTAACAGATGCCACTTTGTTTTCTAAAAATTATTAAACATGCTTGTTTACTGTCACTTTAGAGCAGGTTCCCAAGCAGGATCAGACCACAAAAATGGAATATCGCTGCCATACCTGAACTGGAGTTGCCCAACCCTCACTTTCCAGCCTTGATAAAGTTCAAAAGTGTTCACCAAACCTTGTGGGTGGTGAATTGCTTTCCACTCTACAGCCCCCCCCACAACAGACAAAATATTAATAGGTCCTCACTACTCTAGTGCTATTTTCATGGATGATGTTCAGGCAAAGTACATTTCCACCAGTTCAGAGCTTCACAGTTATAGAACCCATCAGGCCACAAACTTGGAGTCCAACACATTCTCATTTCCTTCACAGTCCATTGATAAGGATATCCTCATAATATTCACTTTTTGTTCCTGCCTTGTACACCTTTGCAACAACAACTTAATTAACCCCTACCTTGAGTGGCTCTTGGGATTTGTATAGAGTAGTATTAAGTATTAGAATATCACATTATATAGTCAAGTGATTAGTATTACTACTTGTCACATGGAAGATAAGGTTGATTCTAAGAGGTACAGTTATTTTTACACAGGTACATACCTGTGTGTGTGCAGAGATAGAAACCTCACTGGCTCTTGTCAAAGGGTTAATAAAGATTAACAATCATTCATTGGCAGTAAAAAAAAATCTATAACATTTAGAAAACCCTTTTTATTCTCTAAGCTGAAAGAGCAGTTATTTTTTATTTTTTTAATTAGATGACACAAATCACAAATAATTTAGTTTGAAACATCTTTTCTTTGCTGACAGAAATCATTACTTCAAACGAAAATCAAAAATGACCACTTCGCTGGCTGATCTCAGACAAACAAACAGAGAAGTCACTGTTAGAATTGATCTTGTGTCGATTCCAGTTTGACAAGATATTCACAAATGTTACTTACTTATTCAGAAATCAAAGGATACAATTTGAAGGAAATTAAGCTTAAAAGCTTTGTAAAAAATGCCATCAATATTTATAATAATTTGATAATTAAATGTTCTTTTTAAAGAAATTTTTCTATTAAGGTCGGTTCCAATATAGCAATATATATAATATCTGTTGCTGACACTGCCATTCTTCTCGACATATTCATGTTTGGAAAATATGTTTTGGGTGCTCCCCAAAACACATTTTCTTCAAATAACACTCGGAACAAATACATTATTTGAAAATAACATTTCCTGGTGAAATAGCAAAGCAAAGAGAACACTACTCTTTGTCATGATAATATCTTATGAGTACAACCCAGAGCCATTCAACAGATTTTATCAAATAGATTTATTTGAAACAGACAGAAACAAAAACTCCTACTAGATGCAAGACCAACAGAAACACAGACATGCCAACATACCACTAACATCTTCAGGAATTATACACACAGGCATTATACACACTGACACAAAAATTCCCACTAAAATCTGAACATACATACGCACACATTAATAGACACAAAACAAAGACACATGATACCTGACTAATGAAAAATAAACATAGAACTAAAAGTACTGGAACTTTCTCTTCCATATTTCGTTTCTGCAAAAACTTCTGATAAAGCTTAAATAAAAGTAGAAATTTATAAATGTTTCCTATTTGTTCCTTATCCTATCAAATATATTAAATCTATTTGTATAAATACTGTAATAATTCTGTTGAAATTATTTTTTATACTGTGATTTTATTATATATACTAGCAGTAGAGCCCGGGATATAACAGTAAGAGACAGATCAAGTATACACCATCATAAAGACTGAAAAATAAAATTGACAAAGATTATTGTTTAAGGTTGACGGACACACATGTCTTACTTAGTTTTTTTTTTTTTTACGAATTGGTCAAACCTAAATTCAAACAAAATCATTGTTTTCAATCATTTCTACCGATTGAATAGAATTTTATTATAAATAATTGTCTTGTAAATGGAATTTTTAAAGCATTCTGAATGTAAAAATAAAGAAAAAAAAATGCAAGACAATAAGAAACTCTACATGCCAAAAAAAAAAAGTGAAGTTTTGTTGAAATCGGTTGAAAAATGTAGGTAGCCTTTCTTTTAGTTTTACAAGTTATGATTTTTACTTATTGAATACAGTAAAAAAAATTGCATATTTTGCTTGTGGTGATTCATAATTAGAATTCTGATTTGAATATATTTTCCACTCATTGTTTCTAATACAAAAAATATTAACTTTATTTGGGTTTATTAATTATGATCTAACAAATCTTATTCATTTAGTAGACTTTCTGTAATAATAATCTTTTACAATTTATGATTTTTACTTATTGAATACAGTAAAAAATTGGACACCATGTGTATTTAAAGTAGTTTCCGTTCCGGTTATTATTTTTTTAGTTAGGGACTTGTGTATGTTTAGATTTCATTATCTTTCCCTAAAGATAAAGAATTTATCCGATGTTTGGATTCATACAATCAGTAGAGATCGTTAGATTATTGTTTAAGGTTGACGGACACGCATGTCTTAATTAGGTTTTTTTTTTTTTTTATGAATTGGTCAAACCCAAACTCAAACAAAAACATTGTTTTCAATCGTTATGAGTCTCCCAATTGAATAGAATTTTATTATAAACAATTGTCTTGTAAATGGAATTTTTAAAGCATTCTGAATATTAAAAATAAAGAAAAAGGTGTGCAAGAGAATAAGAAACACTACGTGCCAAAAAAAAAAAAAAAAAAAAAAAAAAAAGTGGATTTTTGTTTTTTATCAGCTGAAAAATGTAGGAAATCCAATACCATATTTAAAGGAACACACACTCACAAACAACCTGGGTTTTGACCCAATTGAGTTGTCCCCTTTCATTTTCACAATGTCTCTTAATCGTGTTTTCAAATTGATTTTGTGCAAAAACAATTGTATTTTTCCCATTTTTGGTGCTGTTAGAACCACCGCAAGGTAATTTTATATAGTCCTGTGAAGTTTTGTTGAAATCGGTTGAAAAATGTAGGAAATCCGATCCAATATATAAACGTTACAGACACACACACACACACACACACACACACACAATCTGCGTTTTATATTAAGTAAGATTCACTTATATACGATAAACACTTGGAGCCTAATAATATTAATGATAATGTTATAAATATAAAAACCAGAAATTAACATGCAAAAGAAGAATTTTATTTAATGTCTAAATTATCACACTATACACTCATTTACAAACACTATTTTTTTTATTTCAATAACTTAAAAGGAATCTACATCCTAAAGAAAAGATTATATTATTTATATATCTGTTAATCTGTCTGTCTGTCACAAATAGCAATACAATGACCGATCGAGACCAAATTTTAGGGAGAAGTGCAAACAGGTAAAGGGGTACAAAGTATAGTTGGTTTTACTAGGGTGCATAGCTTAGTACAATAAATTTTCATTAAACTTTTTGGAAAAATTAAAAGTTTTATTATTTAACATACAAAATACTCCCACTATTTTTAAAAACAATTTAATGATTAAAATAACAAATACGTATTGAATAAAAATGCAATATTGTTTTTTGCATAACTTTTCTTTAACTTTTTATGTATACAAGAATCTAGTTTCCAGTTTGCCCTGCATTTGTAAGAACTGTAAACAAGCCACAAGAACAAATGCTTCAAAAAATTGGAATTTGGTTCCAGGAAGAAATATTTACATCAGGTGTATATTGCATGCTCAAGAGTAAGAAATCCTAAGAATTTATTTTTCACTGTTAAAAAGAAAAAGTAGAAATTTTCTTAAAAAATATTGTTTACCATGAAGTTCTATAAAATTAAATTAAAGAGATTATTAAACCGCGAAGCAGGGTTTTTGTCACAGTATTTTTCCAAACAAATCAGCTTATTCAAATTTCATTGATTGGTTTGTGAAATTGAATAAGATATAGATTTTATAAATCTCAATAAAAAATGTTAGTAATAACTTCAACAATACTAAATGCTTTGAGTCAGTATGTTGCAAAAAATTCTAGTTCCATAAAATCTATGTTAGATGAATTGTGAACATGAGAAATAGAACCTTATCACTGAGCCACAGTAGTTTATTATTTAAACATAAAATAACGTCTTGAATATTAGAATATCCTCTATATTGTCTAGATCAATAGTTCTCAACCAGATAGGTCCATGTAACATTACTGGGGGTTGACACAAAAAAACAGAGAAGATTGAGGGTTCACCATAATATTTTAGTGGTCCATAGACCAATTTCACTTCGGAGCGGTTGTCACAACTGAGATTTGGAATTTCTACAGTAATCTATGCCATATTAAAATACTAAAATTCCTCAAAACAACTCTAAAACTAGCAGAAAACATGATCAATCAATGTAAGTTAGCGTCCCTTTTACTCTACCGGATGTTTTGATTGTAAAAGCTGAATAAAAACAAAGGAGGATATATAAAAGAAGGATTATATAAGGAAAATTATATAAATATTATTATTTATTATATAAATTAATTTAATATGTTAATAATAAATAATATTTGATTTTAAATATTAATCATCCAATATTGATATAAATTAATCAATATAAAATATAAAAAAATAAAATATCAATAATAAAATTTATTTAATATATAAATTGTATAAGGATTATATATAAAGGAAATATATACATTTTCTATTTCTATAATACAATTCCTAAACTTATTTATTAGTAAAAAATAAAATAAACTTTTTTATAAAATGGTTATAGGGGTTGACTAAAAAAAATTAAGAGTAAAAGTGGTCTAAGGGTAAAAAATGGCTGAAATCACTGGCCTAGATGAAACTTTACTCTTGTGTGGCAATATTTTACTGGAATTAGTTACCCACTTTTAAATTTTTCATTAAATTATTTTTATAAATATTCTGAATTATTTGTCAAAAGCTAAACAATATGTCTTAAAATAAATTTCATTTTTAAAATGTGCATATATTTGGAAAATTCTGACTTTACTAAATAACAAAAATCCTATCACTTGAAAACTTCCAACAGTGGCAATAACTAAAAGGGAGAGTGCATATAAGTAGAAAATAATGATATGATCAAATTGTTGACTTTTCATACTACATTAACACATTGACTACCAGAGGTCAATTACAAAATCTAACTCCAAACTTTATAATAGCCAACTTAGGCAATAGAACATTTTTATGAGTTCAACTGAAATCTTAATATTGGTTTCACACTAAAAGTGTCACTGTGAATAAACTTGTTGTTGATGCCTGCAGATGAAAACGTATTAGAAAATACCAAGCACCAGATAACTCATACTTGGCATCATAATAAAAACTGCAAAACACAAGTTATTCCATATTTGGCAGTCAATGTATTAAACAAAAGATTAGGAAGGAAAACCCTATCAGTAATAGATAGAGCAATAACAGTGGTCGTCTTGAGAAGCATATTTTCCTGAAAAATGATTTTAAGTGAAGTATTATAAATTTCAATGGACGTAATGGAAATGGCTATTTTCAGTATCACCATCTATCACTGGGTGGTATAATGAAAACATAATACAATCAGTCAATTAAGTGCCATTTGGGCGATCATGTCCCTTTCAATTCATGACTGACTAGACAGAACATTTTCCTGTAATAGGTTGCCAACCAAGGCTATAAAACCCAGTCTTTCGTGCTATTCAACCCATAACTGGAAGGGGAGAAGAGATGAATTCATGCCTTTTCCAAGAGTATTTGTGAGTAAATGAATGTAATGAACTTGATTAGAATTCAAACCCGGCTCTCCAATTTCTCATTCCATGCCAACATCCATTACACAACACACATCACACTTCCACACACAACCAAATTAACCGTTTAGCATTCAACAGAGTCAAACCTATCCCGTAAACATCAGCTCTCAAAGTCTTACTGTTTGTGGTCAAAGTTTCACAGTTTATGTAACTTTCTGCATTATTTGCAATGATGTCATCATATATTATGGTAGAGTATACATTGGAGTGAGTTACGGTGGGTTGAACATTGAGAGCCGATATTTACGGGACGGGTTTTGGCAGATTGAATGCCAAATTGTTAAGGAATGAAAAGAAAATGACAGACTCTTTATTGTTAGCTAACACTGAACAAAAAAAAAAAAAAGAGAAACTTTTTGTCTGTTGGTTAATCAGATGATATTGTACTAAACTAAATTCAATATACTAATCCCAAATCTGTACTCAGAATTATTTGGGAAAATCTGAATTTTGTTTTATTTATCTGATTCATAAGATAATGCTTTATATTAATTACACTGGGTATAAAAGTTAAAAGTAGGCTTAGTCTGTGTTTAAAAAAATTTTGAGCAAGAAGAGAATTTTGGCAAAGGCCATTAAAACATTCATAGATTGGGAACATTAGTTCAAGGTCATAAATAATTTACAAATCACATGATTCCAGATGCAGATGTAACCTTTTGAATCTAAGAAAAAAAAAAAAAAAAACTTTTTTGTTCACTAGGTTACACATTCAACTAGCTAAAGACTCAGTACTGCTTATGAGCAAGATGATGACACCAGAATTTTTATAATCTTATTTCAAAGGTACTAGAATTTGTAAATATATTCCTCACATACACACAATATGAATGAACCATTCTCATCCTATATTCAACACACACACCCAGCAATAGCTGCAAACTTGATTTCTAAAAATGTAAATAAATTAGTTTAATGTTTATTTCACATGGTTATTTTTCTCTCATTCCAATTCTATTAATCTGTTTTTTGTTGAAGGCAAGAGAGAGAGGAAAGCCTACCAAATGAGCATGTGTAATTGGTTGGCAGAACAGAGATTAGTAGAGATAATAAAAAGACAAACATTACTAAGAACTACAAGGTGCAGAAAGTTGTGGAAAACTATGATCTCCCACATCCTGGATGCACACATTACAAAGAAGAAGGTTCTTCAGGATATAGGTAATAATGGTTTTCGATATTTCCTTACTTTATTATCTGTGAATTATCATGACCTTTTAGCAAACAGAATGGAGTGATTTCATGTTACTTAATCCTTAGTTTTGAATTCAGAGACTGTCATCCAAGGCAAGAGAGCCCATTCTACCCTACTACTTAGCCCATAGGTGTTAGGGTATACACAACTACCTTCACTTTAACACAGGCTTGAGAGAGAGTCTGACAATTACACAGCTTGCTCAAGAGTGACTTAAAGCTGAAAAAAAAGCACAGATCCTTGCCTATTTATCATTGTTACAGCTATTTTCTGAAGTACTACATTCTATATTATACTCTCTATATAATACTAACTTTATATTAAACTATCCCTCTATATTATACTAGTCTTATATTATACTAATTCTATTATACTAATTCCATATTATACTACCTCTCTATATTATACTACCTCTCTGTATTGTACTAAATTTTATATTATGCTACTTCTCTGTATTGTACTAAATTTTATATTATACTACCTCTCTGTATTGTACTAAATTTTATATTATACTACCTCTCTATATTATACTAATTCTATATCATACTACCTTTCTGTATTATACTAATTCTATATCATACTACCTTTCTGTATTATACTAACTCTCTGCTATGAAATTTATATGCACATGTAATAAATATTCTAAGACAAAAGTAATATATTATTTATTGCTATAAAGAAAATAAGAGGGAAAACATTATTTTAATGACAACAAAGAAGAAAGCTGATAACTAAAAACAACAGGATGTATTTCCAAACAAATTATGATATTGTGATATTCCAAGTGTAGCTTAGATGTGGAACAAGAGCAAAAGTATCAAGAACCCTACAGATTATGATATGTATTAACAGCAAATACTCTTAGCTTCATCCTTTAAAGAAAAATTTAGCCACCCTACAGTTTTATGAATTAAATATTAATAAAGAATAAGGATGACAACAAAAAATCTGAGTAATTAAATGTCTTCAGATCAAATCCAAATCTTGAACTTGAGAAAAGAAAGAAAGATTAAGAAAAGAGATGACAGAGGATAGAGAAGCTGAAGAAGGGAATGACTGGAAGAAAGAATAGGAGAAAATGAAAGAGAAGGACTTGAAAGGAGAAGAAAAAGATGAAGTGAAAATTCAAAGATGAGAAAATAAGATTAAAGCACAGAGTGTTTCAGAAAGAATTGATATTATTTTGTAATCTAATAACTTGACTAATTCTCATTCAAATGATCAATTGTAGAAACAAGTGAAAATTCTATGTTTAATGTCTTTTTCTTTTCAGGTATAGAAATGTCATTCAGTGGAAAAGAAAAGGCGTTTTGTGATTTAGAGTCTCTGCTCAAACACAGTCGAACAAGACTTGGTAGCATGCATTTGCGAGAAAATTTGCTAAAAATGCACCAACTGTAATGCAGATTTGAACATGGCACAAAAAGTTCAAAGAGGAAGGCTATCTCTGCAGGGCAAAAGGATTTGGACAGCCACCAGTATCAAAAGAGATGGTCAAGTCGTACATATATTGAAAACTTGTGAAATTGTTCATGATATCCATATACCTTTGAATTTCTCAATCAAATTTTGATGAATAAATATGATTTTGCTTAACAATAAGCCTGTTTAGTTACATTTGCCTAGACTATGTAGTTACTCAGATATAATATCAAATTTGTTGAAAAACCCTATAAGAGAAAATAAAGAGAAAAAGAAATTGAAGAAAAAAGTGAGATTTTCATTACAAACAATAAAAGCAAAGGATATTATAGAAAAAAAAAGAAAGAAAAATTTAGTAATAAAAATATAAAGTAAGAAAGGAAGTAGAGTACAGAAGAAAGAGACAGATGAACAACAAGAGCAAGGTAAGAATAAAGTGAGGGGGGGAAAAGAAAGAAAAAGCCAAAGGGATAAAGAGAGCAAAGAAAGCAAAATGGAGAATGGCAGGGAGAAGTGAATGAGGAGGAGAGAGTGAAAGGAGATAGTAGAGGGTTAAGCTAAAAAAAATAAGGGGAATGTTAAGACAGATTGAGAAATACACAAGGAGAAGGCAGAGTAGACATAAGTGAGTGATAGAAGATGAGTGATAAATAAAGCGAAAAAGAAACTAAATAGAAAAAGAAGGAAATGGATAAACAGCAAGAAGAAAGGGCACAAGGAAATAGAGAGAAGATTAGATCAATGTATGAATAGAGATAGAAACAGAAAGGTGATAAAAAAGAGAGAGATAGTGATATAGTGAATATGAGAAAGAAATTCAATAGATTAAAAGGTGAGTGGGAGACAGAAGATTGAAAGAGGAAAAAGAAAAGAAAATGGTGGTGGAGGAGGAGAAGAAGAAACAGGAGCAAGACTGGGCAAGTGGGTGGTTATTGAAAATTGCCATTAACGAATAAAATTTAATGGTTTCAATTTTTCAACAGAGGGAGAAATAGTGTTCTTAGTTTTGTGGACCAGATTCAATAAGAAAATCCCCTAGTGAAGGGCAAAATTAATTTCTGCAGCTTAGAATGCAGAATGGCAAAAATCATAAGTGTAACTTGTTTTAGTGTTTTGCAACTCCCCCCAGACAATGGAATGAAATTAGATAAGGCACTACAGGCAATAATGTGTAGCCAGGGGTGGAAGAGAGAAGTGGGGGTCTGGAAAAAGCTCGAGATACAATTTCTTAATTATTAAGCCAATGCTTTTCTGAAGATGTTGTAGGCGAGTAAGAGAAATAGATGATGCTAATGCAATTGGGTGTTGCTTTTTATAAGATAAAAAAAAAAAAAAGAAAAGAAAATGTATTATTTTTCATCTCTTTTTATCCAATCTCTCTTCCTCTATGTATTTTGATGTTACTCATCCGATTCCATAGCTCAACACAATGCTACATCAATAAGTCCGTAATTCAACTAGCTGAATTTTGATCTGAAATTTTCACTGCATAATATTTGATCTATGAGATTAATATATACCACTGAATTATGTGCATTGACAAGAAAAAAAGACTATGCTGAAAAAATATTTGTATAAAATAAATACTTTTTGTTTTTTTCACCACTAGGTAGAAGACATAATATTAGTAAGCATTTATAGATATATATATATATATATATATATATATATATATATATATATATATATATATATATATAAACATGTATCTGTTTTTACTTTATCTAAATCTTTTCACAACTATACTATATAAGATATAGATGGCCTGAAGATTGCATTGAAGCAGAAAACAGATTGTTGGTACTCGGTGCTGGCCTCAGTGTCCACTCTTGTATATTTATATAATTTGCTGTATTTATGGGGGAAAATTGATTGATTTGTGTTTTACAGCTTATAACCTTTTGCTTTACATATAAAGCCTTAAAATATTTTCAGATTATAAGAATTTTTTTCAGACAATAATGCTTTAATGATACAAATCCTACTAATTAACCCATAGCTAGGGGTAGAAGAGGTGGATTCATACCTTTCCCAAGGGTATTTGTACATAAGTGAATATAATTAACCCGAACTGAAATTGGAACTTGGCTCTCCGATTTCCAGTTCCAAGTAGTCGTCCATTACACCCAACACCCATCCAAACTTACAACACCTGGTATTCCCAAACAGTCATCCATATGAGTCAATGTTGCTTAACTTTTGTAATCTTGCAAGAACCAGTGTTTCAATATAAGATGGCCTTACAGCATATGGAAGAAGAGCACTTAAAATCAGAAATACAGTGTTTGTACATATAGACCTTGTGGACATAGAAATCAACAGTGCATGATGACTGTCGGTTTCATGTATGTTTACAAGCAACTGCTTGACTATAGAGATTGCTTGAGGCATAAAACTGACAATCACCATGCAAGTGTTGATTTTAATGATAGGCCCCTAGACCTGAGTTAAGGTATCCAACTAGGAGAAGGAAAATGCTGGTGTAATACCTGCAGATTGACAGCAAACAATGCTATTGAATGGCCCTCCTTTTTGGGTACATGCTGTTCTTGCTCAGATAAAGTTTTGTTCATCATCATTATCATCATCCTTCAACCTCCGTATGGTTGGTCAGAACTCTATTGATAATCCCTTTCCACACTGTTCAGTCCTGTATTGTTGTCCCCAGATCCCCAGTGTCCAACCCTGAGTCTGGGAAAGTCAATTTTCATGAGAAGATATTTCTAGAAGGATGCCAGGAGATGATTTCCCTGTCCGCTCAGTAGTAGTGGCAGGTAAACTGTAATCATTTTTGAGCTTAAGAAATATTGGTCTCAGTTCTCCATAAATTGTATTAAGGGTAGCATGGGATCTCCAACTGATGTTCTGGATTTTTCTAAGTAGATTTGTATATGTTTTATCCAGTCGTCTTTCAAGATGAACAGATAATGTCCAAGTTTCTGATCCATACAGTAGGACTGGTTCAATCAATGTTTGAAAGGTTTGGAGGATGGAAGGTTCAAGTGCCAACTCTTGTGAAGTTTGTTACACACATCCCATGCAAGAACTTTGAGGATGTTGAAGTTTTTTGGGAATCTATTATGAGATCCAAGATATTTGAAGTCCTCAACTCTTTTGATGCATTATTGAGTGACTTCAACACGGATGGTTCAGGGGAGGTTGTGATATATTCTGTCTTACTCATGTTGCAATAGAGACATATCTGATTTGCTGCTTGCTCACGTGATTGCAGCAAGGATTCTGCACCCTTGATACATTGAGAAATTAATACAAGATCATTGTTAAAGTCAATGTCAGTCAGGTACTGTGGAGGGTACCAACTACTCTGGAGGAAAAAGGACTCTTTTGAAATCCTGCCAGAGTAGTCGGTACCCTCCACAAAAAGTTTTGTTAAAAATGACTGACAAGACTCAATAAGCCAACACTCAATAACTTCAACTATAAACATGGCCACAATGTGTTGACCATGTTTGAAAAATAAAAACATTGCTCTAACTTGAAGATACATGCATAAAAAAATCCATACATTCAGTTAAAAGTAAAATAAAACCATCCTTGATAATGGCTATAAGAACATCCGAAAGCACTCAGACATACTAAACATTTGGACAATTTGTACATACTTGATGTCCAGAAAAGAAAAAAAAAATACCACAAAAAAATTAAATAAAAATATTAACGGTAGTACCTTGTCAGTCATTTTTAAGAAAACTTGTATAAAAGAGGTATTGATGCCCAAACACACACATATTATATTATATATATATATATATATATATATATATATATATATATATATACACACACACACACACACATACATACATACATACATGTATTTAATAAGAATGAAGAGGAAACATTTATCAATCTAACATGTTTCACATTTATTATCTGAATCTCTGACAAAGGGTTAATAAAAGTGAAAAAATGTTACATTGATAAATGTTTCCTATTTGTTATCTTATTCTGTCAGATTCCAATCTATATTTGATCTCATCTAATGTATTCCTTCAAACATTATGGTGGATACAGTTTGCATTATATCTATTGGGCTGTGAATTAGACAAAGTCTAATAAAGAAAATGAGTTCCCTATCAGTGATCAAATGTGCATCTCGATTTATAGACATCTATTTTAAATACAAAATATCCAATATAATAATGTTTGAAGTAATTAAAATGCCAAATTCAAAATAAATAATTTATATATACATACATATATGTGTGTGTATGTATATATACATACCTATGTAAAATAATAACACCTGTTGATGAAATTCCAACATAAAAGAAAAAATTTCATAATGGATAACTTTTTATGTTTTAATGAACATTAAAGCATAACTGTCAACCATAGCATTTAAACATAAAAAGAAAAAAAAATTCAGTAATGGTTAGCTAAACATATTTTTGCCTTACCAGTTGGACCAATGATAATGACCTCAGAAAGAGATGGAAAGTATTTAGGAAATAAAAGTGATTCTCACTGTTACAGTGCATTTATAACTATATTCAATTGTAATATATAGAAAAAATATTCATTAATATGAAAGGATTATAATAAAAATAAGCAGATATAATGTTTGTAATTTATTCAATCAAACATGTGTAAAAGAGAATTTGCTACCTAAATACACACACACACATTTTATATATATATATATAATTACATGAATCATTCATACAAAAAACAAATATAGAGGTTAATGATTTAAATGGCGAGAATACATCTTCGCAAACAATTTCAATAAGGTACACTAACCCCGAACCTGTATATGAATGATATGATCCCTGTTTATAAATTCCAGTTGCATAAGGTCTTTTTTAGTTTTTACAAGCTTTCGTCTGTTCCTACAGACATCCTCAGGTATGGAAATAGATTTGTTCTTGTTTTTTACTTCTCGGTAATAATCATTAAATCATTAACCTCTATATTTGTTTTTTGTATGAATGATTCATGTAATTATAAATTGAACTGCACCTATAATCAAAATTATATATATATATATATATATATATATATATATATATATATATATAGAGAGAGAGAGAGAGATGTTATTTTTATTATATATATCTCAATCCCAAACCAAAATGATATTTGTGTTGAGAATCACTGAAAACCCTTTGAATTATTCTGCTAGAAAGAGAACAAGCTAAAATCATTTTAAGTCAGTCCCACTGTCTTCCCAAATGAATAATGGTGAGAGGAAAAAGTCATTGAAGCCTTCAAGTACCAAAATTCATATTCTGGCTTCCATCTTCGAAGTC
>CAHIKZ030001624.1:2302500-2321187 GCA_903632075.3 Acanthosepion pharaonis | reverse complement strand
TTCAATCTGTTCAATTTCTGTACTTGGTGGGCTTTAACTCCTCGAATTTGTGTCTGAAGGATTTATCCAGGTCATGCTGGATACTCTTTTCAGCCCTCTTTGTTGGTGATTCTGTTGAAGAAGGTCTCAAGGCTTTGGGAGATATTGAATTGCAGTTTCTGTTTTATCCAACAGTTGTACTGGATTCTTTCTCAGACAAGGGCATCTTCCACTTTTTCTGCAACCAGACAGGCTCTCCTTGAATTTGTGAAATCTTGGTACCAAGTCTGAATGCTGGATGAGTCGTAAATCTCTGCATTTTTTATGTAGGACTGTTAACCAGGTTCAATATTTAGGCCAGCTTCTGGTGGGATTTTTCTAATTGTCTCCATATTTTCGGTATATCGGGTCTATACCTCCTTCCAGTATCTGTCTATGTTTCTGAGATAAAATTATAATTATTTACATTATTTAAATTATTCAGACTGTTGTCCACATCCTTTGTTTATGTAAATGTTTTTAATGAAGATGAGGACAACAGTCCAAACAATTTAAATAAGATTGAATTAGTTGAAAAATTTGTCAGTCTTAACTTTTCTTTCAAAAATTCTTGGTTACCATTATGCAAACCCTGTCAAATGCCATTAGATCTTAAAGCAACATTTTTTTAACTTTTCTTTTCTTATCTAAAGTTGATTTTACATTCACCAATTTCATTAATATCTGTCATTTGACCAACTATCTTCAAAAGCTATATTGGTTTTCTGAAAATAGGCACTGCAATATGAAATGGTTTTCTTAGAGATGATTAAAAACATCTTTGACAAAAAGAAGTAGAAGATTTATAGACCAGTAGTTAGAAGGATCAAACAATTTATCTGAGTTTTTAAAAACTGAAACTACAAAAGAGGCTTTCCAACAAGCAGGAAAGCAACTCGATTTTATTGAAGAGTTTAAAGAACAGGATCCATTTCAGGAGTACATTTCAAAAGGACTATTACAGGATGCCATCAGGTCCACATGTTTTGTGGAGATCCAGATTGGAGATGATTGGAAAAAATGTTTGTGATAATGAAAAGGAATGTAATATGTTGTCAACTGTTATATCAAATAATAAATACTAATTTAAAAAAAAAAAAAAAAACTTTAAGCATTAATTATTTATCAAACAATTACAGAAGTTTAAAATTTTGGAAGAGTATACAGAATGCAACATGAAATCTGAACATGTATTGGATTAATGAAAGATGCATTTCAAAAGCTAAATAATTTTAAGAAGTTTCAAAATTTCATTGGAAACAAAAGTTCTGAACTGCCAGTAGGATATTTATCTTGTAGGGTAGTGAATACTGGACAATGTAGACAATAGAACTGAGCAACTCAGATGAAGATTCTATGACTGGCAGCAGACAGATTGTACAGAAGGATGCTGAATATTTCATGAACAGAGTCATTAAGCAATGAACAAGTTTTTAAAGAAAATTGTAACAAACAGAACACTTATACTTAGAATCAGAAAAGACAACTGAATTTTCTGTGATACAGAATGAGGAAGGAGGGCTTGGATTCTATTTTATCTTGTTCAGGCAAAAGAGATAATGGAAAGTAGAAGACTTTTTTCAGAACTAGTTATTTGGATGGATAACAAAATTGTTTTGCATTTGGAAAATTTTAATGTTTTAAGGGATAGGAAACAAAGAATCATGATCACCCATATCCTGAACAGACATGGCACATAGAAGAAGATGTAAAATTTTAAATGATGGCAAATACATGGTTAATTTTTTAGAACAAAATGGTCTTGTGATCAAATCATGCACAATTGAGGTAAGACAAGACTTGGGCAACTCTCCAATTGAAAATACTGGAACAGCTATAGACATCAATATCTCAACTTTTTAAGATTCCCCCATTGTTGAAACACTTTTAGCTCTCTGAAAATATCAACCTTGAGTAAATGGTTTTTTTTTTTCTGGAAGAAAGAGATTTCATGCAAGATCATTCATCCTCTTTAAAAGGACAACTTTATACATGAGGAAAAATAAACATTGGGCTAAAGTTTGGAAAAATAGGAAAAAGAGGAGAGAATTTCTATCTTGTTCAACATCATTGGATATATTGGATGTTTTTACAACAATAAAAATCATTGCTAACGAACAGCCAATAAATCCGTTACTTTGATTACTCCTCCTCGGAAAATTTCCTTAATGCAAGCATTGCAAAATGAAATTTCACCAAAATTTACTGCAAAACATCCTCAAGAAAGTGGCAATGGCTAGCTCATTTCTTTTCATAAAAATATTTAGATATCCTTTGGTTGATCTGCATATAAAGGTTATGTCTATACCAAGGAGTAAGAGTTCTCTAATGAAAGATCTATGCTGTGACCTAATATTAACAAAACCACTTATACCAACATTCATTATTTGAAATACCTTTACCTCAAGCCACACTTTAAAGTTTGCAGCCTAACAACTTGAGAATGCTGTATCCAGCTTTCTTGAACATTTTAACATGACTTCACAAACCAGTAGCTACCTAAATCGGCCAATTCAGAGGAGGATAAATTATTACTTAGAGAGGATTATGAAAATGAATCAGGAATAAATCCAGTTCTAGCAAGAAAGAGGAAGAACCTAACCATGCTCCTGGTAATCCACCATTGACTTGCAGACAGCAAAGAATGCTTGCTCAATTTAGGGAGAATGAGGTATGATCCATTTCCCTGATTAATGGATCTGTCCTGAACACACATATTCTGGACAACTCTGCTGCTATGCAGAGTTCATCAAAGCTCAAAAGAGTCAGGTGATGACTGCTGCCTGCTTGTCAAACTCTCTGCCTTTGGGTGGAGAGAAACCCAGATAAGGCTATGCCGAAGGGCAGAGTCTATTCTGGTGAGGTACCAACCCTGTTATTATAAGATCTATGGGTAATTTTTGCTCGAGTATACAGGCACGGAATGCCCCACATAAAAGAAATGACCTTGTGCCACATCCATCCTTGTGGGGAGGACTTGGGTAAATACCAAGTTCATTAAAGCTTGAATGAGTCTGGTGGTCTGCTGCCTGACTCAACTTGTTGACTTCTTTGCCTTTGAGCAGAGAGAAACCCAGATGAGGCTATGCCAAAGGACAGTCTCTCGTCTGGGGAGGTAGACAAACATGATCCCGCTATTATGGGGTCTACAGTTAATTTTTGCCCGAGCCTACAGGCTTGGAACGCTCCATGTAAAAAAAAAAACGGCCTTGTGTCACATCTCTTCTTGTGGGGAAGACTTGGGTAAATACTGAGCTCATTAAAGCTCTTAACATTAAATACAGGCAGAGTCTTGTCTGGTGAGGTAGTCAGCCACCCAACCTTGTGTATGCAGGGTCTATGGGGAATTTTTTCCCAAGCGTACACACTGGGAAAGTCCTGCATTAAATACCAGCCTCGTGCCTCATCCCACCTTGTGGGGAGGACTTGGGTAAATACTGAGTTCATTAAAACTTGACAGAGAGTTTGACAATTGAAAACCATCTGGCTTTGATTGTCAAGCTCTCTGTCTTTGGGCAGAGGATAACTCAGTCTAAAAACAGAGACTCAGCTAAGAATAGACAATAAAGTTGTGGGTGTTGGGAAAATTTTGGTCATTGGCCCCAAGTGAACTCACTTTGGTTCTCCACAGTAATCTTGACCTTGTGTCACATCTTATGTCAGTGGGGGACTGCATAAATATCAAGTTCATTAAAGCTTATTGTTAAGCAAATTCATATTGTCTCAAACAATTCTACTACAGCAATCAAAGGGGAACCAGTTGATGGTAATCCAACAAAAGAAGACTTTACAGATTACCTGAAAAGTGGCGATAATGCTAGTATAAGTTTGTAAAAAAACGGACTAAGGTGCCATTGGGACTAGGTAATCTAAATTAATTTAAACCCTCATATATATCTTACTTACATTATTTGAACTGTTATTCTCATCTTCATTGTCATATTTACAACGTTTCAGCCATTGTACGCTTCCGGCCTGCTTTAGGTGATTAGAATTTCAAACCGAACCCTTTATTTCATCCACTTGGGTAGATTGTTCTAGTTTCATGTGCCATGCCTCTTCTGGATGTCTCAGTTATTTCCAACTTATTTTCTCTCCAAATTTTTGCTCACCACTGCTGTAGCCTGGTATTGAACTCGCAACTCTATTCACTGGATCTAACCAACGCCTTTATCCACTGGGCCATTTGTCCTCTGTGCATGAATTTCTAGGACTTATATTTCTCCTCAGTGTTTTCTTTCATTGAATTGTTATAGTCAGGAAGAATTTACTTTCTCCCTTCCCTCTAGTCCCCATCCTTGGGACAGTCAGTCTAAAATCATGGTATCTGGTTTTTTATATTCATTTTCATTATATTGTTTTTTTCATATTTCTATTTCCCTGGGTTTGTTTTAGCCTGTCATCGATCATTAACTCCATTGTACTGTTCTCTAGTATTTGTATCAGGTTTCCTTGAGGACTGGAATGCACTTTCTCAAAATCTGCCCAAGTTTGAAATTTACCATATGACCAATTTTCTTATAACCTGTAGACAATTCACTAACCCAGATTTCCTTTTAAATAATGGGATCTAGGTAAATTGCTCAAAATCAATTGCTCGACAGTAAATTGCTCAAAAATAATTTCTCAAACTATCAATTGCTCGAAAGGCAGATTGCTCAAAGTAATTTTGAAGCTCGAAGCACCATGTAAACTGTGCCGTCTCATGACACGTCAACGGAGCTGGATATAAAAGGAGCCACAACACTCAACTTTAACAGTCCTGTTTTTTTAGGGTTTTTTTTTTTCCTATATTTGTTTTCTATTTCTATTTCAGTAATTTTTGAGATCTGGAACCTAGTGATTGACATAACTTTTGTTAAGAGTGAAAAAGGAAAGAAGTTGTGTTTGGATGGATATATCTATATATTAAGGACAAAACAGTGAACAATAAGGTTTACTGGAAATGTGAAATGTGCAAAAAAAGGAAATGCTTAGCACGTGTTATCACTGTCAATTATTATCTGTCAATTATTAGTATTATCACTGTCAAACGAAGCGCAAATCACAACCATGCAGGAAATGCCACTGAAATTGATGCCACTAAAGCCATAGAGAAAGTGAAAGAACATGCAATAAATAGTCAAGATTTTATCTTATAGTAAATATTAGAAACAATGTAGTTTTATTTTTTTTAACCACAGCTTTACCAGGTACAAACAATTTATAGTTTGAAATTTTTTTTTTTTATTAATTTGATAAATAATTAAAGAAAATTTTTCCTTTTCCTTTTCTTTGTACAAAATAAATTGATTTCTCCAAATTTTCAAAAATCTGGTCATATCACTGACATCACCTTCTCAGTATATCTATTGGGCTATATTAATCCTTTCACTGTCTTAGGGTGTTACAAATTAACAATTTTATTAATATTTTGCCTAATTTGGTTTTAAAAGAAAATATTTTCCATTAAATATTTTTGTTGTTGGGAAAATTAAATCAGGGATGTGCTCCATCATATCACAATTTGTTCACCCTTCTCCAAATTTACAAAATCTGGTCATGTAAGCCATCTATATTTTGAAAAGAATATATAAATTATTGAAATCCAATCACCTTCTCAAAGTATAAATCTATTGGGCTATTTATTAATCCTTTCACTGTCTTAATCCCTAAATGAAAAACTGGAAAACACACAAACTACTAAAGATACTTTTAATTTTATTAATATTTTTTGTAAAAATTTTTTTTATTTATTAACATATCTTTCTTTTTATTATTAGCTCATCAAAACCCATGTCAGAAATTGTCTGCTCAAGGCAGATGAAATGAAATTATCACATATTGCCTTCCCTGCTTTTTTTGAACTGGAAATTTGGGTTATCCTATTGACGTTGTTGCTAATGCAATGTTCAGTGCCGTGTCAGAATATATGTCTGGTCAGAATACTGTGGTACAGAAAATAACTTTTGTGATCTATCCAAAGGACACAATTATACAGAAGGTAAGAGAGTCTATAACATTTACATATATTTATATATATTCTCAGATAGAATGTATCTGTAGAAGAGACAAACTGATTAAAAAGAGACAAGAAGAAAAACTATTCTCAGACAAGACATTTTGTCCTCTGAGAGACTTTATCAAGGTAAAATAGGATTTAGTCTGCTGCACATGTTTATATACAAAGGTGAGGATGTCATTGGTTTATTAAGGCTTATAAATTTGAGAATGTTTATGAATGTTCATCAGATGGTTGAAATGTCAGTCAAAGCATGTGGTAGACACAATGCACCATAATTCAAAGTCTGGCAAAACGTAAATTGAGCGAGTAATATCCAAAATTTATTTTTAAAATGAATATTGTTTAGAATGTGAAGATGTGCAGCATATATGTCTATCTCATATGATAACAATCTAATCAAAACCTAAACAAAATTCATTTTGAAAAGAACATCTATAATAAATCATACATTACCTTGATGAAGTTCCTCAGAGATTGAAACATATCAGTTTTCCTCTTGTCCTTCTCTCTTTTTCTACATATATATAAGCATGCAGTTAACAGAAAAAATATTATTTAATGTCCATGATGTCACGACACAAAATGAAGATGTAATGAAGTGGAAAACTAAGAAGTCTTGTTGCAGTTGGCCAAACAAACAAGTGTGACACTATTAAGCTATGGTAATTGATTAACTAAATTACCCATAAAAATTAAACAAGAAAATGCTAAGAATGGAAAAGAAGGGTTTTAAAAAAAGATTTTATTTTTACTTTAAAGAAAAAGTTACTTTTCTCAAGAAACCAAGGATTTGCGTCAGCGATAAATTCACAGAAAGGCAGTGTAGTGAGATATGACAATTAATTAATGATGATTGTGAAAGTACTGGTTGAGCAAACACAAACTATCCAGAAACATTGAAGATATCACTCAAAATCGCAAAGCTTTTATGAGTTGGTGAAGCAACAAGGCCATGTGTTATTTGTAAGATGAAAAAAGGGAATTAATCAAAATTCCAGTTGATAATTCTGAACTGAATAATCCTGGATAGAAGGAATTGTGTCAATGATAAATTCACAAAAAGGCAATGTGGCAAGAGCTTTTTGACAATTAATTAATGATGATTGTAAAATCCTGGATAGCAGGGATGTCAAAGAGTTAATTAATGAAGCAAGCTTTAGCCACACCTACCAGGACCAAGACGCCATTGGTTGGGTGGTAGCAATGGTGATAGGCAGAGGTAAATTGGTAAGAAAGATGGGGAAATTACTAATGCCCACCAAAAGGATTTGGTATGAGGTACCAATGTGAGAAGGAGGGAGTTTAGGAGGATAGCTATCCTGCAACATCTTCTCTCTGATGAAGGGATCCCCCCCAAAATGGAAACTAATTAATTTTCAAAATGGGAAGTAATCAATTTTACTATCTGGACAACAAAGGGGTCCTTTGTTAGAAACTGAATTACCAAAACCCCAGGCTGCATCTAACCCTGAATTGATTTTTGGTCGATGTCCATATAAGTGAGCACCCTCAGGCAGTTAGTCAGTTGGAATTAGTTCAGTTCTCTAGCAGGAACCAGAGAGTTGCCTCACAGAAGCTGACTGAGAGATTCCACAACTTCTGCCTCCGACCTTGCCTTTCTACAAAACAGCAAGTTATACTGACAAACAAGCTAAACCAACACTTAAAAACTAAACCAGTTGACTCAGAAAACCAGAACTTGCCTAGAAGTATAAATGTGTCACTCTCCAAAGAAATGGGTTGGGAAAAACACATACTCTTGTATAAAACAGACTGACAAAAGTTGATTTGCTTTCTCTCAACATACCCAAATCTTTTTTACATTTATTTTTTTTTTTCGATTTGCAATGTCACCTTTCATTTTATGGCCCTGATGCAATTGATCACCTCCAAGATTTGAATCACAACGTGGGTAGGTTATACTTGAGATTGAAGTAGTTACTTCAGTAACCAGTCGTTTGAAGTGAGCTGAGAACAATGGAGCTGGTGTCAAACCAGTTGCATCTGGTGTGAAGCTGTTAGAATCGACCACCCATTCCAATTGGTACCCTGACCAAAGGATCCTACCGGGTAGTGACGACTGCTGATTGACTGGGTCGGTGGCAGCCACTAAGAGTCAACCCTAAAACACTGTTAGGAGAAGTATCACAGCTTCACGCCACAACTAGGAGTTGACCCCCAGGCTGACAATACTATGTCACACAAGGCTTTATAAGCAAAAGAAATTAGGTTATGTCAATGGCATGGAAAGAAAAGTTGAATTGCTCTTTGACAGTTTTTATATCTAGTATATCTTAACTCTTGAATTCCTGATAGTATGTTTTTTTTCTAGATATTTTTGGATTCTATTTTTGACTATTTCTAGTGTTATTAAAACATAGTACAATTGTCTTATTTTATTTGTCTTCCAAACTTGATTAGAATATATGATGGCTGATCAAAAAGTATCAGGATGTGCTATCAAAATAAAACTTCAACACATATCAATTCAACATTTAATCTCCTTTGAAATAGTCCTCTTCTGAAGCTACAGACTTCATCCAGCATCATTTCTGTTGATGGAAACATTTCTGGAACTCCTTTTATTGACATAGCAAACATCTACCTCATTGTATTTTCTTGGATTTCCTTACCATTTTGAAATCTTATTCCTTTTAAATGAGATTTGATTTTTGAAAAGAAGAAAAAATTTGCAAGGGACGAGATCTGGGGAATATGATGGTTGTCAAACCTTGGGAATGTTGTCCTTGGTTAAAAACTGCTGCACAATCCATGGTCACTGATGAAACCTCTGGTGGTGTGGTGAGACAACCACACTCTACACACTTTCCTTCCAAGCACTGTTATAAACAATGGAAGCAAACAAGAACATTACAATTTACTATGCATGCACAACAGAGTTCAAGGTCTATTAAGCTAAGAGGCTTCACTCTGTGTACTTTAGCTCTGTTGCCACAGCAACAGTCTCCGATACTTTTTGATCAGACCTCATATCTGAGTGAAAATAGATATAATTAAAATAAACTGCTTCTTGCTGGCATATAATGTTGTCAGATAAAATAATGAATGTTTTTTACTATATAAGTTTTGTACATAATCATAATCACTGTCTATTCATAATCTCACTTTTGAGTGAAAACTTAAAATACCCCTTTCTATAATATATATTGTGTAAATTTTATCAGCTATTTTTCAGGATATTTCAAAAACTGTCAAACAAAATATAAATTTTCCATGGCTTGTTGAAAAAACTGAAAAATGCACAATCACTGTTCATTTTTTTAAGAACAAGTTCAGTTGATAAACAAACTGGTTATATTTGTTATCAGCACAATGATTTGAGCGTGCCAAATTATTAGAAAAGTATAAGAAAACAAAAATATTTCTTTTAAAAGCATTTGAAGATGTGAAAAGAAAACTATCCACCAGAACTCAAGTAAAGGTAAATCTACCCTATCAATTTCTAAAATGATAAGGAGGTTTTATCAAACATTCCAAAAAAAGTTCACCAGCTAGTAATAAAGACTTCAAGGGCAGGTAAAAAGGCAATGACAATGTTATTACTGAGAAAAATCACGACTTAAACGAGAGGCCTTTGTTTTATTGTTTTTCGTTTAAGAGCTTTTCAGTTCATTTTCTTCCTATTTCTCTAAAAAGTATTTATTTAGTATCTGAGGGAAATAAAACATTCAATATGTGTTTGAAGCCTCCGTGAAGAAAAATTTCATCAAAATCGATTGTATCTGTTTGATACAATAATTAAAATTAGCCTATATCTCCAGTTTTTTCATGATGTAAAAACTCAATGAACACTTGACTAGACCAGATAGATGGTGCAAAGGCAGGGATATGAATGGACAGAATTGCCATCAGCGTTTGAGATGAATAAAAGGGGTAGAAAGCAAATTTTGATGTGGTATTTGAAAAACATTAGTGGGCCCATGGAGAGGACCAGATGGCATTTAAATTTATTTGATGAAGGAATATTTTTTATGAAGGAATCTTGAACTAATGAAAAGGCAAACAATTTTCTTCTATAAAAAGCCATTGTTTTTATAAAGATAATGCTCCCTCACATGTTTCTCAATGTCCTTTACTTAATATTTTCTTCACAGATTGTCTTTCATTGTTTTTCGAAAATGAACTGACCAGCAAAATCTCAGATTTTGAACCCAATCAAAACATGTCATTTTGAAGTGTAAGACTGTATTTTAACGGACTTAATTCCAAAATCATTTAATTTTACATTTCTGCCCAATTTTCTGCAATGGCTTCCATTTTTTCAATGACATCTCTCAATTAACAAATTTGCCATATTTTATCTTTTAAATTATTTTTTAAATGACTAAAAATTATTATGCCCTAAAATTTGTTTTGTTCTGATTCAAATTAATTTTCTGTTATTAATTTGAATATCTTATAATTAAAAATGAAATTGTAGAATCTATCAAATCAGTTTTTAATAAACGTTTAATTTTTTTTTACATTTGATTTCTTTTTTTTTTTTTTTTTGTTTTTTTTTTTTTTTTCAAAATGCAAAATAGGATCAGAATAAGATTGGATTGTTTTTTTACATTAAGGGATTTTTTTTTTTTTTTTAGTGATTGTGCAGGTGAAGTTTTCCTATTAATGAAAAATTTGTTGAATTGAATAAACAGTTTTTGAAATTTTATCAAAAAACAATATTTGATAATAATTTGACAACAATTATTGTTATAAATTTTCAGAATGCAAGATGGGTACAATTTTGCCTCAAAATATAAATTCTCCATGGCTTGTACTGAAAAAGAATATCAAAAGTTTCAGGTCTTTTTAGAACAAG
Source organism: Acanthosepion pharaonis (assembly GCA_903632075.3). NCBI lineage: Eukaryota > Metazoa > Mollusca > Cephalopoda > Sepiida > Sepiidae > Acanthosepion > Acanthosepion pharaonis. The sequence goes on along the minus strand of CAHIKZ030001624.1, from coordinate 2,310,343 downwards.
TCCTTTTAACAATTGCTATGATAATTTATTTTTTAATCATACAACTATATTATTTTATTGAAAACAAACATATTTCTTTTCTAGGCATTTGAAGTTTGAAAGCAGACATCCACCATCTTAAACAATGAAACTATTAATGTTATTACTATCAACTTAAGCAGCTTTTAATAATTTTCCTTTTGCCATTAGTTTATATAATAAGACTTTTTTTCAATTCCATGTTCTTCATGAATGTTGGCAATGAGAAAATGCGTGAAATTTCCTTTGTTTTATTGTTTTTCTTATGTTTTTTTTTAATTCTTTTATTCAAAATATTCATGTTATTTTTTTAGCAATGACAAACAAAAACATTCAACTTAATTTATTCAACAGTTTTCACTAGGGACTGGGCAGATTTGGGTTTGACACTGTGTTTGTGTCTGTTTGAAACTAATTATTTCTTAGCCTATATCTCCAGCTTTTGATGATGTAGCAATCAATGATTTTCACTAGACTAATTTTGTCTTTTTGTTATCTTTCCTAAACCTTGTTCTACCATCCACTTGCTCAAGCTCACAAGTTAGGTTATGCACTGTTTTCCTCTTTCCTTTTTGTCTTCAATTTGTACTATAAGTATCAGATTTTCCAAACCTTCTTTCCTCATTATGTGCTCTAGAAATTTTAAATTATCTCTTCATGATGTTAACTATAAGTGTCTTTTTTGTTTCCATTTTCTATAAAACTTTATCATTTCTCACATGTTTGTGTCTCAGTATCCTTCTGTAGAATCAGAATTCTATTGCATCAAGTCTCTTCTTGATTTGTGATAATATTCATGAATCAATTTTATTTAAGACAAACTAAAGATTCCTTGCTCCTGAAAGTAGATAGCAACCTAAAAACTTTACAAATGTTAAATTAATAAGTAGCTATGAAATCTACTTGGGGTTCTCAAATTGTTTTATATCTTGAATTTAAAATAATATTTAATATTCAAAATGGCTGTGAAGAAATAATTGGTAAAGAGAAAGCAAAAACAAATCAATAATCGTTAGTTTTTGTAAGTTCTTTTAAATTCTTAAAAACAGACGATTAAACAATTCCAACACATTTTAGTGAGTTTTGCTTTTTCTCTTAGATTTTGCTTTATTTAGTATTCAACTTCCTGTTTCTAGACAACTTTGCATATTGAACAAAGCATAGTTCTTGAAAAAAGTTTCTTTTTCTATCTGCTGGCTTTCCAAATTTTCCTATCCTTTTCCTATCTTTTGTAGCATTTGTAAATTTTTTTTGCTATCTCTTAAACCTTGTTCTAACATCTGTTTACATAAATAAGTACATTAAATATATTCTGCACTGGTTTCCTCTGTTCCTCTTATCTTCAATATGTCCTGTTAATGTCAAATTTTCCAAGCCCTCTTTCCTCACTATTTGCCATAGAAATTTATCAAACTATTTACTTTTAAATATTAAATATAAGTTTGATACTTAAAATGCAGATGACATTACTTATATGTCCCCCAGAGTTCATTTATGTTTGTTATTTGCAGATGACAATGTAAGTTTTGACATCAATGGTGTTACACTGATTCTACAGACAGGAAGTATTACAGACCAAAATGTAGATGGCATTGTTCATGGAACTAATACTCAATTTATTTTAAATGGTAAGTAATATTTCTTATAAGAAAGAAATAATGTAGCAAGATAGTGAAAATTTCCTTCAGAGAAACATTTATGCATCATTTTAAAAAATAAAATATGAAACTTGAAATGCATTTTGACAATTTTTTTTTTAAAAACTCATGTAAAATACTAATTGTCATTATTGCTTACATTTAAAAAAATAACAATTTACAATTTGAGATTATTCTAAACCTTTTTTTTTCCCTTTTATTATTGTAATGTTTTATGTTATTTTTAACAAACTAACTGGGTTATGCATATTTTTTTTATTAATCTGCTTTTTTCTTAAAATGATTTGTATGATAAAATATATTTATTTTTATTTTTTTTTTATATTACTTCAAAATATACTAAGTTTAATTGGAGAACAAAAAAAGTTTACAAAGATTTATAATTGGCATACAAGTCTTAGCTAAAGAAGTGTTTTTTTATTTTAATTTTCATCAAATCAAGTGGCCTCTGCATTCTATTGTTAATGTTGGCTGGTATTCAGACTTTCTTTTCTGTTTCTCACTCTCTTAATCAAATAATGAATTTCCCTAATTATTTTCTTTATAAATCTGTTTTTTCTAAAAATCTTTCTCTTCACTTTCTTTTTGTTGAATCACAATTTAAAGCCTCTTGGCAATTCAAATCATGCTGGAAAGTTTCTGTTGATATTTCTTTTGCATCATCTAATAAAAAGGAACCTCCTATTCACAAGACTTCTTTTTACTGCCAGTGATACCAATTTTTTTATCCTCAACTTAGGACTGAGATTAAAAATCATCCTATTGAGAATTGTGCCAAAAATTTCTTCATGGTAAAAAATTGGCACTGATGATTTTGTACCTTCTCATAAATACCAAGTGAAAAAATCTTCTGCCTGTTCTTTTTAGCCCATGGAATCACTTCTTCCAGGTTTCCAGTATGATAGTTCTGATCACAACAGAGCCTATTTTTGTCTGCTTTAAAATTATGTAACAGGGCATTGGCCCTGTTTGAACTTTAAATGCATAAATTTACAGGATAGTTTTAGAGACTTTCTAACTGGATGATGACTGTTAAAATCAAAGTGGTTTGAATAGTTGAAGAAAAAAAAATGAAATGTTTTAAAATTTAAAAATTTTTAAAATAATGAAATGAAATCAAGAACAGTTAGACAAAACTCAGTAAGATTAAGCAAAATCAAGACTCCCAATCCCCCCCCCTCACACACACACACACCATCACATTTTCCACTGATAAGAAAGAGACAATTTATATATCGACAAAGATGTAAATCTTGGGAAAATTGAATAACCTTTTGTTTCCAGTACCAGTAAAGAAAATGGGTTCACCTGTAAAATTCTAAAATTATTCTCACAATTTTTTTGAAAATTTTGAGTTAAAGAAAGGTCATGTCAGCCACCCAGAAAAAATATCCTTATAAACATAAAGATTACCCCTTAAGATTGGTGATGGGTTTGTCTATTTTCCTTTCTGTGACATTCATTGAAAATTTTTATAGCTGATGTTTGGGATTTTTTACCATATGAGATGTCTCATATTTCACTTGATTAATGTATGGAGATAATTTTTGGATAAAAATCATTTTTGGCAGCCATCTTTGTTAAGTAAAAAGTCATCAATCATTGTTATCAGGAAGGATTTTTTTATATATGTGCAGCGCACATTCACTACTTGTCATTCTTCCTTGAGTGTGGAGTGGTTGTCAGACACAGGGAGATTTTCTGCATTTCAGTGTGGGCTTGAAATTATTAAAGTCATTGCTAAAGAGCACATCTACAATTTCCAGGCAAGTACAAAACACCAGCACATGCATAACAGAAGTATTCAGAAATGTCAATGAGCAACATTTACCTGAGCAATTATGATTATAAATCACCTATAACAGAAGAATTGAGAAACGTTGACAAGCAGGCCATTAGTTGAGCCGTTAATTAGCAATTAATCTTTGATGGAAGTTGTACAGTTCTGCCTATAATACACAACACATGGAGAATTGAAGGGATCAGACTTTAACATCAATCCCAATATCATAAGATTTTGGGAAACCCAAAAAAACCCTATCAAGATGACACACTGGCTCCAAGCAAAGGAGGGAAAAGAAAGCTGATTGAATATAAGATCAATGTTACACAATCAAGCTAGCAAATTGCAAATGTAAGACAAGAAGAAGAAAAAAGTGTCCATCATTGGTAGGATGATTATATTTATAAACATATCTTCAAAAAGTCTTTGTTTGCTGATAAGATGAAAATCCTCATTGACAGCTCTGTAATAGTGTCTTAAATAAAAGTAAGTCTTTTTTATCGCTCCTCTTTCACTCAATTTCAAGGGTTAACTTCTCTCGATAAAGCAGAATGTTTTGCTCATAAATTCTTCTCAAAATCTACTCTTGACTAGTCTGGAGAAAGATACTCTTTGACATTCCACTTAGAACTGAGTTCCTATTTTATGATATACAATATTATTTTCCATGCTGTCATCTCTAAACTAGATCTCCTCAAAGTATATGAAATTTATGGTATCATTTAAGAAATGTTCTCTGAAATTGGCCTCTGTTCTCTCAAAATTGTACAATAAATGCCTTCTTGCTTGTTGACAATTTCTTCTGTAGTTCCTGTTTTAAGATAAACAAACCATCTGATCCTTCTAACTATTGATTTATTAATTTCTACTGCAATTTAAATAATAGAGACTCTAATCAACTCTGAATTGATTAAGCATCTCTCCTAACAGGGTCTTCTTTCAGATAAGCAATATGACTTGCTTCTCTAGGTCAAATGCTGATGTATTAATAGTTGTTGCTGAAACAGTCTGTCAAGCTTTTGTTAAGAATGGTGATCTATGATGTTTTTGTTGTTGGGGAACAAACTAATAATTTGAGGTTTGAATTTTTTTTAGAACAGTAGATAGGATCCCAAGTTTACTCAGTAGATTAAAAACTAATTGGTCAAAAATAAATTCTGATTTTTCCTTTTTTTGAGTAATAATGTTTAGTCTCAACTTAAAACTTGTAGAGAATTCCATGATATATTCCATAAATTTATATATCTCAGATATCTTACTGTGAACAAATATTAAGGGAAAATTATTAAAATGAATCCTGTGGCAGAAAACAATGATGAGGTGTAATAACAAGAGTGGCATACATGAATAAGAGACACAGACTGAGAATAATAAAAAGTTTATTGCAAAAAGAACAAAACATGTTACAGTTTATTGTGGGCCTATACAATGTTAATGCATTGTATGCAAAAATATTCCATTTTGGCTGATAACAAGATATGAAATAAGAAAAAGGAATGTATTCATGTGCATTGTAGAAAATCAAAAACTTGCCTTTCCATTACAAATAACTTTCATAACTTCCAACTTTTTGCAGTTAAACTGCTCTTCATAAAAAAACAGCCCTGTCCATTTTTTTGTCATTATTGCTGTATTAAAAATTTTTTGCATTACAAATTATCCTTTCTCCAGGATTCAAATGCTTATTCTTTTGTACTATACCTTTTCATTAATTGAAGAAGAACATGGTTTCCTCTAATTTACCTTCCCATCAGTGTCAAGGGCTTTTGTTCTGCCCTATTTGGGAACTTAACTTTTCTAGGCCTGATAGAACCAGTTTCAATCCAACTATTAATGTCTTTGAAGACTCCGCAATGTTTATTCAACCAGAAATAACAAGAATGTTAAGAGAAGGAATAATCGAAGAAATCAGATCACAATGGAGGGTACAAGTATTAATAACATCTTTTGATAATAATAAAGAATGGTCATAGACTACTCCCAAACTATAAATAGGTACACCCTCCTGGATGCATACCCTACACCCCATATTGATGAGATGATAAACAAGATTGCTAAATGGAGAATATTTAGCATCTTAGACCCCTAAGAAGTGCTTACCACCAAGTAACTATAAACCCTAAAGATAAGCATTCTATGACTTTTGAAGACTGCAGATGACTTTATCAATTCCAACATTCCATCACTAACAGGGTTTCTAATTTTCAGAGCATCCTTGATAAAATGATTATTGAAGACAAACTATAAGGCACCTTTGCCTACATCTGACAGTGTGCGGCTATGACTGGACTGACCACAATCGCAACTTTTAAAATGGGTCTTGCTGGCTGTCAAGAAATATAATCTTACACTCAACCAAAATGGCAAGACTCTTCAGTTACATTCAATAAAGGCACATTAATCTGAACTAAACTCAAGTTTTAATTACAACAGGCTGGTTGATATCCATCAACTTGTCAAGACAATTCTTAAACACATTGGTACAGTACCATCAACCTCAAAAATTAGCATAATTTTGTTGAGATGTTGTAGTTTTATGTCGATGAGAAACAAGATTGCCACATGTGAAAAATTGGCATGTTCATAAAAAGCAATTAACAGTAGAGTGATTAGTAGAACGAAGGTTAGTTAGTTTAACAATATCCAAAGTCATTCCAACACTAACAAAGCTTTCTGACTTCAGACGCATCCTCCAGAAAATGATTATATAAGAGGGACAAACTACAAGTTACCTGGTGGGTGCGCTAACAAATTTCTTATGGATGAATCTGAATTCATCTCTTGATACCACCTTTGAACTTACACTGCATTTTCATACTTCCAGTAGCATTTTTTGATGAACTTTCTTTGTTCAAAGCTAAGCCTGGATGACATTAATTATACTAACATGTAAATCTGAAAAGAACACATGTTGACTTGATCTATACACTAAAAAAGCATGTGTATGCAGCCATCATGTATATATATATATATGTCTTGAGACTTGCTGTATTTTCAGTTTCAGGCAAGCAGGTCCTCTTCATTTGAAGGAATGATATTAACACATACTTCCTACCAACATTTATTCCTTATTTGACCATGTACAAATTTTTTATAAAAAATGTAGAAAATATTGATAGAAGTTCTATGTTGCATAATCAAATAATGTGTTCAGCCATAAAGACATTTTGATTACCAGGGGAAATAAACCTGGATAGGTATTAAGAATAGCCAGGAGCTTTTGTATTTGTCACATATGAAAAAGAAACTTGAGGTGAAAAAATGTGGTTCTACTGAAGGATACTGAGAATACCCTGGACTGAATATGTGAGCAACAGCAATAGATTGGAGAAAATTAAAACAAAAAAAAATTATAGTTAACATCAGAAAGGGACAGTTGAAATTTCTTGAGCTCAAGAAAAGAGGAAATATCTCTGAAATAAATATCAAACTAATTTATTTACACTTTTACAAATCAGGTTTCTGTGATTCCCAATTGTGTGTTGAATATGGGATGAGAATATTTTATTCATAATGTGTGTATATGTATGTATATGTGGGAGGAAGATAAATATAAATTTTCAGTACCTCTGGAATAAGGCTGTAAAAAGTTTTGCTGACAACATTTTTGGTCATGTGCAGTATATAGTGTGTAACAAGTTTAACTTGATCTCTGTGAGTAAAAATTGCCAATTTTTCTAACCTTTGAGGGGATCCAAAATGCTTGATATAAATATTTTGGAAACCATATTATGTGTTTTCTACTAACTACATTTGCATCTGAATTCACATATCTTATAATTTTTTATGAACTTGAACTGATGTCCATGCCCTATAAATCTATGGCAGATGGATTAGGGACCTCATTTCATACAAATTTGTTTTTACTTGATTATCAATTCATTTGAGTGAGCAATAGCTAACAATGATTAAATATTTACCCTATGAATTGATTTACCAAGTCTTATCAAAATCTCTCTCTGATTAGGATTCCTAGCTTTTCTTAATCATTTTCAATACAAATCAAAATTTTACTTCATTATCAAATTTCATTTCACAGAAAAATATGTACTCATGATTATATTAAAATATATATTCATGATTACTAAATTTCATTTGAAGGAACAATATCTGATCCTCATTAAATATTAAGTGAGTTATCCTGAAATGTTGTGAAAGTGTAATAAAAGTACCAAAGTTTATCATGCAATTCAATCCTTTGCATAGCTGTTGCATTTTATTTACTTAACTGTTTCCCTTTTTTCTTTTCAGGACTGGGCTGCAGTATCCAATATTTTTCAAAGCATCTAAGAAATGCTGTTCATGACTTTGCCAAATCATCACCCAAAAATTTGAAAACTGTGAAGATTGTTATTTTTCAGCAGGAAATGTTTGGTGAATTTTG
>CAHIKZ030001624.1:1980000-2297500 GCA_903632075.3 Acanthosepion pharaonis | reverse complement strand
AACTTTACTCTCTTTTCCTACAATACAAGTTTTTTCAAACATTTACAACTGTGTTTGTGTTCCTTTCTTCTTGCCGGCGTCACAATATTTTTGTTACCAAATATAATTGGGAAAATCCCAATAATTTGCAAACAGCTGAAATTAGCGTTTTACACTAAGAAAGTAAGAACCACGTGAAATAATTTAACACGAAATAGATTTGTGTAAATTAATATCAAAACGTGACATCACATGAGGAAAGGGTATACAAGCCCAATCCCATTTTGGTGTTTACTACTAGGATTTTTAAAGGTCAAGTTTCATCCATCCTTTTTTTATTTTTTCCTTTGTTCTTAATTTGTGTGTGTAGGTATTGTTCGCTCAGCAGGATGAATGACTTTAAGCAGATTAAGGGTGTTAGAGCTTTGATTTTTAACAGGGATTGCTTTAAAAGGAAAATAAATTCTGCCGTTGAATTAATGTCAGCAGAAGCATCTTTAAATAAGACTTATTTTAAAAAACAAGAAAGTCTTATAAAATAAGTGGTTGACAGAGGTCGACGTAATTAACACAAAAATAAGTGAAGCTTGTGAAAAAGCCAATATTAATTTAGAAAAAAAGCGGTATGTTGGAAGACGAACAGTTAGGGGCGGAGTTCGTTTACAACATATTTAAAAGACTCACGGGACTGGAAGAGAATATTTCTAGTTCCAATACACAATCTCTCCCAGTTCAAAATTCACAAGTGCCACTCACAGCCTTGTGTGTTTCAGCCCCAAGGTTGTAGTGTGTTAAATTCAGTGGAATACAAGCCAGTAAATTTGAATTTAAAAATTTCCTGGTTCAATTTGAAAACTGTGTGGACATTGTACACTCAAAAAAAGCCAAGCTGGTGCTTTTAAAAAGTTTTTTAACTGGCTACGCGTCTCAGTTAGTGTCTCATCTTTCCTTAGAAGATGAAAACTTTGAAGTGGGCATCACTTTGTTGAGAAAGGAATTTTTGGATATTCCTCTCATTATTGATGAAATTTTTAAACAATTGCTGGGCAGCAGCCCTAAATATGACCCAGAGTTTGTCAACATAAAAAGATTTTTGTCAGAAATTAAAGCTGACCTATCCGAATTAAAAACCTTGTATAATTTGGATTTTTTTGAAGAAAACACTCCAGGTTATGAACTAATTAGCCATATAATTTTTTCCAAAATTACCCTTAAATCTTCAAAAAGAATTAATCCGGAAAGTTGACAGTAACTACCCAAAAATCAATCAGATTTTTGATAGTTACAACGAGGTTATAAAAACCTTAATTAAAACAGGTTTTTAAAAAAAATCCTAATTCCCACTAAGACAATTTCAAGTCACGGGAAGGGAATTATACTAAGAATAACAACACAAAGAAAAATGTTCCAACATTGGAAAACTTTGCAATAAAATCTAGCAAAATTACTAGACATTGTAGATTTTGCAACATCAACGGGCACACCATGAACCATTGTTCAAAATATTCCTCCTTTGAGTCGAGACGTTCTAGGTGCAAGGAGATGGGCTTATGTGTTTTTTGTACAAGTGCTAGTCATAGAACAGAAGACTGCTATGGCAAAGCAAATAAATTACCTCGAAAGTGTGCAAATTGCAAATCCCGAGGCCACTTTACCCCCCTTTGTGATGAAGCAGATAAGAGTGGAAACAGTTCAACTGCATCTATGCATGTGTGTACCAACAATGGCACACAGGATCAGCCTTATATTTTACCGATAGTGGCAATTACCGTTTCTAAAGGGAAACGTAAATACAAATTGAACTGCCTCTTTGATACAGGCAGTCAAAGGACTTATTTCTCTAGGCAAGTTATTGAAAAATTAGGGTGCTATAGATCTTTGCTCACTCCAGTAAAAACCTTTTTAGGGTCTAAAAAGAAAAAATTAAACCAAGTTGTAGTGGGGATTGAAGTAAATAAGGGTAATTCCTTGCCCCTACCTGTTCTTATCGATGATGAATTCGATATGTACTTGAGATTTGATAACTTTAAATCTGTTAAAAATAATTTACTTAAATTAAATTACAAACTAGCCTTTTTGCACGGAAAAAATGATATTAGGGTTCATGGTCTTTTAGGCATCGATGTAATTCAATTTATGAAGAACATCATAAAGGTGAACTGCATGAAGGGCTCTAATTGGGAGTTTCCTACAGGCATTTCCCCGTTAGGCAACTGCCAACATTTTTTATATGAAAATCAAAGTACCTCTAAAAAAGTACAGAGTAAAGATTTTCAACACAATTATCATGCCATAGTGTCTAAATATTCTACAAGCTCAGACACTAGAGTGAATTTTGTAATGAACCCTATAAAGAATTACCCTGACCCCTTTGCTGAAATTTTTGACAGAAGTCAAGTAGAAAGGAATTTAGAGAAAATGTTTGATGTAGATTCTCTGGGTATATCTCCGGAAGACAAAGCTATTTGTGATTATGATAAAAATAAAATTATGGAATTTGAAAAATCCATTGAATTCAGAGATAACGCTTATCACGTTAAACTCCCCTGGCATGAGGACAAAATAAAGTCTGTGCCTTCCAATCACAGAGTTGCTCTTTCAGTTTTGAACAGAGTAGTTAACAAACTCGAGCAACAAAAATTACTCAATGACTAAGTTGAGGTATTCCATCAGCAGGAGCGGGAAGGTATCATTTTGAGGTGGCACCTGAGGAATTTTCAAAACATGTTTGGATACCCCATAGGCCTGTTTTCAAGATGGATGAGCAAACTACCACAAAAATTAGACCCTTTTTTAACTGCTCCCTGAAGACTAAGGGGAAATATTCTCTAAATGAAGCTGCTTACCCTGGCATAAATTTAATGGGAGATATGTTAGAGTTGTTGTTGCTGAACAAAGAAAACAAAGTGTTAATGATATTGTACTATATGATTGAGAGGATGAAATTTCTATAGTCCTATTAGTACACCAAAATGAGAATTTCTTTACATACAAAATAAAATACAGCACTCACTTCTTTCAAAGTTTGGAGTTCTTTGTGAAAACAAATTTCCACTCCTTCTACATTCTAATTTGAACATTTTAAAAAAAAAAAAAAAAAAAACTTTTCTGTGAACTTTCATCTTAGGCTATTTTTGCCTTAAAAAACAAAACAATCTGCAACTGTGTGAAAAATTATGTTGTAATGATTTCATATTGCAATTTTGTTTTGGGGGAGAATATTGAAATTATTACGGAGTCGCTAACTGGGTGCCCTGTGATTGGATAAAAAACAACCGATCATAGGCTACCTTTTTAGACTTTCGCTAAACCCCCATGTGAGCAGTTTTTACAAACTCTCTTCCTCTTTTGCTTGTTGGGAACCTCAGAGACAACATGCTCCCCGTCTGCACTCTCCGTCATCTAAACACCAGGACATGTGTGAGGATTTAGACAGCAGCTGAAGCACAGAAGTCAAGACTCTATTTTCTTCAACCCAGGCAAAACGACACAGAAAATATAAAGCTGTTAAAAGGACGCATCTTTCAGATAAGTTCCGCAAACCCGACAGTAATGAAGCTTTCTTCTCTTTTCCTACAATACAAGATTTTTCAAACATTTACATCTGTGTTTGTGTTCCTTCCTTCTTGCCGGCGTCACAATATTTTTGTTACCAAATATAATTAGGAAAATCCCAATATTACATAGAACTTCAAGATTTTATCATGGTCTAACTGAATGTCTTTGTGAACATAAAAAAGAATGTTATAGACAAGCGTATGGTTGCAAGAAAGAAATACGACAATAGCAGAAATAGATTTGTGATTTATTTCAACAGGAACGTGTGGGTTTGGGACAGCTAACTTGTGGTAAAGTTCATAAGCCGGCTTCAAATCTGGGTCAATCTCTCATAGTAGTTCACACTGGTAGGCGCTGGCGCTACTGCTGCTGGCTGCTGCTGACCACTAAGCCTGACTGTGACAGGTCTCTTCCGTGTGACCCCTTTTATGGCTTAACAGGCTTGAAAAACCACATGAGTATAATTAGGAGGGAAGCATTTTTATTGGTCGAAAAATAGAAACACTTTAAGATATTATTTTATTTTTCAACTGGAACTCATGTGTCGGGAACATGCGTAAGCGAAGATAATGGTCATTTTGTGACAGGGCCTTGTCCCGTTCACATCCAGCTCTCACTCTTGAATATGTTAGTTTATTTGCTTGTAAATCAGCTGAGATATGTCTTATTTTATTTCATAACAAGGCTTCCCCAGATCTGATTTACAGTGAGCGTTATTCGTGTATATTTGGGTGATTAATTCATGATAAAGTCTCTGAAGCGTGTGGGAAGTTGTCCTCATGTTCTTCTTATTGGCATTTGTTTTGGTATGGAGTTATTTGCTGAATTATGTGTCCCAGAGGGATGTGGAGGAGAATGATCCTGGTGAGTGTTACATGGTGGAGGCAGAGGAATTGTATTAGAGAGATGTGTTGGGCGTGGAGCCAGTCGTCGGATATGTGCATGGTGAATCCAGATTGTATCACCATCATCGTTTTGCACCTGACACATCATATTGTTCGTTTTTATAATGGTGTAATTTCCTATCCAGGGCAGATGAGATGATTGGGCAACAGTTGAGTGTGGCCAATGAAGTAAAACCCTGTCACCTACTTGTATTGGGTCCTTGTATGTGAGGCGATTTAAGTTAGTCTCAAGTTTGTGGTCACCTTCATCGTTGGCCAGGGTGACGTGGTGGTGAACCTGCTTTAGCAGGGCATTAATTTGCATTCCATATGCTCCAGGATCGTCGCTTGTGATTTTTTTTCTGTGTAGTGTAGGTAGGCCGATGTTGGGGTGATGGCCGGTAATGGCATAGTGCAGGGAGACACCGGTGGCGCTGTTGGTCGTGGAATTCATGGACAAAACGAAAGATTCTAGAATGTCTGTCCATTCACAGTTCCTGTCTTCGCATAACATATAAAGTGCGTTCTTCATCGTGCGATGTTGTCTCTCGATATTTCCTGAGCTTTGCAGGTGCCAAGGACAGTGAAGTTCTTGCATGATTGACATCTAGTTACAGAATTGTTGATAGACTTCTCCAGTGAAGTGTATGCTTTGATCAGAGGATACTATGCGTGGAATCTCTCTGTGTTGAAGGAAGAACTGGTACAACCCGCGGGCAGTGTTGATAGCACAGTCTCTTGCGCATGGTATGGCTGTAAAGTGTTAGCTGAAGCTACTCAAGATGGTTAGGATGTAGTGTTTTCCCTTTGAGCTGGGCATTGTGGCAAAGTCTATAAAGACGAGATCGAATGGTTTCTTTCCTCATTTCCTGTTGACTGCCCGTGTACTTCCGTGTGACCCCTTTTATGGCGTTTTTTTATGGCTTAACAGGCTTGAAAAACGACGCGAGTATATTTAGGAGGAAAGCATTTTTATTGGTCGAAAAATAGAAACACTTTAAGATATTATTTTATTTTTCAACCGGAACTCGTGTGTCGGGAACATGCGTAAGCGAAGATAATGGTCTTTTGTGACGGGGCCTTGTCCCATTCACATCCGGCTCTCGCTCTTGAGTATGTTAGTTTATTTGCCTGTAAATCAGCCGAGATATGTCTTATTTTATTTTATAACAAGAACAAGCAGATTAAATCTGTCTTCACTCATTGAGCACCTTCATTTAGTCTTTATAAAATTCAAGAATGAATTTGATCACTAAACAGAACTGGCAGGCAAACTGCTAAGTGTGAAAAATTGAAGAACTTTTGTAATGTTTGGAAACATTTTGACACAAGACATTGGGTGTTACAGAGTTTGAAAGATTGTTTCTGGTTTAAAAACAGCTTTGTTCCACATGGTTTTCCAGATGGTAACTTTGTTCAGATGTTCAACTCTGAACTGCACATGAAGCTTTACAAAAGTTTACAGATAGAAGCTTGATACATAAGGCTGTTTGTAGTGACATGTTTGAAAATCAGTAGATGAATTCTTGCAAAAGATAGTTGAGAAATAAAATATAGATTGCACGTTTTAAATATTCACTGACTGTTGTGGATAAAACATTGGAGCACAACGTTTGTCGAGCACACTGCCTTGGTTTCTCCATTTCACAAAGGCCTGCATGATTTTCTATAAGCTTTACATTGAAACATTTTCTTGAATGATGCATCATCATCTTCATTTTGGATGCTTTGAAAAATGTCTTTGATGGTTCCAGTCATTGCAGAACCTTCCAAAACATCCATTTCAGAGTTTTGGAGCATAATGCTCACCTTTCTAATGAAACTGAATTTTGCTATTTGAAAAGATGTAATAAATGTAGAATTGGTTATTGACTTCAAAAGGGCTGATGTGCCTGTACAACCCTATTACTGTACCAGCCATCTGCTGCTATTATTCAGCTTAGACAAGACAATAAAGGACTATAAATTTCAGAGAAAACTTCTAAAACAAGGTGCTTTTCTGCCCACCCAGTCTCACAGAAAACATTGAACTTGGATTTTGATATTTTAGTATCATTGGTTGCATTGTACGCTTTAATGCATCTTTACAGAAGTTTTCTTCTTTTTGGTGAGTATTTGAAAAACCTTATATTAGATTACCTTATCTACTTTGCAACAAAAAATATTTTCTCAGAAATTTTGTGGATGGAGGGCTGCACTCTCTACACTCCTTGGGATTCACCCCTGAAAATCCCTTTTTGGCTTTAATTTTTGTTAAATTCTCATATTATTGACAAGAAAATATGGCGTGTGTGTGTATACACAAGTGGAAACAGGTCAACACTGAATGTTGACAATCTGTTTCATACTTGAACGCACACTTCAAGCCATATTTTATATTCACATATGCAGATATTGAGCACTTTTGCCTGTGAATACAGAATAGCTTAGTACTATATATATATCTTACTTATTATAAAACGCAGATTGTGTGTGTGTGTGTGTGTCTGCAACATTTATATATTGGATTGGATTTCCTACATTTTTCAACCAATTTCAACAAAACTTCACAGGACTACGTAAAATTACCTTGCAGTGGGTCTAACAGCGCCAAAAATTGGAAAAACAATTGTTTTTGGACAAAATCAATTTGAAAACACAATTAAGAGGCATTAATGAAAGGGGGACAACTCACATCGGGTTAAAACCCAGGTTGTTTGTGTGTGTGTCTGTGTTCGTTTATATATGGGATCGAATTTCCTACATTTTTCAGCTGATTTCAACAAAACTTCACTTTTTTTTGGCAGGTAGTGTTTCTTATTGTCTTGCACACTTTTTTCTTTATTTTTACATTCAGAATGCTTTAAAAATTCCATTTGCAAGACAATTGTTTATAATAAAATTCTATTCAATCGGTAGACTCATAACGATTGAAAACAATGTTTTTGTTTGAGTTTGGGTATGACCAATTCATAAAAACTAACAAATAAGAAAAAAAAGAAAAAAAACTAATTAAAACATGCGTGTCCGTCAACCTTAAACAATAATCTAACGATCTCTACTGATTGTACAAATCCAAACATTGGATAATTCTTTATCTTTAGGGAAAGATAATTCCATTTACTTTAGGGCCATTTTTATAATTCCCTTTGCAATTTGGTACAAGGCATCTATAAGGAATTGGTTCTATTTGAAATTAATTCAGTATTTAAAAGAAAGTATTAAGAAATAATTTAAAAATGCCGATGAAAGAAATCTGATAGGCAAAAAAACAAAAATATTTTGAAGATGATATTTATTAAGGAAAGAACACAGTACTTACCTTGTACCCGACTTTTCTGCTTGATTCCTTCTTCTTTCTTTTTTTTTGTTCATGCAGGTGAGTCCTTTACGAGGGGGGGGTCTGTGTGTCTTGCTTAGGGGTTTACAAGAATTTTCGTCGTTTCCTCAGTGGACCTTGACTCATAATTGACTTTTTAAACTTCAATAATTGTCCACACGTGGGTGCCTTTTCGGGCGCCAAGGTCATCCCCCTCCTCCCCTTACAGACGGCCTCCATTACACGCACTAATGCAACAGTATACGCAATATTCGCTAAGAGAGAGTGGGTATTGTCACTCTCTCTCCATTCACCTAAGGCTTGTGTTGAGAGGGCACGGTCACTGTTACCGATTCTTTCCCCTACTTTAATGACAGCGATATCTATCGTGATTTCCTCTTTCACCAATTTGTTTAATAGAGAGTGGAACATCACTCAAGGTCAAAAAACTCTACTGCGTGACTCAGGCGTGCTTTCACACTTTTGCGTTTATTGCTGCCCACGTGCACGTACTTGGCTTACTTTATTCGCCAACTTCGGACACCGCAAGTTGTTAATTGCGTGTTCTAGCTGCTTTTTTGTTTTATAGTTCCAACCCAACCCTACACATGTTAGCCAATTGTATTAAAACCCCATTTCCTTTTGGATTTACCCTTGGTTTACCTTTTTAAATTTCCACTTTTTTAGTTTCGAGTTCCCCTTTAGTAACATCTTACTTATTATAAAACGCAGATTGTGTGTGTCTGTACGTTTATAGATTGGATCGGATTTCTTACATTTTTCAACTGATTTCAACAAAACTTCACAGGACTACGTAAAATTACCTTGCAGTGGGTCTAACAGCGCCAAAAATTGGAAAAACACAATTGTTTTTGCATGAAATCAATTTGAAAGCACGGTTAAGTGTATCGCATCCAGCCAGAAGTTACTAACAGCTACTCAAACGTCCGAATGCCGTTAACTTCCTGTGACTCAGCGTTTATTTTCAGAGAATGATACACAAAAAGTAAACAAATGAAATCTAAACATATACAAGTCCTCCTAACTAAAAATAATAACCGGAAACTACTTTAAATACACATGGTGTCCAAATTTTTTTACTGTATTCAATAAGTAAAAATCATAAATTGTAAAAGATTACAGAAAGGCTACTAAATGAATACGATTTGTTAGATCATCTTACTTATTATAAAACGCAGATTGTGTGTGTGTATCTGTTATGTTTATATATTGGATCGGATTTCCTACACTTTTCAACCAATTTCACCAAAACTTCACAGGACTACGTAAAATTACCTTGCAGTGGTTCTAACAGTGCTAAAATTTGGAAAAACACAATTGTTTTTGCACAAAATCAATTTGAAAACACAATTAAGAGGCATTAATGAGAGGGGGACAACTCACTTCAAGTTATACTTATTATAAAACCAAGGTTGGTTGTTTGTGTTTTTGTGTTCATTTATATATGGGATCGGATTTTCTACATTTTTCAACCGATTTCAACAAAACTTCACTTTTTTTTGGCAGGTAGTGTTTCTTATTGTCTTGTACACTTTTTTCTTTATTTTTACATTCAGAATGCTTTAAAAATTCCATTTGCAAGACAATTGTTTATAATAAAATTCTATTCAATCGGTAGACTCATAATGATTGAAAACAATGTTTTTGTTTGAGTTTGGGTTTGACCAATTCGTAAAAAAAAAAAAAAAACTAATTAAGACATGCGTGTCTGTCAACCTTAAACAAATAATCTTTGTCAATTTTATTTTTCAGTCTTTATGATGGTCAATACTTGATCAATCTCTTACTGTTACATCCCCGGGCAACACTGGGCTCTACTGCTAGTATATATATATATATATATATATATATATATATATATAGCCTTAAATAGCACCGATGTAAGCATATTAATAGTGAAAATATCTTAAAAACCTTTCATTAAAGATCAGTCATTGTCTAAAGCAATTAATTTTTTTTTCTTCCAACTAAGACAATGAAATTCACTTTTATTGGTGAACCTTATACTTCTTTCCAAATAGCTGTGTTGTGTGTTCAGGCAACTACATTCTTGATTCCTTTTATTTTGTTAAAGTAATTCAGGAATTGGATACTGATTCTGTCTCTGGGTTTAAGGTGTCATTTGATATCAGTTTATTTACTAATGTAACACTTGAGGAAACAATTGACATTTGTATTGATGTCCTATATCATGGTCATCTCTGTATCCCTCAGTTTCCTGAAAATATTTTTAATGCTTGTTGCTGCTGATGGTGTAGATTTAGTTTCAACAATGTTAGATACAGTCAGATTGTTGCTGTTGCAGTGGCCAGTCCTTTAAGCCCAGTTTTCACAAATATTTTCGTTGTTTTGCTTTTTTTTTTTAAATTGGCTGTTTGAAAATGTTCATAGACCAACATTGCACATTCGTATGTTAATATGTTTGCATTGCTTGGTGATGAACAAGAGGTGGTCATTTTCTTTGACCAACTTGTGTTGCTGCATCTTTCTTTGAAGTTTATTATGGAGAGGGAGAATGATTGTTCCTTAACCTTTCTGGACATTCTTGTTTGAAGATCTGATAACACATTTTAATCTAAACCAACTTTTTCAGGTCTGTACACTAAAATCCTTTGTACCAAAAAGTAGAAAGATTAACTTGGTTAATACATTGGTACATTGTGCTTTAATGATGTGTTCCTCTAAAAGGTTGGAAGAGGAGTTACATAACATGAAGCATATCTTTCTGAATAATGGTTATCCAGAGGAACTGATTACTTGAGTCTTTTGGCATAACATTTCTAAATTTAATTCTTCTCTTATACATGGTACAAACAAATTACCTATTTACTTAAAATTACCTTGGATAGGCAAACATAGACCAGATTATTTTCTCTATCTCTGAATGTTACTGGACCACTGAATTGGGAAGTGTTTTTCCTTCTTTTCAGAAGGATAAGGTCCACTCATTTTTAAATAGCTCTGATGTGTACTATTATAAATATCTGTGGGATGCCAATTGTGTGGATCTAACCAGTCTAGACTTGATTACAAGAATCATCTACCATGTTTCAGCTTATATAAGATGAAGGGAGTTGCATTGTTCAACACGGGTGAGTTGGTTGACTTCAGATTCTGTGATTGGCCAGAATTTGGTTGATAATCCTATGTGTTTTGGTGAATATCGGGAAAATTAGTTTGACATTTTGCATAGAGTACAGTTTCAACACTTGTTCAAGATTGTTGAAGCAATTAGAATAAAAATTAAGACCTACTTTTGCAGGCAAAAGGAAAGTTCCATTTATTCCTTTTTACTTTTGAGAGAACACTAATTATTTTTTTCATCTGATTCACTTCTGGTTTTTGTTCATTTTTAATTTTACAAATTGAATTGATTTTCTAAATTTGATTGAAGAAGATTTTCTATTTTAATCATGTACCAGTTTGTTCTCCCATTTAGGCCCCTTAAAAGTGTATTTTGTTGTTCTTGTTGGTAGGGGAAATGGTTTTGTCAACAATTGATCTCTGATAAAGAGTTGATCATAAGATTTTCTAAGATATATACCCTCTTTTTAGTATTAAGAGGTCTACATCAGTGCTATTTACAGCTATAATTAAATTTTGCAATATCAAGTTATTGTTTAAATATATTTAAAAATATACACTCCTTTTTTAAAAAGAATGCTTTCCTTTATTTTTTTCCAATTTTATTCTTATTTTCTTTTTAGTATAAGTGAATTTTTCATTTGTTTTGTTGCTTTGAATTGAATCACCTGATTATACTTCCTTCCGATCTAGCTTTTCTGTTTTAGCTACCCAATCAAAATGGTTGTTTTCTCCTGATTATTGTTGTTCATCTGTTTCTTCTACTTTTCTTACACAGAAGCTGATTATTGATAGTCTGCAGGATCAATATGAAGTAAAAATAGAATTCATGCCTTCAAAGATCATAGTGAGTGGATATAAGGATGATGTTTTCACAGTAAAGGAAAAAATCAACAACAACTTAATGTCCCTTGTAAAAGAACAATCTACAAAACACAATGCTGAAATTACCCAAAGGTTTGTCCAGTGGAGCTATATGACAATGGTGAATGGCAAATCAAAACTTGTACACTATAGTACAAACATAAACCATAAGCTGGAACAGGCATATGAGAATGATAAGATCCTGAAGCTACAGATTGATTCTGTAGTGATATGCAAATTAGTATAATTTGCATATGAGCAGGTAGCTCATATATATAATAAATGGACACCAACGAGAACGGAAGTGGAATACGAACTTAGTGGATACACGACATAACAATGGCGTCGCCGATAGGATACTCTTTGGTCCTTGAAGACCCAGAGTATGTAGACACGTGGATTCGTTGCTTTGCTGCTAATGCTAGATGTAAAAAGTTGAAAGACAACAAAAACAGAGGAGGGGAAAATGAAATCACCGACTTGTTCATGGCTACCGCTGGTTGTGAAGCGATTATGAAGGTTGCTACAATGGTTTACCCTCGAGAACTAGAAGAAATGACTTTCGAAGAAATAAGTCAGGTTATTAAGGGAAACATGAGGCCAAAGAAAAGACTGGTGATTGCAGAAAGGACCAAGTTTATGGCAATGAAGCAGGAAGTGGATGAACCGATA
The DNA here is from genome assembly GCA_903632075.3 of Acanthosepion pharaonis. Taxonomy (NCBI): domain Eukaryota; kingdom Metazoa; phylum Mollusca; class Cephalopoda; order Sepiida; family Sepiidae; genus Acanthosepion; species Acanthosepion pharaonis. The sequence goes on along the minus strand of CAHIKZ030001624.1, from coordinate 2,285,140 downwards.
GTAAAATATTTACACCGGTTAAGAAGTGCGAGTAAATACTGTGAATTCGAAAACTAGGAACAGGCGAGCAGACAACGGAAGAAGAATTAATCCAACTAAGATTAATTGAAGGTATGCATAATTCAGCACATAGATATAAGTTAATGGAACAGTTACAACTTACAAACATGCCTTTGAATATGTGTATAGAATTTATACAACAGCAGGAATTAATACATACCTACAACCAAAATAAAATAAATCCTATGAAGAAATAATGGCTGAAACATATACGGTACAAACAAAAAGAAAAATTGTGCGTACTGTGGAAAAATTCATGAAATGAAAAAAGAAAAAATGCCCAGCCTTTGGAAAGACGTGTTCAAAGTGTTTAAAAAAAAAATCACTTCAAAGAAGTATGTAAAACGAAAAATGTGGAAAGAGTAGAGGATGAAAATAGACAGATTTTTAATGTAAAAAGGATAATATACAAAATACTGGATCTTAGAACGGAGATACAAAAATAAAAGTGAAAATCAACGACTGTATTGTCGAAATGCAAATCGACACAGGTAATGACGTCACGATAGTACCCAGAAATTTGTGGGAAAAAAAATGGGAAAACCGTTTTTAAAAAAACCAACGTACAACTACGTCAGTTTGATGGCTCGATTATAGCAATTATGGGTTACTTTGAAGGTTCAATAGAATTAAAAAAGAAAAATATGAAATAGTACCCATTATAGTTACAAATTGCCGAAAAACGCATGGACTACTGGGGAATGACGTGTTAAAAAATAAATTCAACGAAGTTGATTAATGAGATAGAAATAGAAAAAACAGGAAAATTAAAAAACTATGAAGCTAGCCTGAAATTAAAAGATGTTTCCCCCTCCTACTACGAAGAAGAAGAAAAATACCAGTGCATTTATTACCATTGGTAATAGCTAAATTGCAAGCTAATAAAGGAAGACTTATTAGAACCTGCCCCTCCAGGAGGAAGTAAATGGGCATCACCCATCGTGGTATTGAAAAAAAAAGATGGTGACCTGAGAATTTGTGGAGATTATAAAATAGGGGTGAACCATAAAGTTTGTGCTTTGACTCGTACCCTATTCCAAATGTGGAAGTAGCTTTACATAAGCTTGCTGGAATGAAAGTATTTTCAAGATAGACCTAAAATCAGCTTACCACCAAATACCGATAAATGAAAATTTTAAAGAAGTGACGACTATAAACACACCTATAGGCCTGTTAAGGTGGAAAAGAATGCCGTATGGCATAAAAAGCAACAAGTGCAATTTTTCAAAAAGCTATTGAAAAAAGTAATAGGAAATGTTGAAAATACCATCTGTTATCAAGACGATATATGTGTTTGGAGATTTAAATGAAGATGATTTAAAGAAAAAAAACTGAAAATATACTGAACCGGCTGAGAGACGCTGGTATGACAATAAATACAAAAAGTGTGTAACCAACAGTAATGAAATATCATTTTGGGTTACTCAATATCAAAGGAAGGATCTCTCAGATAAAGTACTAATAGAGAAAATTCTAAAAGTTGCTACACCAAAATATAAAAAGAATTGAGTCCTTCTTAGGTTTGGTAAATTTTTATAGAAAATATGTACCAAAATATAATGAGTTGACAGAGCCATTTGCTAAGTTAAGAAAAAAAAAATGTGGAATTCATTTGGTTAGAACACCAACAGAAAGCCTTTGAAAACTTAAAACAGATTCTGGCAAAAAAGCCAATAGTACAAATTTTTGACCCTAAGAAGGACATAACTCTAACTACTGACGCTAGTGAGCAGTCCATATCTGGTATTTTGTCACAAGATGGGCATCCCATAATGTATTTATCAAGGAGATTAACAACAACTGAACACAATTATTCGAATATAGAAAGGGAGGCACTAGCCATAGTGTGGACAACGCATAGAGCAAGACAGTTTTTGATGGGGAAAAAATTCTTGTTGAAAAGTGATCATAGACCACTGGAATTTATTTTCAACCCAAGAAAAGAGCTACCGAAAGTTACAACGTCCAGAATATTACGTTGGGCGATTAGACTGATGGCGTTCGACTTTGACATTGAATATGTTAAAGGGAATACGATACCGCACGTTGATGCCTTATCTAGATTGAGGTTTTATAGAGAGGAGGACAAAACGACGAGGAATTTGAAGACACATTCTTACACCTTGTAGAAACCGATGTAATATCTGTAGATAAAATGGCTACTGAAACTACAAATGACCCAGTGTTAAATAGAATAATGTCGAGGATAAAACAGAATTGCTGGGGAAATTGTTCAATGGCTGAAAGAACATTCAAAGAAATTAGACATAGAATGACTATAGAAAACGGGATAATATGTAATGGAGACTTGGTAGTTCCCCAGAAACACAGAGGAGACAGGTTATAAAAATGTACACGATGACGTACATTGTGGAGTGGCAGCTACGCAAAGAAGATTAAAATTGAAGCCTGGTGGCCAGGGTACTCAAGAGACGTAGAAGACTACGTAAAAAGATGCAAAAAATGCACAGAACTCAGGAATTTTAAGCAAAAAGAAAATACATGTATGGCCCGAGAAGTAGAACCATGGAGCAGAGTACACATGGACCATGCCTATGTCAATGGGATAGGACTATTATTAATATTAGTAGACGCATATTCAGGTTGGCCTGAAGTGGTGAGAGTACCTGATAAAAAAAGTACCACATTAAACAAATATTAAGAGTAATATTTTCGAGGAATGGGACACCGAGAACATTGGTGACTGATAACGCACCAGAATTTGTGGATGCTGATTTGCATGAATGGCTAAGAAAAATAGGATGCAGACCTTACAAGACCCTCCCTACCACCCTCAAAGTAATGGGGCAGCGGAAAGGATGGTCCAGACGGTAAAGAAGGGAATAAAAGCATGCTTGCAACAGAAGGAGGAAATCGATGCTTTCCTACCAAGATTACTATTAAGTTACAGAACAATTCCACATGCAGGCAGGCCGAAAAAGTCCATCTGCCTTAATGGGCAAGAACAGTTCTGTGAAGATTGTCAGAAAATGCAAGATAGAAGGAAGTATGATCTATTTTAATATATCCAGTGTTTTAATGATTGAAATCTTGTATGTTTTCACTACCAAAGCATTAACATCTTACAATAGCATTTAAAAAAACCTTACTGACACACTAAGTAAAACAACAATGTTGGTTCCAGTATACTTAGGAATATATATTGTTAAAATGTTTTAACAATTGGGGCACAAGGCTGAATGGGAAGTGGGGAGAGGCTGGTCAACACTTACTATCCTAAACATAGCTAATAAGATTCATGACCCATTCATCCATTATAATTTACTCATTCACTACAAAAACTCATCCATTGCCATTCAATCTGACATATAGCACAATGCCATAGGGATCCTACAAAAACACTCATGGTAATAAAAATTCCATAATGTCCTAATATCCATTTCTTTTTTTTTTTTTTCCTTTGATTTTTTCAATTTTTTACAAAAATATATAAAAATTTAATGATGTGAAAGGATGTTAGGGAGGGGATGAATCCAAAAACAAAACTAAAATATAACAAAACATTTAAACTAAAATAAAATATATTAGACCTGTCCACTACACAAAAATAAGATTGGCTGCTGTGTTTTCTCAATAAGCAAAATCTAGAAGCCCATCCACTAAATGAAGGGGAGAGACAAAAATAAATTATGGACTGGAGATATATCAAAGACTGATGTAGTTAAGATAAAAAATAGAAACAAAAACAAACTGGGGAGGTTAGGAATCTTGACATGGATCATAACAAAATAGAATGCTGAGAACAACAATTATTCACATTAACTAGATAAACAAGAGCATCTAGCCTAACAAGGGAAGGTGTCTGCCAGAAGACTGCCCCATTGTGTCAAAATAAAGGTTGGCACCATTCACACGATCCAGGCTCATCACTTTTACCCACCTTTTGCTGAAATCTGTTGATAACAAAAGCTTTCTATCAGATCTGATTTTCATCTGGAGTTGATGCCCAAAGACACTGACCTGATCAAGATTCCCTCCATCTGCAATATCCATACAACCATTCTTGCCACAGCTAGAAATGAGAGAAATATCATTCATTTCACCCCAGAACACGGGGGTAGCACATTATCACATGGATATGTGAGATAAATATACACAAGATGCTTAGGAACAATACAAGCTGTCAACTTGCCAATATAGTCACAAAATGGGCACACCTGAGGACACTGGTAGAAGGTGTGTGAAGCTGTTTCTTCTCAACCAAGGTCACACTTATGACAATCGGCCCAATCTCACCAGCCCCAATGAAGACCATGTCATTAAGCAATAGCACATTCTGAATCAATTGTTAGGTAAGCAAAAACTCATGGTTGCTGAGATAATTCACTACTGGTGCCCAAGATCAGAAACAGTGCAACTCAGTCACTGACAAGCCCAGCCACCCATAGAGTAGGTCCTTCACAACCCACTCCATTATGTCCCGATACAAGAGCATCCTAGATCGCGAAAGGTCACTGGACTGAGGAATGACCTTCAAGGTAGATTTACACTCTTTGAGGAATCTAGAAATAGGAGGTGTGATGGGAAGGTGTCAAGAACAATCTTCTCCCAGATTAAATCCTCTGTCAACGTACAATAACGGAAAGCCAAACTTGAAGTGCCACCCAAACCTCTCTGCTTGCAACCATCCCACAAGAAGGAGGAAAGCAAGCATTAGAGTGCTTTCTTATGGTTCTTGAAGAGTGGAAGTATAGACAACAATTAAAGGATAAAAAGAAATATGTACATGGCGCATACCTCAGCACTACCCTTCATGGACAACCACCTGCTGAGCCAAGTCTGGACCACCACTCCAACCTTTGCCTGTACTTTCTTCAGCTGGAAATCTGGCTAGATCTCCACTCCAAGAATGCAGATGATCTGTCAGTCCAATGAAAGGGCTTTAGAAGATCAACACCCATACAAGAACATAACTGCCAACTTGAAAGACTTGTGGTTAATCTTGGCACCTGTGACATTCTCATATCATTCAAGTACCTTCTGCAATATTGTTGCAGCGCGACATGAAAATGGATACATCATTGAGCTCCACCAGGGACAGCAATTCCATGTAGGGCTGGACTGCACATCCTGTCTCTTAGCCAGCAAAGGAGAGGCTCAAATGCCAAAACGTGAAGTAGTGGCAACAGCAAACAACTCTGACGAAACCAACAAATATGGCAAAAAAGTGCACAAGCACTTTCCATTCACTTGTACCATAGCACTGGCGGAGCAATGCAGCAGGCTGATCCACTTGCAGAGGTTGTTTTTGAATCTGATGACCTGCAGGACAGCATCCAGGTACTGATGGTCAACCCTGTTGAAGGCCTTGGAATAATCCAAATTGATTAATGCAGCTTGATTGTTGTCTTTTACAACCTCTAGGATTGTGTGAATCAGATGCAGGTTGCTCATGAATTGTTTGTCCCTTCACAGCATAAGTCTGCACAGGTCCCAACAGAATCTCAATAACTGATTACAAACACTTTCTGGATCTTGGACTAAATCTTTAACTCTGAGTTATGAGCTTGTAATTATCCCACCATCCATGTCCTTTTTCAACAACAAGATCACACCCTTGGAGATCTGATCGGGATGAACCCCAGCCAGAGGCAGTTGTTGAACATGACAGTCAAAATTGACACAAAAATGTGTGACAACCTGAAGTACAATTTCTAGGGCAGACCATCAAGTCCCAGAGACATGCCACTGCTGACCAACTTCAACGCCTAGTGAACTTTGCATTCTCATAGCCACTTCAGTCAGTGAAAACCAAGGAAAATTAGGAAAGTAACTATGAAATTCTTTGCCACAGAGACCAGGCTCCTTGGTAAACCAGTTCTTGAAATGCTGCCAAAACACCTCAGCGTACACCCCCTCCTGAGTATTGACCTCTCAAATGTAATGATCAGAACCTTGACAGATCTCTCCCTTGCCCAATTCTGTGCCTAAATTCACATCTTCGTTATCTTGTTTAATCTATGTCTAATTACCTGAGCCTGCTTGCACTTACCAGCTGCTTGCTCCAAAGCCTGCCTAAATAAACCTATCTCTAGTGACTCATCCTCAGCCTTCAACTGGGACAGACTATCCTTGAGAGTCTTTACCTTTTTAACCTTAACTAGGGTGAGTCATTGGCTATATTCAATGGTGAAAGAAGCCACTCCCACTACTTATTCCCAGTAACTGCCCATCCTAGTTCCTACTGCACAAATCTAGTTAGGTACTGCCAGAAATCCTGCCTGCACAGTAAAGACAGATTGAACTTCAAGTGCCCAGCCATCTTAGGCCTAGATCACAGCACCATCTGGGCACAAACAAGTCTGTGGTCCAAATAACTTAACCAGTAGAATGTGGGACAATCTAGTAAATCTAGATTGACCCTTTTCACTAACATTCTATCCAGGTAGCTAGCCACCTGGATAGACAGCCACTTAAAAGCCCACATCCACATCTCCCCCTTTTGGTGATCAACCCGGTATTTATTGATGATCAGGTAAACCAAGCTGCAATCATCTGACCTGCCCCCTGTCTATTTTGGGGTCCAAGAGGACATTCTAGTCCCTCATTAAGACTAATCATGATGACTCCACCAGGAACAGCTCCAATCAATGGAAAAAGGAGAATTGCTTCAACTGTTTACTGGGCACATAAAGTGTAAGGATCTGAAATGAACTACTGTTCAAGGCAAAGATATCAGCCATAATTAATCATCCCATTGCATCAACATAGAAAAGATCCACTTATACTCACACCCAGGGTACATTTAACCAGCAAGGTAACACCTCTTGGCCAGCTGGTATGCTGAATAGACAACAAACTGCCAGAGTTACTAGACAGTACATCTTGAACCCTGCCAATGTACATAGGGAATGCTCGTTTCATAAAAGTGTGTCTTCTGGCCTTGGCCTTCTTTACTTCAGTCATCTTTATGCTGAAGGACAAGAGATCACAAAGCAGGCAGGCCATTTTACTCTGATCCCTAAAGCCCCTTGCATTCAAACTGGCAAGCTTGATAGACATTTCCTAATTTGATTCCTTATAAGCAGACTGAATGGAAATATGTGGGGCAATCTCGTAAATCTAGATTGACCCTTTAACAAAGAAGATTGCAGTTGAGGAATATCCTCCATCTCCATACTGTAATCCCGCTGTACTGTCTGTTGCTGCTGTTCTTCCCATTTTTAACAAAGCAGTTGTCACTCCCTGCTGTTTCTGTTGTTTCTACCTCTGTGAGACATCCCGGGGAGTAAGAATCACAGCCTTTTGTCCCATCCTCACTATCTGCTTCCACTCACTGTGGCCATTGGAGGGTGGCCAGACTTAGTGACCCCATTGCTTCCTTAGATGTTGTTGGTTGCTGGGGTGGTGGCACTGGGTCCTTGCAGGGGTATGCTTTTGACAAGTGCCCTGTAGTCCCACAGTACCAGTAGTGGGGTTGACTGCCTTCCACAATTATCAGTATGTTTTGGCCGCATCATTTCAAAATGTCAGGAACATTGACACCTGTAGGAAGACATCCCAGGTAGCATACTTTGCTCATTGTTGTTATGACATCCCCGACTTGTCTATAATGTGCAAAAAAGGCCTCCAAATGGTCCTCTGATATGTTCAAGGTCAGCTCATGAAGCGTGATTTTCCTCTTCCAGGTGACCAAATACTCTATATGCAACCTCATTGATTTTGTCATGAGGATGCTTCCTGCTACTTCTTTGACGACAGTATCCAGCAGGATGTTCTATATGGCATTTGATCTTTGGGCAAACACTTTGGCAGTTATCAATTTTCTTGTTTTTTATATCTGTGGTCAGCAGAGAGATCATCCTGGTCGAGACAGCTTCCAAGGCAGAAGGAATTGTCAGCAGCTCATTTCCGGAGATATAATCCTCATAGATTTCTTTTTGGGTTTCATACTATTCCAGGCCATTCTTTGGTCTATCCACTGCCCATGCCAATGGAGTAGCAGGAGATGGTTGTTTGAGCCATTGCGGAAACACCACCATACTGGGGGAGCTCCCATTTCAGCACACATAAACTGTTCCATCAAAAATACAATAATACTGACACTAAAAAAAAAATTGAAGACAAACACATAAGACAGTACTGAGAGACAAATGCAAACAAAAATAGGTCACTTACTTTTCAAAAATAAGTATGGATGAGTCCCAAAAAATCTCTTTAGGAATGACTGCAAAATACTTGCCCTTCTTCAATTTATAGGCACACAAATGCATGCTGGGATTTTTTCCTAAGCAATAAAATTAGGCCATTTCTAGGTCTCATCTAACTTAGTTCTATTCAATTGGAATGATGTGATTGCTTGTCTGTAACCCTTTTTTGTGTGTTAACACCATTCTTACTTTGTGAACTTTTTTGCCTCATTACTGTTTCTTTGCCTTCCATACATTGTTTGCTTTATATTATTTTTGCCCTATTCTTTTATTTCTCTTGTTATTGTTTATTGCAAACTTTGTCTATTCTTTTTGTTGGACATTTCTGCCAATTACATTTGACTATGGCCAATTACTCTAGACACAAATTAAAAGCATTCAAAAATTTTTAATATAGAAAAAAGAAAATAATTTTATTCAACAAAGAAATAGTCATCTTTCAGAAAAAAAAACAAATCAAAAAGTCACATTTAACAACTGTTGTTGATTTCTTGTAAAAGGAAAATAAGGCAGCAAAAGAAATTAAGTTATTAAACTAAGATGAGGATATTAGTCAATATATATAATAGAATACAGCTACTCTAACTCTTAAACATTGAATATATTCAAATTTGTATCAGTCAGTTAAATGCCACATGATATACACTTTGGTGATCATGTATCTTTTACTACATGACTGATGAGGCAGAAGATTTTTTTTCTATGATAGGTTGCCATTTCTTTTTACAGTAGACTGTCTGCCAACCAAGGCTAAAGAACCCAGTCTGTCCTGCTATTCAACCCATAACTGGGAAGAAAAGAGATGGAGATACCTTTCCCAAGGGTATTTGTGCATAAGTGAATATAACAAACTCTACTGTGATTCGAACTCAGCTACCCGAGTTCTCATTCCAAGCCTATATCCATTACACCACAATGCACATCCACATGGTTTTTACCCTTGAAAACTTTATAACAAACCTTTATTTAAAAAAACTATACTATCAGGTATCAAATCATAATGTTTGTTGATCATTTCTTTAAAATGAACCCTTTAATTTTCTTTTTCCCTATTTTATATAATTTTATATGTTTCAGTTTCAATCCCTGATTATTGGACTCCAATGGAAAATGAAGATTACATAAAAGTTGCATTGACATCTGGTGATGAATATGATAGTGTGAAAAATGTTTTTCCAGGAAATTTTCAAATCGTCACGGTAAGAGTTGACATTATCAGATCACCAACTATAATAATTGATGGTTTTATCTAAAATACAGCAACATCTTTGCTTTAGGTTACTAGATTAACTTAGATGTGGGATCAAATATTCTACTTCTACTTCCATTCTGTTTCCAGAACCTGAAATCCACATATGTTTAATCTATCTCTTTAATGTCATTTTGTTAGCAACATCCTGATCCAAATGGCCAGTTCATTATGGTACCTAATTAATTTTAGCAATTAAACATGCAATACTTCAAGTTATCTTTTATTGGTCTTTGTATCACTGGTCAACCTTTTTTTTAGAACTCTGCAATACTACATCTGTTATTTGTATTATTTAACTCAACCTTTTCATGCACAATTTGCATACAAGTTTATGTAATTTATGTCACTGCAGCTCCAGTCAACATTTATCTTGGGACTTCATATTGTCATGGTTCTGTGGTCTGAAAACAAAACTGAACACAAGCAGAAAAGACATAACTTTTAATATTAAATTTATTTTGGAAAATTAAAGCAATTTCCTCATCAGAGTATAGGTTAATAGAGGTTTGATCTAACTGTAGTTTACAGTTTTATTAATGCTGAATTAGAACTCTGCAATACTACATCTGTTATTTGTATTATTTAACATGCAATTTACCAATGTAAAAAAAAAATTTTTGTATACTCATTATGGCTAAAAAGAAAAAAGTAATAAATCCAAATTAACACCACAGGCGATAGGAAAACTGTCCATTGTTTAATAAAAAAAAAAGAAAATACATCAAAGTTGTACTTGGGAGATGAGAAAAAAGCATTTGATAAGTTATGACACAAATATTTGAACTACTATGAAAATTTGATTTATTTGGAAAAAATATATTAGAATAATCCAGAACTTGAAACAAACCATTTACATATGAATACAAAATGAATTCAGTAAATAGACAAAAATAGAAAGGAGCCTAGGACAATGATGCGTTTTGCACTAGATTCCCTATAACAAGGCTATCCTAAAGAAGTTGAAGATCTTACCAAGATTTATTGTTGGCAGCCACAATCTTACCAAGTTAAGATATGCAGATGATACAGTGTTGATAGCAGAAACAGAAAGGAAACTACAGTAACTTCTAGAGAAGGTAGTAAAGGAAAGATTCTTTTCACTCAGATAATGTGGGACCCAAACATCATAACGATTTGAGTACTCAAGCTTCACTTGATGGTGGAATTTAGTGTTTCTGCTAGTTCCCACATTGTGTAATGCAGGTTATTCTCAATCAATATCTTGATTTGGTTGTCATCTGTAGTGAGTGGCCTTCATCAATTAGGCTACAATTAACAACTCTAAACTTAGTGAACCACTTCTCTACAGTTCTGTCAGCTTAAACACATTCACCATACATAGAACATTTTGTTACTTTTAAGACATTTTTCCTTTATGATAAATAAAGCATCGTGTCTAAAATGCACCTTATAATCTTCCATTTTCATAAGAATGCAAAATTGACATGAAATAAGTTATTTTAAACTTTCTTTCTCAAGAGATAGTTTGAAGTCTGTTCTAATCAGATATGTAAGCATAGTATATCTGTTGATAAATTTAATGTGTTTTAAAATGTTGGAACATGAACGACAAAAATTGACATGAACTTTCTGGACAATACAATCTCTGAGAAGTATTTTAACAGAGCAGAATATGTGACACCATAATCTGAAGGCACATTGTAATTTTAGAAAAACAAAAGTTAAAATGCTGAACTGTTATAGCAGTGAATGTTGGACAGGTTCCACACAGATGAAGAAGAACACAGGTTAGAGTGTGACTAAGAGAGCAAAATAGTAATATTATATATCTCCTTCCTCTTCTTTGTTTTCATATTAAACAAAGAAGTATATGAAAACTGATTCCTCAACAATAATTTTTAGCAATAAATGTAGAGCTACATTGAATGGTCCTAGTGGCTAGGCTAGACATTGTGTCCTCCATTGAAATAATCAACCAACATAACTTAGAAAACAGCAGGTAGAGGTGTAGCAATGCTTTGGCCTCTTATCGTAAGCAGTAAAACTATGGATCTCTTCAAAAATGAAGGATTCATTCAAGATAAATGCAAAGAATTATTGTAAACTTTTGGGCAAAATATTTGAGTGTTATAGGTCATAACTTCTTCATTCTTATGTTAACTAGAAAGCATTTCAATCATACATGAACAAAGCCAGGGTCCTCTAGAAATTAAAAGAAGATTCTATCAACATTGTCAGTGTTTTGAAGAGTATTCAGTGCTATTCACAAATCACTTAATACATCTACTAATGTAACAAAGTTTACTAGTGTTGTTAATTCTTCATGTTGACCTTTTATAGTGTCATTCTTCAGATTTATGAATCAGTCCATGCAAATCACTAAACCATTACAATGTGTTTTTAGTTTGGTTTAGTTCATTCATTTTCTATAGTTTATCAATCCTTTGCAAGTTATTTAAAAAGCCAGAAAATATTTTTAGTCTTAATAATTAATTGATAGCTGGGGGAAGAAAAGTTGAATTCATACTTTTCCCAAAGGTATTTGCACATAAAGGAATATAACAAACTTGACTGGAATTGGAACTCAGCTTTCCAATTAACAATTCTAAGTCATTATTCATTACAGTACCTGGTATTCCCAAGTGGTCACCCATCTAAGTATTGATCAGATGCAATGTAACTTAACTTCATTGATTCTATGGAAACCAGTGTTTCTACATAATGTAGCATTAGCCTTGTAGTTTTTGTAGCTATTATAAACTTGTAAAAGATAATTTTCATTTCATATCACATCTAATCTTGTTTATTTTCATATTTATCTTTTAGATTGAAAGAATACAGAACAAAAGTTTGTACATTCAATACCAAGCTCAGCTGGAAAAAATGAACAGTACAAATCCCCAAGGAACAAAAAATGAAACTCAAGGATTGTGGCATGGTACCAGTAAAGATGTCACTGAAAAAATTAACAAAAACGGTTTTAATCGAAGTTACTGTGGGAAAAATGGTGAGTTTTATTATTCATTTTCAAAAGAAAATGGTAACATACCTTGACTCACATACTGTTTTTGCTACATATATATATATATATATAAAAGGTCAGCTAAAAAATTCATTGGCTGACCAAGATACTTTGATGGAATATGACCAAATGAGGTTTATTAATATATGACCAAATGAGGCAAACATTTGAAGCATCAGTGTGTTGACAGACATTGGATTAAATTGCATCTATGAGAAACTGAAGTGTGCTGAAAAAAATATCTTCACCCTTAAGTTGTGAGTACAGATATTTGCAGTAATGAAGCCTAGAGATGTGGTTAGTAACAGGCACAAAAGAGAGAACAAAATATGTAAATATATGTGCATGGAAACAAAAGAGTTCCTATAGAGAAAAAAAGTGTAGAATTTCAACATTTTGATTATGTCATTGTTTTCACTTTAAGTCATCTCCCTTTACTTTATATTCCAATAGTAAGGAGTAAGTTCCATTTGGGCATCTTCTTCCCAAGAAATGTTGCTTTGTGGAACTTACTTGCAGCAGAATGTTTTCCCAATCATTACAATCTTGACCTCTTCAAGTCTAGAGTTAACCATTATTATTTCCACTTAGCCCCATGAACTTCTTGCCTTTCTCTACTTTCAAAGGCTTTTGGGCCTTCTATTGGGTGAACATTAGCATACAAAATACATGTGATATCCATTTTAGTTGTTGCTGCTGCTGAAAGTCCTTAAATATATACAAGTCTATCACTAAAATCATTATTAGTCTGAAGAATCATTTCCAAGGACAAAACACCTAACAAATGTATTTTTTTATCATTTTGTCATTCAGTTACTTGCATAAATTAATGTACAAATTATCAAAGATTTCCTAATATGTTGGCATGTTGTTTGCCAATGAAACCAGTTTATTTGCTAAAATTGTATGATATACAAAGTCATTATATTGTTCTTCTTTTGCATACACACACACACACACACATTATAATGTAATATGTAAATTGATAACCATTACTACATTAAATATAATATTTACTTCTTTTCCTTTTTTTTTTTTTTACAGCTACAGCATATGGTGGAGGAGTCTATTTTGCAGTGAACCCCCAATACTCTTTGAGTGACACCTATTCACCTCCAGATAGCAATGGGCACAAACATATATATATGTGCAATGTGCTCACAGGCATGTTCTGCCGTGGGGATTCTAGTATGAGAGTTCCTCCAGATAACCCCGCAGTTCAAGGAGTACCATATAATTCTTCTGTTGATGACATCAAAAGTCCAAAGATTTATGTTAGTTTTCATGATGCAAATGTTTACCCTGCTTACCTCATCACTTGTAAATGAGCCAGATTTATTGCTTCCTGTCAAAATAATTACAAGACATCAGAATTAAAATTCCATTTTAAATTTCATGGTTCATAAATTTATCTGCTTTCTTAGACAACCAATTCTTATGTTCAGGAAAACAACTTTGATTGCAAATTCAGAAGCTGATTGAAATTTGACTCTTCTTCATCATCAACTCCACACATCTTTAAGTTTCCAGGATGACTATTAAACAATGACAATTATTTTCTCTGTTGTATTTCAATTTTATCTCTCATTTCAATAGCATCACTATGTTGTGGAAGTATGACTTCAAAAGTAACAGTAGTTTTGAGTCATTCTTGTCAAATTTTTCTGCTGATTTCTTCCAATTTCTAAAACCTACTTTTCTTAATGTTTCTTCTTTTCTGCTTTCTTTTTCTTTCTTAAGATGATTAAGCCACACTGATAGAAGAGTTGTTTAATATTTTATCAACTTTGTGTACAATTACTTTTTTTTTTAATTATTTTTCTTTATTGGATTAGATTTATGATTTAAATGTTTTCAGACTATGTTGCATCCAAAATAATGTATAATATATGAAAAGATATATGTTGACAAAGAACAAGTTTTTTATTATTTTTTTCTAAAGTGAGCTGTTTTCAGAATGCTAGAAAGATTATACTGCAAATGGGAGAAGACTTATACACCTTAAAAGTAGGCATTCAAAATTTTTGTGCAAGATAATGAAACTAAGCACAGAACGTGTCTCAATCTTTCAAATAAAATTGTAGAAATCTTTGGAAATTATTCATTATATTTTTAAAATATTAAACTCAGATACTAATTTTTAAAAATTAAATGGAATTTGCTGGAAACATGTATATTTTTATTTTTATACTTGATTATCTGACTTATGTGCTATCCTAAAATATCATGAAAAATATGTATTCATTGATTCTATGAAAATAAGTTCACTTAAAATTTATACTTTTTTAAAAATAAAATTGGAAATTGTTAGAAATGTGGGTTTTTTATAGGGGTGGGTTTATTTATACTTAATTATCTGCTTATCCTAAAATATGAAAAATATATATTCCTTGATTTTATGAAAATAATTTCACTTAAAATTTATACTTTTTCAAAAAACAAAAATGATTGTACTTCATACTTTGTACAAGCCTTTTATTCAAAATGTTATTGCAGGTATATTTTATGTAAAAAAAGAATGCTAATATTTCTAATAAATAATGCTGTTTCTCAACTTTTAAATTGTGTTTTATCTAAAATTGTTTCATTATCAGTGCTTTTAAAGGTGAAAAATCTAATTTGGGATATTTTTTCTGAATTATTCCTGCTTTCTGACAAGGAAAAATGAATGAAGCAACATACTATTAGAACTGCAAAAAATTGCTGGTTAGCTAAGATAGCTAGCTAATCTCTATTGCAGACACCTACCCAAGCACATTTTTGTAAGTTAACCTATGCTTTATAGTGCAACTATACTGAGTGGATCAGGACACCAGAAGTTAGAATCAAAATAAAATGCAGGATTACTGCATTAGTGGCTGATTGCCGCTTAAAAGCTTGCCATTATATAATCTTCCATTTTCGTTAATCTGGCCTTGTAATATACAAAGCTATGTTTAGTTAATATCTTTTTTTCTTTCCTCTATGAACATATTTAAGAAAATATGTTGTATTCGCTATATGAATGTGAACCAGATTATAGTTGTTTCATAGTTACAACATTGGTATGGCTTACCTATCATCTAGACACCACGTAGCCTGAACCAACAAGAACCGAGGTTTGATAGCATGACTATCTTCTTATTCATAAGAGACATCACTTACTTAGAATATTGTCTGCAGTGACTGCCTCTTAGTTGCTGTTCTTCACGGGTCCACCCTGACCCAGGGTGGTAGCACCTGTTAGGGTCCCAGCTATGGGTAAATAGTTTGCCCACCTCCCTTGATCTGGAGTCAGTATACTCGGAAAGTGTAAGAATTGTTTTTTTGTAATATTAATACCATCAATACAAATTGCAGTATATAAAGTGTACATTCATAAAATACAATTTCAAAAAACTAAAATTTCTCCTAAATGGGGCCAGCCGTTTGCCGTGGGTGGTGACCTGTGATGCCTGCGGATGGAGTCCTGGTGACTGAGTGACTCCTGATCTGATATAAAATGACCAGGAGTTTCCACAACATGTCACTTCGGCCCCTACCTAGGATTGACGGGCAGATGGAATAGCCCAATCCATTCCAATTGGCTAGTCACATAGTGGCAAGGGCTAGTTGGGATGATAGATAATGTGTCAGACAGGGCCATGAAACCTTACATCATACTATACTTGGGTAGATATGGTGGGAGAGTGCAAGTCATCGTATCCACTCTCATCACAACTATACTCTCTGTGTAGCCTTGGCGGATTAGGGCGAATGGAATTAGTCCCCCCTGATAGCTTCCCTTAAGAAGGAACTCCAAGGTGGGTGGGGAGTACAGACAGTGAATGAATGCAAAAGAGACAATTAAAATAAAATGAAATAGCAATTTCCAACTTTCATTGTTGTATAAGTTGCAAAGGGTTATTTCACAAACCACAATCTGTTAAAAATAAAAGAAAAATAATACATTCAGTCACCCCAACAGCAAAAAGCTATGTGAGACAATGATATTTATTAAAATTTTACAAGAACTTCCTAATTCATGAGACTTAGAAAGCATTGAACATGAAATAGAAAAAATACAGTCAATTTAAGGAAAGTTCTGACAACCATCTTTAAGCATTGTTGTAGAATCAGTAGAGAGTTTATATATCAAAAGTATGTCTTTTTTCATGCTTGCAAATGGGTTAAATCACAATGAATATTGATCAAACCATAATCTGTTTTGAAACCTACCTGCCTTTCTAAATGACAAACTTCCTGCATTAGAAGGTGTTTCCACCAGTGAAGTTGTTGCAGATAACCTAAATGCTATGCATGCTGCCAGGAAACAATTCATAGCATGTGAGTCCTCAGAGAAACTAAGACGTGCACTTCGTCACCAAGTTAGAACAAGTATAGCACAAGCCTACAAAAAAGTGATGCCGTCCTTTATAAAAAGAAACCTGTGTGATAGATGGCTTGGTCCAGGAACTGTTATAGGGTGGGAACATAAGCAGGTGCTTGTCAAACATGGTGGCACATATGTAAGGGTACATCCATCTCGCTTAACACCCTACCCTGAGACATATCGAAGCTCTTCCAAGGACAGCATCAAGGAATCTAGTGCCTCACAGAAAAGGCTTGAAGAATCTCCAGAAGTACCAATTTCTGAAGAGTTTGATATGAACGAAGATTTGGGAACCACAAATAACAATGTCGAGCAACATCGGACTGTAGAAACAAGAGATAGACGACATAAGCAGGACTTTACTCCAAAGAAAATTGAGCTTCCTAAACCAGGACAAACTATTAAATGCAAGCTTGCCAATGACACAGATCCAGAATGGAAAAAATTAAATGTCATAAGTAGGGCAGGCAAAGCAACAGGCAAAAACAAGCATTTGATGAATGTGGTTATGGAACAGGGTGAACCTTTTTGGCTGGACTTTGAGCATGGGGTATCAGAGTGGCAAACAAGTGTGGTTGAGGAAACTGAACTTGAACACACTTCTTGTGACGAGGAAAATATAATGATTTCCTCCCCTAATGATGACCTGGAACTGGAAGAGGCAAGAAAGAAAGAGCTCCAAAGCTGGGTTGAAAATAAAGTGTACACCCAAGTACCTGACCAAGGTCAACCAAAAATTTCCACAAGATGGATTTACACAAATAAAAATTCCAATGGCAAGCAAACCTATAAAGCCAGACTTGTGGCAAGAGGCTTCCAAGATAGAGACACTAACAACATAAGGAATGATTCTCCCACATGCTCTAAAGAAGGTTTACGCATAGCACTGGCAATAATGGCAGCTAACCAGTGGATGTGTAAATCAATGGACATAAAGACCGCATTCCTGCAGAGCAAGCAGTTGGATCGACTGGTTTATCTGGATCCTCCTAAAAAACCAATGTACCTCAGGGCCATATCTGGAAACTCTCAAAATGTGTGTATGGCTTGACTGATGCTTCTAGGTCCTGGTACTTAACACTAAAGGAAGAATTAATGAAGTCAGGAGCAATAGCTTCAAAATATGATCAAGCAATATTTACATGGCATTTTGGAAACAAACTGCAAGGTATAATTGCTGCTCATGTTGATGATTTTTGCTTTTCAGGGTCAGAGATCTTTCGAAGCAGAGTTATAGACAGACTTCGTCATGTATTTGCAGTTAAAACCGAAGAAACTGCTGAGTTCCAATACATAGGATTAGATATAAAAAAGAATAATGAGAATATCAAACTTGGACAAAACGAGTATGTAAAGAAATTAAAATATATTCCGGTAGAAGCAGGCAGGAACCTTAAAGACACAATTTCCACAACAGAAATTACTGAAATCAGGCAAGTTATTGGTCATCTTAACTGGCTGGCCACCCAAACCAGACCTGATCTAAGTTATGATGTTAGTGCATTAAGCTCCATTCTAAAACAACAAAATGTAGAATGTATAAAACAAGCCAATAGAGTAGTTAAGAAAGCAAAAAAGGAAAAATCCCAGATAGACATCCCTGACTTAGGAAACCTTAAGCATTTAAAAATTGTCGCATATAGTGATGCTTCTTTCGCTAATTTGACAGATGGAGGATCACAAGGAGGCTACATACTCTTTTTGGTAGGAAATAATAATAAATACATGCCCATTGCATGGCAATCCAAACGCATTAGAAGGGTGGTCAAAAGCACACTGGCTGCTGAAACTCTAGCCATGGTTGACATGTCAGAAGCCTGCCTGTTTTACAGAAAACTATTATTGGAACTACTGCAGCTAAAAGATGAAACTGAGAACATTAAGATCATATGCAAAACTGACAATTCCTGTCTCTATGACTCAGTACATTCATCAACACAGATTTTGGATAAGAGACTTCGCATTGAGATGGCCATTTTGAGAGAAATGTTGGACAGAAAGGAAATTGCAGAGTTCTCTTGGATACCAACTGGTGAACAAGTTGCAGACTCCTTGACAAAGAAAGGAGTACCATCATTTAAAATCCTTGGCTTTATATCAGAGCCCAAGGAATCATCTGTTTAATAAATTCAAAATTTTTAATCTCTTTTCAGATGTTCATCTGAAAGAAGAAAGAAAAAGAAAAAAAGGGGAAGAATTGTTAATCAACGTGAAGTTGTTCCCCTTGTTCCTTCTCCATGAGTGAGGTACGATTGAGGCGGAAACACGGGGGTAGAGACAGTTGGTTACCACCACGTGGTGTTGGAAGGTCGCTAAATAAATTCTCTCTCCACACACAAGTCTTGTTGGAGTCCGTTATATGATTCACACTATTAATTCAAGTGATATCCAAAAAAGACGCAGAGAAATTGCTAAAAATCAAGCAAATTGACAACAATAAAGTTAAGGCCTACCCCCATCAATTTCTTAATTCATCAAAAGGAGTAATAAAATGCCCAGAACTCTCACTTTGTTCATCAGAAGAAATTGAAAATGACGATACTCTAAAAAAGCAAGGAGTAACAGATGTTAAAAGAATGCAAGTAAAAAGAAATGACACAGTAATAGACATGAACACATATATTTTGACATTCGACAAACCGACTCTACCAAAAGAAATAAAGAATAGCCAAGGTAGAGCCATACATTTCCTATCCCCGTAGATGTCATAAATCTCAAAAATTTGGTTATCTCTGTTATAGACAAGCGTATGGTTGCAAGAAAGAAATACGACAACGGCAGAAATAGATTTACGTGGTTTATTTCAACAGGAACGTGTGGGTTTGGGACAGCTACCTTGTGGTAAAGTTCATAAGCCGGATTTCGGATCTAGGTCGATCCCTCATAGTAGTTCACACATTTTAACGGTGGTTGATGCTCTCCTGCTGCTGATCGCTCGGCCTGACCGTGACAGGTCTGTTTGCGGCCACCTGTGGACTACCTGTTGAACTTCCGTGTGATCCCTTTTATAGCGTTTTTTATGGCTTAACAGGCTCGAAAAACGAAGCGAGTATAATTAGGAGGGAAGCATTTTTATTGGACGAAAAATAGAGCACTTTAAATATTATTTTATTTTTCGACCGGAACACGTATGACGGGAACATTTGTAAAGAAAGATAATGGTCATTTTGTGACGGGGCTTTGTCCCGTTCACATGCGGTTCTCACTCTTGAGTATTTGCCTGTAAATACGCCGAGATATGTCTTATTTTATTTTATAACAAGGCTCCCCCAGATTTCGGTCTGATTTACAGTGAGCGTTATTCGTGTATATTTGGGTGATTAATTCATGATAAAGTCTCTGAAGCGTGTGGGAAGTTGTCTTCGTGTTCTTATTGGCATTTGTTTTGGTATGGAATTATTTGCTGAATTATGTGTCCCTGAGGGATGTGGAGGAGAATGATCCTGGTGACTGTTACACGGTGGAGTCAGAGGAATTGTATTAGAAAGATGTGTTGGGCGTGGAGCTAGTCGTCGGATATGTGCACAGTGAATCCAGATTGTATCACCATCATCGTTTTGCACCTGACACATCATATTGTTCCTTTTTATAATGGTGTAATTTCCTATCTATAAATAAAGAACAAAATAATTCAAAAAGAAGAGAAAGAATAAATTGTTTACATGTATATAGATAACTCCAAAAAAGTAAAGTACAAACATCTCTGTGATTAACTGTAATGTGTGTGTGTGTGTGTGTGTGTGTGTGTGTGTGATGTGGTATGTTGTTGGGTGAAATTAAGAAGATAGTTTGGCTGGGGAGAGAAATCTTTCCTAATGTGGACTACTGGACTTTGTCTTGGAAGAGGTTGCTATTGGTCACCAGATTTTAGCAGAATGAGTTACTACATGTTAGGGCTCAAGAGGAAAAACTTTCAAAGGAAAGAAATTCAACATTTTCAAAAGAAATGAATTTGAACACATGGAGGAATTTTTATATATATTTATATAATAAAGTAGAACATAGCTCACAAAAGAAGCAAAAGAGAAAATTATATTTGCATGTATATAGATAGCTCAAAAAAAGTAAAACATTTACAGTATGATTGTGTGCACACATCACATAGTTTGGTGCAATCAAGAAGTCATCATCCCCAACAGAAATGTGTCCTGACTTGTTGCTACTATGTCCAAGAACAAAAAGATAGAGAGAGTGAGTCATTTATTTTTATACCACTGATTGTCACACCGTCTAGCAGAAGTCCATTGATAGACAAGGTGGGATAATCCCATTAACCCTTAGGAGGCGACAGGGTCGATATATCATTGAAAAAGTCAAATGACAAAGATAACTGGGTCAATCCATCGACCCAATAATACAAGCCTCAAGATTAGCTGGCTGGTCTTCATACCAGCCAATCAGATTGCTTCTCACTTTCATTGTACATCTCAAGCCTTCCAATAGTGGTTTCTATTATAGTTTGTATTGATTTTTGATTTTGTTTCTATTCCATTATTATTTTTTCTATTGGTTAACCTATAGTGATGAACATTATTATTTACATTTAAAATTTACCTGTCTATAGTGCAATCGGTCACTAAAAATGCATGATTTTTGACCTCTTCAAAAAAATTACTTGTGTATAGTGCAGCCCCCTATTTGTTGTATAAAAGTCTTAGCATAAAAACTTGCATTATACTCAAGTACGGTGGAGTAATGGATAGTGACTCGGATTGAGGAATTGGAGAGCTGAGTTCAAATTCCAGTCAAATCCATTACATTCATTTACGTGCTAATACTCTTGAGAAGGGTATGAATCCTCTTCTCCCGCCAGCTATGGGTAAATAGTACGACAGACTAGGTTCTATAGTCTTGGATGGCAATTGGTCAACTGCAGAAAGAAATGGCAACCTACTGCGGGAAAAAATCTGTCTCGTCAGTCATGTGTCGAAAGATACAGGATCACCTAAGCATGTATCACACATGGCACATAACTGACTGATATACAGTAAAAGCTTTTAAATATAATTATTTCAGATTGAGTTTATGTATCTAATTCATCAAACTCGTGGACTGAGTGATGTCAGTTCTCTCTCACAGACACCCTGCGCCAAAAGCTCACATCATTTTATATATATATATATATATATATATTCATGACTTTACTGAAAATGAAAATCAGTGTCTGTTGAGCAGTCATTCTCACCACACTTCTTTATGGGTCAGAATCGTGTACACGATACAGGACGCACATCAATCAACTTGATGCTTTTCATAAACGCTGTCTTTTGCTCAATATGCAGCTCTACACGGCAACACAAAATTTCTAACCCTGATCTTTTCATCAAATGTGGTGTTGGTGGTATTGAATTGTTTTTGATTCAATCACAGTTCAGATGGGCTGGTCACTTCATCAGAATGAGTTATGTTCAGATGCTGAAAATACTCATGTATAGACAACTTTTTCATGGTAAGCATAATGTAGGCCATCCTTGGTTTCACTTCAAGGACAAACTTAAAGTACAATTTAATTTCTGCAATCATCCCTGTAGAGAAGTTCGAATTTGCTGTTGAAAACTAAGCAAACTGAAGAAGCATCTGCTCCCGAGGTATAACTAACTTTGAACAGAATCATCTCAATCAATTGAGAGAATTAAGAATTAACACTAAATCTCGGGCTAATACATCAGCCTATATGACAGTCATCCCTTCAGTATGCCCTCTATGTGGATTTTTTTGCAAATCCGATGCAGGATTGTTGTCTCATACAAAACATAAACATAAAAACTAAACTGAAAGACACTCATACGTCAAAAATGATGGAGAATCCATATACAAACACACACATATTTAATTTACTAAATGGATTTAGTACGGTTTTTATTGGTTGAAGTTTTCCGTACGCAGGCGTAAGATATAGACTGTTCAGTTGCTAGAGGTGATATGTAAGAAAAAGACGAGTCTACACGTCCTCCGATCTGTCGTAAATGTAAAACAGTAAAAAGAATGGAAATTAGTGTAGAAGGACTAATGTTTCATTGCCTGAGTTTGCAACATCGTATCAATGTATTTTTTAACATTTATTTACGCAGAAATGAAACTGGAAGAATTTGTGGATGTTGTGTTAATTGATTAAATTATATGGATTAATAATTATTGAATTGAAGGCTGCGTGATGAAATTAACAATTTCCTCTCACATTAAAATTTCAGTATTCAACAAACATAGAATAAGAAGAAACATGAGAAACAACAGTTTTTGCACAGCAATGAATAAAATATATAATCAAGAGGTACAAACAATTGGAGTAAAGAAGAGGTAGTTTAAAAAGAAGTTCAAACGTCCTTTTATGTTTAGATTGAAATGTTATTAAAGTTCTGGTTTGATAAATTATATTAAGTTGTTGAATGGTCTGTTCAATAATGAGAAAATGTGTTTGGGTATTTTTGTAATTTAAGTAAAAATAAACAGTTCACGTTTGTACTTAAAGTAGAAAAATATTGTTCACAACTTACTTTAAAATTTACGGAATTGTCGCTCTTTGATTTGTTTTCACTTGTCATTTGAAGAGAATATTCTGTAGTTGGAGTAAGTGATTCTTAACAAGCTGTGTTTATGTTAATTGCAATAATTAACATTGAGCTTGAAAGCATATGACAAAGATTCGTGTATCAAGTTGAATGTGGGAAACTTGAGTTGATTGTTCATGATAAAATATTGCTGTGTGAGTGAGTGTTCTTTCAGGCTGAAATTATGTTAGGAACTTTAATGCAAAGCCTGGAACAGTGTGACGAGTTCAAAGGATTCCGATCGGCTCAATATTTATTCCTGTTAAAAAATACAGAAAATGTGGCACAAGGCCTAGAAAAGGTGGGGAGGAGGACGATCTTCATCTATCTTAATTTTTAAACTTAGCTAGCCACAGCCGCTGACCCACACATACAGACAATATTCCTAGCACCAAAATAGCACATTCTTACATGCCATTCTCAATACAACCACCAAAATATCTCATTGTCTCAATGAGAAATCCTAAATAGTCCCCATATGTACAAATTGTCATCTGGGGGCGGGGAATAAAATAACAAGTTAAAAATCCCCAATGATTATGTACAATATGCATATAAACTATTTACAAGAAACTAAGTTTACTGGAAAAAAAGAAAAAACTAAAGCAAAAAAACAAAACCTACACTAGCCTAATATCAGGGATGGGTTGCCCAGGAAAACAATATCCTGATGCCTAACCGGCATCAAAATGTCACTCTGTCAGCCCCTTTTACTCGGCACAAACACGCAAGATTCACCCACCTTTTACAAAATTCTGATGAAGTGAGCCGCCGCATTTCCATCCTAATCTTGACTTTAAGCTGATGCTTAAAGAATAAGATCAGTTGGGAAGAAGTGAACCTCTCACCATCATAGAATTCCTTTTGACGCGTCGTCCAAATCACAACTCTCATAACACCTAGTAAGCAATAGAACATATATTGTTCAGCCTTCATCATCTGTGACACCGCATTGCTACAAACAAAACTGGCCTCAAGGACAAGGAACTTTCCTTGCAGCATGCGGATCATGAGGCCTTCAACAAATTTGCACAACGGCGCTAACAACCAGCAATGAAAAAAGACATGACCAATGTTCTCGACTGCCCCAACACAGCGTCGGCAGTTTGAAGATTTCTCCAAGCCCACTGAACAAAGTCTTTTGGCGAGCAATCACTAGCCAGGTGAGTGATGCCTCATCGTTATTGAGGCATTTCAACCCAGGCACCCAAGGCCATATTGAGCAAGCCTCCTGCTTCGTAAAGCCGAGCTCGTCAATCAGCTCATCAGTGGAGCCCCTGACTAATACTCGATATAATGCCCTACGAGACAACGCCTGGACGTTGGAGAGGCCATCTGATGCCCATAAGAGGCATTTCAGAGCACGGCGACATTCGCAGAAAAAGGAGCAATTGGCTCGGGATATACGGTGGGCCTCCTCCTCACTCGAGTGCACACTTATCAGGGATGGGAAGTTTCTACGGACTTCTTCCTTCCAGAAGGCACCCTCCTCATCCGATTCGCGACACATTCGGTCTTGGAAGGTGATGCAAGGCATATATTGACGAATCCCAAGGCCTTAGACTGATCTAAATTGATCAGCACGGCTTCACTGTTGACTTGTTCTAAGATCAAGCGTACCATATGAAGGTTGTCATGAATAGTCCTGCCCTTCACAGTACAAGTCTGTTCGAAGCCAATCAGACTAGACAGGACAAGCTGCAAACAGTTGGCTAAAATCTTTGCCAAAATTTTTAACTTAGTCTTTAACATGGTTAAAGGACGAAAGTTATCTGACCCACCCATCGTTTTTGTCTTTATACAGCAACTTGATCACACCACTGGGGAAGCGTTGAGTTGTTGACCCCTGCTTCATCCAGTCGTTGAAAATCAGTTCTAGCAAAGGAAGAAAAACGGGCGACTGCCTCAAGTAAACTTTGTAGGGAAGACCATCTTGACCTGGAGATTTATCCAGACCAACCTGTTTCAGCACTTCCCAGATTTCCAATTCTGTGATGGGAACCTCGAACCCAGCCGCTTCAGCTGCCTTAAGGCAGGGAAAGTCAGCTAAATAGGCTCCCTGGTGAAAAGTTCCTGAAAGTAATCTCGAAAGGTCTCGCATATGCCAGCGTTTGTAGTCACGGTCTGCCTATCCGGCAATGTGACGCACGTGATATGTCGCCGAGACGCGCTTCGATTCTCTTCTGCACGCAATTCAGCGGCCATATTCGTCGCCTCAGAGGATATTCTTTTTAACCTAGCCCTAACTAGCGATTTTCCAAGCGTAGCTCAGATGTGGCACAAGGCCGAAAGTATGGGGTACCTAGCCCTAACTAGCAAAGATTGATCCTTCTTGATAAGCAAGGAGGACAACTCTACCATAGCTAAGGCTATTTCCCCACTATCACGGGATTTAACTGCCCGATCGACTTTTTGTTCTAAAGGTGTTTGTGCCACTAATCTATCTAGATTGAGTCGACGACTAAAATCGGCGTCAAACGTTCAAATTTTAGATTTAAGTTTATCCCACCAGGCATTCTCTACAACCGTCCCTGTCAATTCCCTCTGTATCATTAGTAACAGCTGGTCCCGGATATCCTGCTCACCAAATAATGAGCAGTTTAATTTTCAGTAGCCAGCCAACCTTACCTTAGACTTATCTCAGTTTACACAGACCTGGACAAGCCTGTAAGCCAAATAAACTATATAATGGAAACTTGGACATCCTAAGATCCCTACATCGACTCTCCTAACTAATACTTGTTCGAGGTAGCTAGAAAGCACCCCAGGAGCCGAGTTGCCACTATTTCAAACTACCTCCCGAGGGTGCTCATTCCGGTACTTATCGACAAGATCAAGCCTGTCGATAAAATCCCGAAATGGTTTCACGTCCGGGTTGTTAGTCTATATCGGGGTCAAGGATGGCATTCCAATTGCCCGCTAAGTCTACCCGACGAGATGACGTCAAGAACAGCTTGGTCTGCCAAAACAAAGCAAGCCGCTCAGAATGATTATTGGGCGCATAAACCCCAATGAGATGCAAAGCCTTGTCCTTTATGGTAACATCCAGCAGGCAAAGCCTGCCCGCCAGATCTATAAAGACAAGAGTACACTCAGCCTTCAAAGACTTGCTCACCAGCCAAAAGACACCTCTCGAACGACCATCAAAACATACTGAATAAAGGGAGAACCCCATAGATAGTATGTTCTCACAATCATGAGAAGAAAACCGGGTTTCTTGTACGCAACAAGCATTCATCTCTGAAGGTGGTGAGAGAGCCTCGCTCTGCGAGACCCTGACCTCGGGCCTCGGACATTTATACTAGCTAACCAGAGAGACATTTATCTAACCGATTAGGGTTGCTTTCCTGAATTGAACGTGGTTGGAGTAAAGATACTGACCGCCTCCCCCATCTACCTGTGGCACATCTCATTCTTGACGGTGCCGTCTTGGGAGAGGCCGCCTATATCCCAAGGGAAAATCAGCTTTAGTGATCTATAGAGGGAGGGATGAACAAAAACAGGGGCCCTCCTAGCACAAAATTATTTCATTTTTTTCATTTCTCATTTTGAACAATAGCAAATGGCGGGGACATTTTGAAAGAGGCTATGGCTCCGTCAAGCATGGCCGAAGCCTGCTTCACCCCCGTCCCAGTTCTTATTACAGTTCGTACTCTATCCGCATTGGGAAAATTTGGGGGCTTTTCAATATCTTTTTCTGCAAAATGCTTCATAGATAAAAGTTATTTCAACTCTTCAATTCAGTTCCTGTAATCTCGGGCTTTTTCTCCTTGAGCAGGGGATATTCGATATACATCTTCTCCTGGGTTGAAGATGTGCTTCTCCCTTTTCCTGTTAGCCTTTGATTCCTGCTTGGGGCTTCTAAGTCTTTTGTTTTGGGGAGGGGGTAATTCTGGAGTTTTAATTGGAGAAGGACTGGGGTGTGGCGGGGTGTATATATTTGCCTAAATGGGCTGGGGTCTCTTCTGAAAGGGGTTGAGGGATGGGGAAAAGATGTGAATGGAGTGCCAGGTAAAGACTTCACTCTAAAAAGAGGGGTTGAGGGATGGGAAGAAAGTGATGGGTCAGAGGGTGTGGAGGGAGTGGCCTTCTTTGTGGAGACGGAGGTAAAGGGCTGGGGAGACTGAGCTGAATGTGGGGCAGTGGATGTAGAGGAAGGTGCTTTCTTAATGGGGGAGGATATTGTTTTCCGTTGCTGGTCTAATTTATCTTTTAGTTTTTTAATTTTCTCCGTCTTCCAGGATTGTATATTTTTGTAGATCTGTTAAGGTAAGTTTTGAGGCCGGGGTGTCACCCTTACTGCTGACAGAGGAAGTGGGACTGTTAGTGTCTTTTTTGTCGCAGTGGCTTCAGGGGACTGAGGACCCACTGTCTAGCGCTTCATTCTGGCCCTGCTAGCAACCTGCCATTCCTCCTCTCCCTCCTCCACAACTGCACTTACAGTGGGAGAAGACTCTTCGGGAAATGGGGGCTTAGGTGAAGGCCCAACTGGGTGTTTAACCACTCCAGTCCCGGAAGCTGGCATGCGTATTACAGGCGAGGCAGATTTCAAAGACATGATCAGAGGGGGAGTTTGGTCAGCTGGGGCCTGACTTCTAGAGGTCTTCTTCACTGGGCAGGAAAAGGAGAGGTGACCAGACTCTCCACACTTCCAAACAAACTGGTTTACAGCCGGTCACTATGACCGGCAGTTTCAGGCCCCAAACATCCAGACATTTGGGGATGGAGATGAAGGCTTTACGATCCAACATGGTGTCGAAACTCCCCACCCAGTCAAGTTATCGCAGGAAGCACCTAGAATTTCCCCGTAGTGGGTCAAGAAAGCCGCCAGGTGTACCCCGAAACTTTAGGAGGGATCTCGTATATTGCTACTATGGTCCTCATATCGCCTTCATACTGTACGGAGTATCATATCTTTTGTAATTAGATCACAGCTTGTTTCTTTTACGCAATCTTCTTGTGTGGTTAGCAATATGTCCCACATGAAAAAGCCTTTACCCGTAACAATTCGCAGTGGCTTAAACCCTAGGAACTCTAGGAATTTTACCACTGTGTCTTTTGTTGAATGACAAATTTCGAACACTGATTGAACCATGGCTCAGGAATCAGGGTTGGATATATGAGATAGAAATGCAGAACCACAGCAGTGTGGAAAAGAATTGTTAATGGAGTACCAATCAACCACAGGGATGTCGAAAGATGATGATGATGATTTAAATATAGACTATATAATCCATACCACACTATGAAAGTATAAAAATACATTCTTATAGTAAAAATACCAGCAATACATTTTTATACAACAAAATTACCAAAAATACCTATTTGTAGTAAAATTACCAACAATATATCAATCGACATGAAAGAACTCTTTCATGACATTAATCCATATAATATGCTACAAATTCTTAAAGAAATCAAACTATTCCAAAATATAACTTCAACAAAACTACACCATAAAACATGCATATCACTGCCTCGAGTAATTATGTCCACACAAACATGTATATGCACAAAAGCTGAGTATCATCTACCATGTATTCAATTATGAAAGCAGAATAACATATTTCTATTACTTTAAAGCTCCCCAGAAAATTAAATTTCAGCATTAAAGAGATGATATGTCATTAAAAAAACAAATCAAATCATTCCTCCTTTTTTTTACTGCTAAGCAACACAACACCACTCCTCATGTATGTCAAATAGCAACAAGTTTAACAATGATAGATATTCTTTCTTTGTCTTTCCTGGCTCACAGTATATCCAGACTCACAAGCAACATTCTGTTATTATGATTGACTTTTGACCAAGTACAATCTGCCACTCCAAACTACCATAAGGTGAACACTTCAATCTTCTTATATACTGTATAAAATAACCATTTTTTCTCAAAATTCAGTACCTTTCTTTGGTAATCCATATTACTGTATTATTCTAGGTGTAAAGAAAAATGTGTTGCTATTTATTGGTATAAAAGAACAATCTCTTACATTATCATTATTTTATTTTTCATTATTCTTTTAGCTTTCTTCTTTTGCTGCTGCCACATTGAGGATTCTTCATTTAAAAAGTTCATCATAGCCTGTCACTCAGCTGGCTTCAATCTCATTAGAGTAGTAATGATCGAAGCCGAATGGTTGAAACATTAACATTTTGACCATGAGAACCAGTTTCACATTTTACCATATTCGATTTGTCAAGAAGTTGATTTCATCTTGATAATATCAGTCTCATCCATAATCCTTATTGTTTGCCAAATTAACAAAAGGGTCCAAATCATACGCCTACGTTGATCCAAATCTTCGACCAATAAAAACGGATAGAAACGAAACATATCTGTTGATGTCAATCACTTGCAAAATGAAATTGCGCTAAATTCAATGATCCATCCGGTGGATATAAAATTTAAATGTGTGAACCTGCAGAATATTTCAAGATGAGTAATCATTTCACCGACTCCGACTTATTTGATCGCTTCCCAGACGTTAAAGTAAAACGAGATAAGTTGTACTCTCGCGAACTCACAGGGTAAATGTTAATTTTCCAACATTTCGAACCATTTTTAAAAATCAAAGGAACATTTATGTTCCATTCGAACATTCAAAAAACGATTTTTGAACTCTTTATCTCTTTAATTAATTTTCTTTCATATTCACTTTTAAAGATAGTTTAAAAATAGAAATTAAGTTTGACTTTTTTCCAAAAAAGAAAACCACTATCATTCGATATTACAATCTTCGACATAAACAGGAAAATTTTTTTATATCAAACAAGAAACATTCCCTTTCTAAAAAAGTAAACCATACCATTACAAAAAATATTTAGTCATAGAAAAAAAAAGGATAAATAAATTGTATATAAATGTTATTTTGTCTTTAAAAATATATGTCTCATTTTTCTTGTTTACATAAAGATTGTTTGTTTAACTTGTTTGGGGACGTAGTGAAATTAATTAGCCCTTCTGATACAATTAACAACCCCGATGTCCCTAAAATACCTTTTCAGTCTTAACGACCATAAAACCTGTTGTGTTTCAAATTTTTTTTGCCAATCCTTTAAAGAAAATTGGATAGATGAAACATATCTGTTGATGTCACAAGTCACTATTAGAATAGGCTTGGCTAACTTAATGATCATCTGCTTCTTAATCACTAAATGCTACCATCGAATATTTCGTAAGGGGAGTAATCATGAGATACTTGACCTATTTGAATTATTTCCCTTGAAATGAAAGTAAGACGAGATAAGTTGTACTGTATTGAAAGTAAATGTTATTTTTCCAAGAAAACCTTTTTAAAAATAGAGGAGAAACATGTTGTTTACTTTTCAAAAAAGTGATTTTCTTCATTTATCTCTTTAATTAATTTTCTTTCCAGTTCATTTTTAACCTTCAAATTTAATTAGGTGTGTTTTTTTTTTCTTTTAAAGTTATTTGTTCTTTGTTTCTCGATGTTTCAAGCGGAATATATTTTTATTTTCCATTCTTAAATTAAGTTTCTTGAAAAGTCGGATTCTATGATATTTGCAAAAATATTTTAGTCAAAGAAAAAAAAAGGATAAATATTTGTGAAATATTATTTAACACATGATAAATAAAGTTAAAAGAAAAAACTTGAAGATAAAGGTTTTTTTTTAAAAACATTTTTTTTAAGTTTTAAATTTAATTTATACTTTTTTTTAAATCTTTACAACAAATTTCCTGATTTATTACAAAATTTTGAGGATTTTATTTTTTTAAAATTAAATCCTTAAAGTTTAGTAATAATTAAAAAATAGCTAGAATATTTTCGGATTTAAATTTAAAGACTTAAAAAAAAACGTTTTTAAAATTTTTACCTTTGTTGAATGAGTTTTTTTTTTTTTTTTTAACTTTGAATCAGTAATAATCGTATACAAAAATCATTTCTACTTTTATAAACTAAACTCATTTGTAAAGAAAGACATAGATCAGAGAAATAACCCCGTGGACTGTTTAACTTTAAATTAATGATTTATTTTTAAATGTTTTTTAGCGAAATTTAAGAAATTTCAAATATCAACTTAAAACATCGGCTTCTTCCTTGTACAATGTACAATAATAAAAAAAAAAAAAAGCATCAGTGATAATGAAACTAAAATTTTTCAGAGAAAAAATGTTATTCATTTTATTTCTACCTTAAACTTGTTTTGATTTGTAAAATATTTTCTTCTTCGTTTTTTGCTATTAAAATAAAAATAGAAAATGTCAGTGATTTTCTTTAAATCTGATCTTTCAGACAAATTTTACCAAAAATAAGTCACAACCAGCTTTCTTTTATAACTTTTGTACACGGACAGTAAAAGTCAATGAGTTTAAATTATGAAATTAAAGAAAATATTGTTTAAAAAAAAAAAGAAAAGTAAAAAAAAAAGGAAACAAACAATATGAAAAGTTGATTCCGCGTCAGGAATACAGCTTGGCAAAAAATAAGCATGAAACAAAACAATAGCTGAACTTTTTACAATGGTCGTAAAAATTCTGTATTGTATGACCATCTATCAATCGTTCTATTCATTTCTCTTCTACATACACAGACTCCTACGCATTACGGACATAAACTTCTCATTTAACATACATACATATTTTTTTCTTTAAAAATAAATGATTATTCTTCAGTTTTCTCCGAAAATTGCTATGAATGAGTCACTGAGTGTCTTAATTTTTTTTTATTTTTACAAAT
Organism: Acanthosepion pharaonis; assembly: GCA_903632075.3. Classification (NCBI taxonomy): domain Eukaryota; kingdom Metazoa; phylum Mollusca; class Cephalopoda; order Sepiida; family Sepiidae; genus Acanthosepion; species Acanthosepion pharaonis. The sequence goes on along the minus strand of CAHIKZ030001624.1, from coordinate 2,253,076 downwards.
AAAATTTACAGAAAGCAAATGTAATAAATATTTGTCATAATTAAGAAGATTTTAAAATTAAATTTATTTTAAATCGCTGGTGACCAAAGGATATTTGAAAAAAGGTAACTGTGGAAGGCACTAATGATGGATTTGTTCAAGACTTTTAAAACTATGTGTATGGCTGTGGAGATCGTTTGTCTTACATTTATCGGACAAAAGTGGTTGAAAAAAAAATCAATTGTTTCACTTTTAGTTTTCGCCCATATAAATATCAGAAACTTTTCTAGGAAGTTTTATTTAAGGTGAAATTTGGGCACCTCGAGGCGGTGTAGTTTTTTCAAATGAAAAAAAACTGAAAAGTGAGTTGGGTGCTCTATACTTTCGGAGCCACATCTAAACGAAGATAACTATTTAAGGTACCAAGGCGGTGTAATTGTTAGTAAGCTTGTCTCGTTAGAACAATTACAACTCAAGTTCGATCCTCACATATAAATATCAAAAAAAACATCTAAAGGAACTATTTAAAGTGAAATTTGTCGTAGTCATGGCTAATATCTTTAATGTAGTAAATCATGTTAAAGAAACCTGCCCTTCTCTTAACTGTCAAAACCTGAAAGAACTTTTAAGTCAGAGAAACATAATTTCTGAGATCGTTGAATCTGGTAGTGGATGGCTGATAAAAATCAAAGATTGTTACATAAATGGTAAGTACTAATTTTGTTTTTGTTTTTTTTTTTTTTTGTACTCTTAATCTACAACACCCTTGATCAGATTTAAACTTGTAATAAGAATTTACAGTACACTAAGCCGTATGTCAAGAAAGTGACTCTCGATATAATCGTTGTTCAAACAAAATAAAAACAAACAGAAAATGTTATTTAAAAATGTGAATCAAGTTTGGGGACAACGCCCATTAAATAAACTAATTTTATTTTTAATTATGAAAATATAATCATCATATTTTTAAATGAATATTGAACAGTATTTCTGAAATAGGTTCTTTCCTTGATACGTTTGACGGTTTGAACAACAAATAATCTGAGAGTAGAAAAGCATTTGATTTTGATGTCATCTACAAGAATCCAGATTTTACTTGAATCAGTGGTGAAGTAACTAATTTTAAAACAATAAATATTTTCATTATTTCTTCAACACATTTGTTTTTACGATTTTTAATTTTCTTGTCCATTACGTGTTCTTCCTACCAAATTGTTTTACTTTTCCAATATTTGGGATATGACATTTTTTTTTTAACAAAATAAATTTCAATAAGTAAGGTCTCAAAGAAGGAGAAAAAGTTTTGTTTTTGCTTTTTAAATCTGAAAAATTAACCAGCATTAACATTCTAGGAATGATAATACTAAGAATTTTAAAAAAAAATTATGTCAAAGCAAAAATTCATAAACTAGTAAAAATGAAATTTCCAAGAATTTTCAGTTTCACTTTATGCCTGATCAAGGGAATTAATTTTAACAGTTTTCAATAGTTTATTTTTCCTTATCCTTCCGCCCCAAGTCGATTCATAGCATTTTTTATTTTTTAATCAAAAATTTTAAATATTCAGGTTCAAGAATTATTTTATTAAAATTACAAAAAATATATTGATCATTATAAAATGAAACCCCACTCTATTAATCATTATTTATATGCGGAATATTACCCACTTTTTTTTAACCCATTCTGCCCTCCAGCTTCTATATCCAGATAACCTTCAGGGAATTTCTTAAACTGGACCCTTTATTTAATCTACAAGGGTAGATTGTTCTCATTCATGTCTAGGGATATCTCATCTAGTTTTTATTTAGTATATAGCTTGATTATTGCTTAACTAGTTTCCACTGAGTCTAAGTCTGCACTACCCGGGCAAAGGATTGAACTCACAATTTTAATTACTACTGTATCACCAAATTCACAGACCATTACTTTAATTCACTAGGTTATTGAAATAACCTAGTGAATTAAAGTAATGGCATTTCAATGGCAACTAATTTAAATTATTAGCTTATTGAAAGTGGGTTTACACTACAGTTACACTTACACCTGCTGTCAAAAATGGTAGCAATTTTAAATACACCCTATCCCCACACTATTATTGTACTCTTCTCTTTTACAAACTCAGTCTTTTCCCTTCATGCATAATGAGAAATGCTTTAGAGCAAAAGTTAGCTAAAAAAAACCAACTTCACCTCTATAGGAAGCTGTATGCTACCTATTACACATAGAATCAAATATTTTGTCCTTTGAAAAATCTAATTTGTTGTTGTTGTTGTTGTTGTTTGCTTAGTGTTTGTTGTTTGAAGTTGAGAAGATGCTAAAATAGTGTTGAATTGGTTGAGAAAATAGACAAACAAGAGAGTGAAACTAAACAAGAAAAATAGGAACATTTTCATGTAGAGGGAATTTCCAAGAATTTCTGTTCAGAATTTCCAGGTTGCATGTGTGTTATTCTAAGCAATGTGAGTGGAATGAACAAAAACCCAAAGCTTGAAAATAACTGTTCAACAGCTTTTATTTCTGGTTGAAAAGGACAGTGCAAAATAGGAGCATTTTGTGCATTATCGTGTTTCGCAGTTAGCAAAGGTTTTGAGTATAGTAGTAGTTTTTGTTGAGACAGATTTCTCCGTTAATTCCCATCAGAAGAACATGAAATCTGAATGCAAAACTCCTAGGATAGGCCTTGTCTTTTGCAGCAATGGTTGTCTCCTAGTTTTCCTTTGGTAGGTGAGGTAGATTTCTCCAACAGTTCCTGTCTTCTGCAGCAAGGGTTGTATATAGCCCTTTGAGCTAGGCTTGAAGGTGGAAACCACTGAAATCGAAAATTGGGAGAGAGCTGGCCATTGAGGTAGTGGCCACTGAAATGGAAGACAAAAAAGAGAGCTGCCCATGAGGTAGAGGGTGCTGAAATAGAAGATGAAAAAAAGACCTAATGTCAAGGCTTTTATTACCCCCTGGGACTTTCAGTTGTACTCTGTTTTTATTATTATTATTTATTATTTTACTTCCACTGCTGCTGCTGAAGCCCCCACATGTCACAATAGCCAACAAATAAGATAGTATATATATATATATCTTCACTTCAAAAATGAATGCAATAATGAATTTATTGTGTATGACACATTATTCTAATCATATCATGTAGAAAAGAATGTGTATGTAGTTTCAAAGCTGTAGGTTTCTTAAGCTTTTTCATAACAAATTTTAAAAAAACATGTCTTGAAAGTTTGTCATAATCAACAGTTTACTATATTAATCTTCCTTTTTTAATTTGAACTAGGTGCACTAAAATATTTATATTTAAATGATTAATTAAAACTGGAGTTAGTAAGAGATATAAGAATCATCTAATGAATGTCTTCTTTTTTGATTGGCTCTTAGGAGGCACCTCAGAATCTGGGTGTTGGATTCAGAAGGTTGATTGACATCCTGGCATGGAGCTACAAGCTCTTTGGGTGCACCAGAACTTTCCATTACGTTTTTTTGGTTTGTTTTTTTTTCAGGTGAAAAACATTGATTTTGAAATTCTTGCAAAAATCAAATAGTTGTTGAATTTTAATGAAATTTTCAGGACTTATTCACAAATGAATGAAATTATTTTTGAAAGTTTATTTTTAGAAAATTTTGGTAAAAATATTTTTTATCTTTTTTTTATATTTGTTACTTCCCTCCACTTACTTAATTTCGTGAAATTTCAAGAAATTAAAATTTCACCCTCTACATATTTATATTAGTTAAAAGCAGAACTCCTTGGAGAATTCGAATCATCAGTTTTTGACAGTTTCTTTTTTGTAAAACAGGACATCTAGTAAAACCAAAAATGCATTAAAACTATGACATTATTTAATTAATTCCTTTTATAAATAAGATTTATTAAGGACATTATTGTCTTAAAAAATTTTTTCAATGGATAATGAATTTTTACAAGAATTGTTTATATTTTTTTAAATTTCAATTATAATAATTTATAATATTATAGATAGTTTAAAATTATGCATTACGTCAACGAAAGGGAAGATGAAAAAAAAAGAGGTGGCCGTGAGGTAGAGGCCACTGAAATGGAAGATGAAAAAGAGGCCGAATATGGCTTGGTCAAATCTTTTATGACCTCTGGAACTTCCAGTTGCATCCTGCTGATTATTTTTGCTGCTGCTGCTGAATCAAGTAAAGTAAGGAAGCCCCCACATGCCAAAATAGCCAACACATGAGATAGGTTTTATAGTTCCTGAAAGAAAGTACAAATTCCAGGAATGAAGGAAAAAGTTGAACTTACACTGTTGCTGAATCAGTGAGTGAGTGATGTTCATATTCTAAGCCATGAGTGCTAATTTTAACATCCTATCTCACTCTGCCTCCCAAAGTGAAAGAGAGCTAGCCTCTTTGGATTTCCAGCATGCATATTCCCAGTTTTTTCTTTTTACACATGCCCAAAAGTTGAAAAGTGGTTGTTGCTGTTATCAAAGCATGTGTGTTTAGTGAAAAGCTATAATGTCTGCTATAACTTTAGCAAAATAACAAAGAAAAGAGTGCTGAACTACTATATCACATCTGTGACGTTATTGTGTTTGAAGTTTTTCATTGCAATGTAAAGATTTGACCTCAAAGATATACCCACACAAAACGATTTTTTTTCCTTTTTTAATAAAAATGTACACAGGAGAACAAATTTTTATATCTTATATGTGACGTTTTGTACTTCTGTTTTTGAAGTTGAATCTGATCACAATTTTGACATAAAAACTGCTACTCTGTTCAAAGGAGAAAAAATTTACTATGACAAATAAGTTTAGGGAGTGCCTTGATCATGAGGTCAGCTACAGTGAATTTGTGCCCTGAATCTTCCAATATTTCACTATTCCTGGAAGAACTTCTATTATTACAGTGTGGGATATCTACTAACAAAAGTGATGGAAAAAAAAAAAAAAAAAATCTAAATGAAATCAGCTAGATTTTAAAAAAAAAATCAAAATTCCAAATTCCCAGCATCCCTTGTTCCTGTGCATGTGTAGTTGCATCAACATAGCAAATTTAATGATGTCCTAAAGGGCAAAACGCGTCACAAAGAAACCTTTGTCCATTTTGTCGTACATTTTTTCCCCGATATTGTTCTTGATATATAAAAATATTATATCATATAAGTTAGTACATATTTATCCTTCTATATATGGAAATAAATGCTGGACAATTTCCTCAAAAATGAAGATTAGATTCAAAGCAACAAATACGGCCCTATAGATGGATGAGTTTATGTGAATGAGCAGAGGGAAAGAGAGATAGTAGAGTCAAATGTTGCTTAAATCTGCAAATGACAAGAAGTTGTGAAGATCAATCCTGAATAATGGACATAACACATAAAAGTATGTTAATTTAAAAAATATTCTTCCCATGTATATAGTTAGGATATTTATATTGAGCAAATAAGGTAATAATTATAATTTCTCAATTGGATTTTTAAAAATACTTAAAAATAAAATTGAAAGTAATTCAAGGTAAGGATTTCCCATAATCTTTAATAGGATATTTATACTACAGCTAGCAAATAATGGTGACTAAAGCAGATATGAAGGTGAAAAAATCAAAAAGTAAAACGGAAACAGTCATCAGAGATAAGATAAAGAAAGTTGAAAAACAGTTTTCCAGAAATTCAACATACATAGAAAATTAAGAATGGGTGTGTTGTTTTTTGGGGGAGGGGGATAGCAAGAAAAAATGTCACAACATTGTGATATTTTTATATTTTACAAAATTTATAAAGCATTTATTTTTGTCACTGGAAAACACAGATTTAAAATTTTCACACATTACAATTTGCAATGAAGTAGATTATGAAATAGAAAAAAATTTGACATAGAAACATCTTTGAGGAGTCTTATACTAGACAATTCCCTCAAAAATGAAAACAAGATTCAAAGCAACAGAGATGTTCTACAGATGGACAAGTTTGTATGAATGAGTGGAAACAAAGAAAGATAGTAGAGTCTAATCTTGCTTAGATCTTTTTTTTTTAATCAATTCGCCCCAAGCAAGGTAATAATGCCACTAACACACAAGGGGGTACTGAGAGTGAAAGAGAATGAAATGTCTTTCTTTAGAATGGGTACCTTCACTGATTTGCATATGATGAAAAAATGGCCTAAACTTAATATAAATAAAATTTTATGAAAATTTTTATTATTAAGAGGAAAGACCCAAAGGGCTTTATTTTTAATTTATTGGATTATATTTGGTGCTTGTGGGTTATCTGTCAAAACTTTTTACTTTATGTATTGGTAATCTTTTATAAAGTTAGATGTGGTATATAAATTTTTTTTTTAATTATTGTTGTTTTGTTTGTTTTATTTTCGTTTTTTTTTTTTTTTCAGACTGCTAAAAGAATTTTTGGGATAGTATATTTTTAAACATCTGTATTTGTGAAAAAGTTGGAAAATTAATTTCAAAAGTGGCAACAGATAACCCACAAGTAACTTATATTTTGGGGGCCCTTTTTAGAACATTTGAAATTTTGCTTAAAAATCTTTCTTTTTTTTTTTTTTTCTCAGCAGGTGGGGAGAGTGGCAAAATTAGTATAGAAAATTTTAGCATTTTGGGCAATGAAAAATACATTAATTTGGAAATTGTTGCAAAATTCAAATAATTGTCAGATTTTATTGAATAAAATTTAGAAATGTTTCTTTTTAGAAAATCATAGTAAAAATATTTTTTTAACCCCACTATTTATTTAATTTTATGAAATTTTTGAGAAATTAAATTTTGCAGTGTGTAATATTTATATTAGTTATACGCAAAACTCCTTGGACAATTTAAATCATTAAGTTTCTTTTTTTTAAAAAACAGGACCCCCCTAGTTACTGAAAATCTGCTTTGAAACATAAAAGTTTATACAATAAACTATGATATTATTTAATTAGAAAAGCTCTCAATTGTTTTTATGAACAAAGTATATTAAGGACACTATAGTGTTAAGAAAAAACTTTTTCAATGAATATTGAATTTTTACAAGAATTGTTTTCATTTTTTATTTAAATTTTAATTAGAATAATTTATAGTTTTAAATCTTTTAAAATTCTAATTTTAGATAATATTATTAAAGCGAAAACTATATTTACTAATCATAAATAGAAAAACTTAAGATAAATTATCAAACATCAATATTTTAAATGGATTTTGAATTTTTTGTTTGTAGATATATAAACATGCCAATTTTTGTAACTACGGTCAACCATACATAACATTATCAAAAAAATAAGTGTAAATAATATAGTAATATTGTAAATTTAAAATCAACATTTGTAAAATTCAATAAAGCATTAGATTATGAAGAATATTTTCCTAAATTCTTAAGATTACTGAGTGCTTAAAAATTATGTAAAAAAGGCACTCACTTCATTTTCTTAAATTATGTTTTACAGATAGTCTCCATAGAACAGCATAAGATCTGTCATTAAGCTGTGAAGACATCTAAACAGTTATTGTCAGATTAAAAAAAATGCATTTCTGCAATATTTTAAACTTAAATAAATATTTATTTCAAATCAGTTTAATTATACTTTAAATCAGCAAATATTCCTCAAATAAAGTTTCAGAAAAGTATATTTTATTTTTGGAAGATTTTTGAATAAAAAGAATTACATTGGGATGAAAGACAAGTAAAAATGGTGGGTAATCAGCTATTTTAACAAAAAAAAAAAATTTTCCAGTCAATTTAAATTAGTTTTTGAAATAGAGCAAAGTATTTTGTTTATTGGAAATATTAAATTTAATCTATTAGCTTGAAATTAAAACTAAAATAAAAGCTTCAAGAAAAATTTTTCATTTTTTAAAAATTAATTTTTAACCACAGATATTGCATTTTGGGGAGGTAGGTGGTCCCTATAATAATTAAATAAATATTGTTTATAGAATTTTATAGACTTTCTAAAAATAGCTGAAAATATGTTTTAAATAATTTAAATATCTTCCTTGAAGTTAAATTATGGCTTTAATTGAAATATAATAGCCAAAAGTTAATCCTTAAGAAAAGATTTTAAAGAAAGATTTTAGATATTTTTTCTTCATATTCTTCTTCACTCTTGTCCGTTTTTTTCACTCTCATTTTCTTCCATTTCCTGCTCTGTTCCATTTTTGTGACTTTCTGTCTCTTCTTGCTCTTGATCTTCCATTTTCACATCATTAAATTCTTTTCTGCTTCTGAATTGATCTGCATGTGCTATTATATTTGTCCATTTTTTCCAGTATAGCCGTGTTTTGTCCTTTTTGTATCAGGAAATTTGCTTCTTCTGGACCAGCCTCCTTATTGTTTCTATACCATACCTTTTCTTTTGATTGAAAAGGAAATAGTTATAGGGGCTCTGATTTGTCTACCCATTAATGACAAAGTACTCAGCTTTCTTCCTGCATGTAGAATGGATCTATAACTGAGAAGCATTTTCAGTAAATACACTTCTTGGCTTTCATTAAGTGGTGAGAATGCTTTTAACTCCATTTTTATTGTTTGTACCATTCTTTCCGCAATGCCATTAGACTGTGAATGATACGGTATGGGATACATCTTATTTGTTTCAACCATGCACATAAACTCTCATCACAAAATTCAGGTGCATTGTCAGTGACTAGTGTTTGGAGTACTCCATTTGTTGAAAAGTAAGTACTCAGAATGAACTTGCTTTATTGTGGTGGCTTTTCTGTCTTTGTTATAGTGGAACAACCTAACACATCCCGACAGTGATTGGTCAGTCTAAAAGAGACGTGAATGAGAAAATAAAAGACATGACAAACTATTGTAGTGGAAGGAACGACTACAATCTCTGTGACGTATCTCCCATTTTACTTATTGTTATATTTACGAACTCTTACTTATTGTACTTTCCATACAATAAAAACCTTGAAATTTTTTATTTCCGCTCATTTTAGGCATCTCCTAATATACTCCTCTACATCTTTTGAATACCCTGGCCACCAAGCTTGCAACTTTAGTCTTTTTCGCATTGCTATTATGACACAATGCATGTCCTCATGTACTCCTTTTAATATGTCCCTTCTCAGTGGTTGAGGTATTACAATTATATCTCCATTGCATATTATTCCATTTTCTACCACCATTTCTTTAATTGCTCCATACATTATTTCTTATTCTCTCCACTATTCTGCTTAACACTGGGTCTTGCTCTGTCTCTATTTTGAGCCTATTTTGAGGAATAACTTCCATTTCAACCCAGAGTATTATTTTGTCTTCCTCTTTTTCCTCAGTTTCATTCTTGAAATGCAATCTTGATGACACACCTATGTGAGGGATAGTGTTCCCTTTAACATATATTATGTCAAAATTGAATGCCATGATCTTTATCGCCCATCTCAAAATCCTTGACACTTTTTCTTTTGGCAATTCTTTTCTCAGGTTAAATATGAATTCCAATGGTTTGTGGTCCGATTTTAACAAGAATTTCTTTCCTGCTAAAAAATTTTGTGTCATTTCTATGCTCCATGTAATCGCGAATGCGTCTTTTTCAATATTCAAGTAATTGATCTCAGCTCGTGTTAACCTTCTTGATATGTACATGATTGGGTGTTCTTATTGCGATATGACAACAGCAATCGCATTTTCACTCGTGTCTGTGGTTAATGTCACTTCTTTTTGTGGATCAAAAACTTTTTTTTCTTTACTGTTTCAAAAGTGATAGTTTGCTCTTGTGTCCAGTTAAATTCATTATTTTCCTTGTGTAATTTTGCAAATGGCTTTATTACATCGCTGTATCTTGGAATGTATTTACTATAAAAAGTTATCAGCTCCAAAAAGGATTCTAATTCCTTTTTAATTGTTGGAGGAGCTATTTCTGTTATTTTCTTTGTTAATCTCTTGCCTTCTTTCAATATTTGATATCCTAAATATGATATCTTCTTGCAGTCAAAACTACATTTGTCTTTGTTTATAGTCATGCCTGCTTTACTCAACCCCATTAAAATTTGCTCTGTTTTAAATTTCAATTCTTCTCTGGTTTTTGCCCCTACGCATATATCATCCTGGTAAATTATTATATATTTTATTTTTCCTAATAAGACTCTTTAAATTGCTTTCTGAAAAATGTGACTCGATGTCTTTATGCCAAACGGTAGACACGTTGACCTATGAAGACTATAGGGATGTTTATTGTAGTTACTTCCTTGAATTTTTCATCAATTTATTATTTGGTTGTATGTTGCCTTGAGATCAATTTTCCTGAAATGTTCCTTTTCACTAACTTGTGGTTCGCAGTTTCAATATTTTTTAACAAAAAAGAGTCCGAACATATCTGGTGATTTATCCCTATTTTGTAATCACCACAAATCCTTAAATCTCCATTTCTTTATCATTACTATTGATTTACTACAAATATTATACTTAGAGTTATGTTGGATTGGATGTTCAAGCTGTAGATTACAGTGGGCTTTGTTGTGTGGCCATTACAGTTGAAATTTCTGGAACATAATGTGGGAAGAAAAGGTTTGGAGAATTTGACACTCACAGGACCTTGAAGGTAAATGGGGAGAAGGGGAACAGCAAGTAATTCTCCTTAAAAGCTTGTGCAAATGAATGGCAGAGCAGGGACTGAGAGAAATCATAAAGTGGAAAATATTGCTTAGAGCTGCAAAGGATAGGAATTTGTGGAGAGCCATGATCATCCATGTCCATAAGGGACATGGCACACAAAAATGAATGTTCTATTTTCATCTTTATTTTCCTCAACTCCATTTTCATGATTCTACTGAATCTGTAATCTTTTAAAAAAATGAAAAGTGGGGATCAGACTTACACCCATATCATGTTGAAACACCAGTTCCTATATGATCACTGAAGTTAAGCAATGCCAAGCTTATTCAGTACCTTGATGGGTGACCACTTGGGAATACCAGTTGCTGTAAGTTTGGATATGTGGTTCATATAATGAATGATGGTCTAGAATTGTTAATTGGAGAGAAGAGGCACGGTGGAGTAATGGATAACAACTTGGATTGAGGAATCGGAGAGCAGAGTTCAAATTCCAGTCGAATCCATTACATTCACTTACACGCTAATACCCTTGGGAAAGGTATGAATCCTCTTCTCCACCCCACCTATGGGTAAATAGCAGGACAGACCGGGTTCTATAGCCTTGGATGGCAACTAATCTACCGCAGAAAAAAATGGTATCCTACTGCTGGAAAAAATCTGCCTCATCAGTCATGTATTGAAAGATACATGATCACTTAAGCATATATCATGCATAGCACATAACTGACTGATTTGGAGAGATGAGTTCCAATTCCAGTTGGGTTAGTTTTATTCACTTATGCAGAAATACTCTGTGAACCCCCTTCTTCCCCCAACTATAGGTTAATTAGTAAAACTTGTATTACTAAACCATTATTACCTATAAAAAGAGTTCTTGCTGTCTAAAAATATTTTATGGCTTTAAATAACCTGCAAAGGTTGGATAAGCCATAGAAAACAAATTAATCAATTAATGAATGATAAAGATTATGGAACAAACTATATTGCACAAAATAGAACAAGTTGTGTTACAACCATTTTTGTTCATATTTAAATTCACTTTGGTAATATGCTTACATTTTTAGCAAAAGTTTACAATATTAAACTTTCTAGATTCTCATCCTATTTAAAAAGAATAAAGATGTATTTCGCATAGAAAATGTTAAAATTTCCCTTCCTCTCTGCTGTGCGATGATAGCCTAGGGGTAGAATCTCTGATTGATACCAAATCAACGGGGTTCAATCCCAGCTTGAAGCAATCGGACATCTAGCCACACTGAATTTTTTCCAATAACATTTTTTAGCAATTTAAGACATTACTGTTAATTTTACCATATCTGATGGAATGTAAAACTTATTCCCTATTTACACTTAACATGTCAGTATGATGAAATTAGTCTAAGTACAAGTAGTAATATAAACAGATTTTGGGTGAATATTAAGCTACCAGATACTTCAATTTTGAATATAACAGCTTGAAGATATTTTTAAGTTTTGACCACTTATGATATGGTGATGCTTGGATTTTTAATATTTTACTTAGATTATTTACATGTAGACTATTGTTCTAATTTTTGCTGTTGTTCTCACATTTCAACCATTATGCCTTCCAGCCTTCATCAGGTGCTTGTTGATCCAAGTAACCTTCAGGAAATTTTGAAGCCTTTTATTTAACCTACAGGAGTAGATTGTTTTCATTCCATTGACTATGTCTAGGGATATCTTGTTTAGTTCTTATTTAGTACTCCTCAGTTATTGCTCACTCCCCTGTTTCCACCGAGTCCAAGTACACACTGCCTGGCTCAAGGATTAAACTTACAATTACTATGTCATCAAATTAATGAACCAATATCAGGATAATCCTGACCAGAAAACTTGCAGCCTTAAACCTAATCTGCCTGCTGAAGAAACTGCTGCTGCTTGTTGCCCCTGACTGCACTTGCCATGGCTTTTCTTTTCTGCTGTGGCTGCTGCTGCTTCAATTGAAGACTTGATGTCATTGTTCTCTCTTTATTTATTCTAATATTTTTCTTTTTCAAAAGTCCCTTTTGTTAAAAAAATAATTTGAAGAGTAAATTTAAAATCAAACTTTGAATCTGAAAATGTATTTATTTTTGTTTACTTTTTCAGTTCTTGCAGAAAGTGATTTTGTGCTTTCTGGAAAATTCAATAATAAACCTTACTGTCTTGTGTTTGAAAAATCTTCATTGGTAAGTATGTCATTAAAGTTATATAGGCTTTTCTTAAGATAATATCAAATATTTTTGTCTAATGTAAAAACCTCTTTTATCTTTTTGATATTCAGTAAATACAACCAATATATTTTCATTTTTTCTTGACAGTAAAATATCTACATTTGTCTTTTTTTGTTTTTTTTATGTTTACATCTACAACAGTAATGATGGCCTCATCTTTGTTGTTGCTAACACAATGTTTCAGTTAATTTGTAAACCAAATTAGGGTAAAAATACACAGAAAATACATTTTCTTTAAAAATTAGGATGTGCATCCATTAAATAATTGATTAAAGGATTAATCAGTTTTATAATATTGTTTAACATGCAAATTTCTTGTTGTTATTCATTTTACAGAAACTAAAATAATCCACCATCTACAGGGGCCATAAAAATGTTTTGTCAGAAAAAAAATAAACTTTTAAAAATGAGATTACAGCTTGCAATATGTTTCCTCTTGATACATTTAACTTGTCCAGTTTTGAAGAAATTTTTGTTATGCTTTCTTTTTGCATGATATATATTTATTTTATTTATTTTGATTGATTGAAATTTTCCTTATATTTTTTTAGCCATTTCCTGAAGAGCAAAAATTTCCATCATACAATGAAAAGTGTACAGGTAAACTGTGGCTTGATTAATTTTTACCTTTTTCTACTATACAGTACCACATTTTATTTTCAATATGTTCATTAAATAATCAAGCAACAGAATCAATCGTATTCCAAGTTTGATTATCTTATATATGCGTGTATGGTAAGGCAAGGAAAGAAATGGTAAGAGGAAAGACTGTCTTGACTGGGACAACAGTAGTATTATTGTTGGTTAGGTAAGGAATAGGAAAATAGTGAAAAGCCAGCAATAAAAGTGACAGAAATGTAAATAAGGAACTACCAGAAGAATTAGAATTTGGAGTTGGAGGGCTCATGGAAGCATTGATTTTATTAGACTACAGTACCTTCTGATTGGCCAAAAAAGCTTCATATTCCAGAGATTCTTTCTCATACAGTAACTCTTTGTGTCTCAGTGACTTTATTGCCTTGCTTGGGGTAAAAGATTATTTGCACACAAATGAATATAATGAATCAAATGGAATTTGAACTCAGCTCTCCAATTTCTCTTTCCAATCCATTATTCATTACATCACTTGCACATCCAAGCTTACAGCACCTGTTATTCCTAGGTGGGCACCCATCTATATACTGACCAGGCTTGACATTGGTTAATGTGGGGAAAATAGAAACGGCCTACCTCGCAAACGTTCTCGCATCTTCCTGGCCTGTGGGTTGAGAAAGGAAAGAAAAGATTCAAAATGGCGCCCGTGACTTTTAATATTCACGGTCTCGTGCAGTCCATAAAGTCGTGTTACACACATGCTAATGAGGTGTGTCTGGGCTCCATAAAAGCAGGTTGCTTGGAGACATTGGCAGACCAACATTTCACTCGTGCTTGGTGTACATCATTTTGCGTTGCAGACATTTTCAGACGGAAAGAGTTGCGTCCCCTTACACTGTTCAAGTCGACTCATTTGCTACAAGCTATTTCGGCAATTATTACAGCATGGACAGATTCGACTTGAAGTTAATACCAGAGTTCGACGGCTCCCCTGCTGGCCCCTCTGTGGTCGAAAGTGGTGGGGAAAATGCCGAGCCGGTCTGCCGGCTGTGTAAAATTAAAGATCCCGCACTGGTTATCCCTCTTAGACTCACCAAAGGAGCTTACGCTGTGTATCAGCAGCTAAGGGATGACGAGACTTGGAGGAAATAAAACAAGCTCTATACGCAGCATTTGGTGCGGACCCCTTTGTCGCCTGGAGGCAGTTTACCGAACGACGCTTGGACCGGATGAAACAGTAGATGTCTTTCTGGCCGATTTGAGGAAGCTGGCCGCACCGCTCGATGGAGCAAGCGACCAAATCCTAGGATGCGCCTTTCTGGCAGGACTCCCAGACAACGCAAGTCGACTGCTACGAGCATCGTCAAGGCTCAATGAGCTGGGGCTAGACAATTACTGGCCAGAGCCCGAATATTCTAAAAGATGACGCGGAGCCGGCCTCAGCAGCTGGGAAGCACCCGCACCGCCAACTGAGGACATAAGGTGCTATAAATGGCGGACTGAACCACTTCTCCAAAGACTGCCGGGCGGTGCGAAGGATACGATAACCGAGGAACACGGAGACGTGTGCGTTGCTACAGGTGCGACAAGCTGGGCCACGAAAAGAAGCTGTCCGGGAAACGGGCAAGGGAGTAAGCTTCTGCGCCAGTCTTCCCCCAGATCGCCGCTGAACAAGGCGCTACCCGCAGTGAGCGTGCGGATTATCGGGCGTGAGCGCTTCGCTTGTTGACACCGGTGCACCCAGACCCTTGTGCGCAAGGCATGTTGTGACACGGGGACAAGAAAATATTCCAGTTCTGACTGTTGGTGGGGCTCGCTAACCTCTTGTGGAGTGAGCATCATCCGCGCAAGCATCGGGCGATGGGCCTGCAGTAGCTGTACAAGCCCTGGTCGTGGACGGAGGGCTGCTCAGCTATGATCTGCTCCTGGGAATGGACGTCATCAAAAAATTGGGTGGTGTCCGTGTTGACGAAGAGGGTCGGGCGTGTTTCACTGAAACAGGTCTAGCTCTAGGTGCAGCAATGGAGCTGAACGGCCTGACTTTCGTATGGAGTTCGACCAGCGCACAAAGTCCTGGACGGTATCTTTGAAATGGTCAGACGATCAACCGCCAGAGAAGCTGTACAACAATGTGCCGGAGTATAAGATCCCCCCCGAGCTCGTGGCGGAGTACGACAAGGAATTGCGAGCCTGGATTAATAACGGGTGGTTGGTTCCTTATCCAGAGAAGGAATTGGGGCCCCAAAGGGCCTGATCCCGCTAATGGCGGTTCTCCAGCACAACAAACAAAAGGTGAGGCCGGTGCTCGACTATCGAGAACTGAACGAGCATGTGGACCTTTTACTGCCCGCACGGACGTGTGTACCGAGAAGCTAAGGGAATGGCGACAAGCAGGATCAAATGTATCTGTGCTGGATCTTCGCAAGGCATACCTTCAAGCGTGCACCAATCACTGTGGCCCTATCAAACCGTGCTTATCAAGGGGCAACGGTATTGCCTGACCCGCATGGGGTTTGGACTCAATGTGGCGCCGCCGATTATGCAGATGATTGTTGACGCCATTCTAACGAAGGATGAGCGCATACAGCGGGCAACATCTGCATATATTGATTACGTGAACGAGGGAGTCGTATTTGGCGGCGTGGAAGGAGCATCTCTACAACTTTGGCCTCCTCAGCAAGGAACCGGAGAGACTACAGGATGGTGCACGGGTGCTTGGTTTGCAGGTCTGGGGAGAAGATGACGTCCTGTATTGGAAACAGGGAAACGAACTCCCAGACATGCCCTCCGTTAATCACGCCGCCAAGAAGCATATTTTCCTTGTGCGGCAAGTTAGTTGGACACCTTCCTGTAGGTGGCTGGCTGCGTCATTGCGGTGGCGTTTATCAGCGGAGAGCATCTGACGTCACCACTGGATGGGATGACGAAGTTCACGACGCCCCTCTCAACACCATGATGAAGGAGGTCCTCGCTAGAGCACGCAAGGAAGACCCAGCGCGGGGCAGATGGTGCGTTGACAGCCAAGACCTCTGTGTGTGGGTTGACGCAGCTCTCTTGCAACCGGGCGTCGATAGTTCACGATGGAGCCGTGGTAGAAGATGCTTGCTGGTTACGTCCCAGAAAGGGACTCCCAGCACATAAACCTGGCGGAGCTCGATGCTGTCATCAAGGGGATCAACTTGGCGATCCTCTGAAGTCGACCACCCTGCGTCTGTTCACTGATTCCGCTTGCGCTTTATAAGTGGATCTCTGATACCTTGACCGGGAGGGCCAGAGTGCGGACTAAAGCCACCAGCGAGATGCTTATCCGACGACGGCTCGACACGATCGTGAATTTAGTGCAAGAGTACGCACTGACAATGGAGGTGTCCCTGGTCAAATCAGCCTCAACAAAGCAGATTGTTTAACGAGGGTGCCGCAAAGGTGGCTTGACGCCGCTAAAGCCATTGAGCCCGTGGCAACCAGCCTGCGCGCTGCGTCCGTGGAGTCCCGTTCGATTTAATCAAATCAAAAGAAGTCCACCAACAAAGTGGGCACCCTGGAGTCAAGCGGACACTGTATTTCGCCAAGTTGGTTGACCCAGGAGTACAAAAGGCAGACGTCAGGAGAGTGGTCAGAAGCTGCGTGGCGTGCAGTTCTATAGACCCAGCACCCGTTCGCTGGAAGAAAGGGCAGCTAAGCGTGAGGAACCACTGGAGCCGGCTGGCGATAGATGTTACTCACCACAACGGGCGAAGCATTTCCTGACACTCATTGATTGTGGTCCATCCAGGTTTTGCGATATGGCGACTGCTGCATCGGCAAGATGCAGCCACTATCATCCGTCAGTTAAACAGCATCTTTCTTGAACGTGGCCCCCAACGAGATACTAACCGACAATGGCACCGCATTCACCAGCGAGCAGTTCGGGAAGTTTGCAGATGGCTGGGGAGTGCACTTACGGTTCCGTGCGCCCACGCATCGAAAGTGGAAATGGAATCATCGAGCAGAACCACAGGATCGTCAAGACCATCGCAGCCAGGGACGGGCTGCGCGTGTCTGAGGCGGTCTACGATACAACGTGACCCCGGCGGATGATGTCTCACCCTCTACGGTGCCAGCAGACACATTGCATAGGTACCACGTTAGAGTGAAGGGCATAGAAACCAACCCACTGACGGAACTGAAAGTAACCGGAGAGAGGCTGAAGAAAGGCGGCGTCGCCTGGATTAAAAAACGCACAGCAAGTGCACCACGAAATACGGAATCGGACGCTGCCACTGAGGTGATCAGCCCACAGGCGGTACGGGTCGACGGTGTGCCCTGTCACGTTAAGGACCTGCGTCCGTCAACGGTTGCAACCACCGCTGGACGATGAGAGCGAATTGGAATCTGAGACCAGTGAGGCATCGCTCTGGTTCACGCCAGCCCCATCAGGCAGTGACTCGGATATCAGTAGCCTTCCAAGGGACGCGTGTCTTTTCGACCCTCAGACCTCAGACAGGAGCACAAGCAACGATGAGGCTCAGAGCGTCCCTCTTCAAGAAGTACCGGCGCAGCGATCACCACCTCCCCTGTCAACTCTGTGATCATGAGATCAGGGGGAGTGTGGGGAAAATAAAACAGCCTACCTCGCAAACGTTCTCGCATCTTCCTGGCCTGTTGGTTGAGAAAGGAAAGAAAAGATTCAAAATGGCGCCCGTGACTTTTAATATTCACGGTCTCGTGCAGTCACGCAAAGTCGCGTTACACACATGCTAATGAGGTGTGTCTGGGCTCCATAAAAGCAGGTTGCTTGGAGACATTGGCAGACCAACATTTCACTCGTGCTTGGTGTACATCGTTTTGCGTTGCAGACATTTTCAGACGGAAAGAGTTGCGTCCCTTACACTGTTCAAGTCGACTCATTTGCTACAGTTAATTTTAGTGATCATATGAGAACTGGTGTTTCAACATAATGTGGCTATAAGCCTGGAGAGAAATCAGAGCAATGCAGAAACTGACAGTGTTGATATCAAAATTTTATTTGGACTTCACTCATAGAATCATCTAGAAATTCTATGAGAGGTTATCTGTTCGCACCTTTGCAACATACTGTTCAAAATAGTTTAGACAGTCTTGTGAAAGAAGACATATTTCTCTACTCTGCAACCTCTTTTCTACAGATGCAACATTGCAAACCCGTTAAAACTCAATTGCTATTTCAATGACAAAAGTTCAGATGAACATTCTATTCTTTATTTTCATATGGTTCAGACCTTTACAGCTAAAACATTCCATGCTACTTCTGTGGAGTCAAGTCACCCTTCTTCCTCTGTGTTCCAAAAGAAGAAATTTTCACCCAGTTTTTTTTTTTTTTTTGCAAGGACTCCCACTTTGTTGAATAGTTTTCTATATGGTTGTTTTCTCGAATACTACAATCTTAAACTCTTCAAGTTAAGAGTCAATCTATCCTCATTTTCCTGATAGTCTTCACTTCATACTGTCTTTTCTTTCATTAATTATCTTTAATTCTAGTAAACAAGTTCACTCAATAAAGTCCTTTCTGACTGATTACCAAATGATATCCAGGCAACACAACCAACTATAGAGAATCAAAATGATTGTAGTTTTTCTATTAAAATCTTAGTCATTATTTTTAATTCAAAAATTGGAATTTTCTCCTTACATATGGAATACAGAGGAAATGAGTGTGATCCACGTTTGTGGAATGTTTCATGGGAACTTGTTTTGTGGGAAAACGCTTATGTGAACTAAATGGGTCTACTGTGTAGGCCAGTGGTTCACAAACTTTTTTTCTCTGAGCTGCATTTTCCAAATGAAAATTTGCTCACACCTAACTAAATTGTATATGATAAAAAAAAAACAGAGATGGTTAAAGGGAGATAACATTAGATTCGAACTCAGAACATTATCTTACTTATTATAAAACGTAGATTGTGTGTGTGTGTGTCTGTTTCATTTATATATTGGATCGGATTTCCTACATTTTTTAGCCGATTTCAACAAAACTTCACAGGACTACATGAAATTACCTTGTGGTGGTTCTAACGGCACCGAAAATGGTAAAAACACAATTGTTTTTTAACAAAATCAATTTGAAAACACAATTAAGTAATACACATCGTGAGAATGAAAAGGAGACATCTCACATCAGGTTAAAAAACCCAGGTTGTTTGTGTGTGTTCCTTTATATATGAGATCGGAATTCTTACATTTTTCAGCCGATAAAACAAACATCCACTTTTTTTTTGGCAGGTAGTGTTTCTTATTGTCTTGCACACTTTTTTCTTTATTTTTAACATTCAGAATGCTTTAAAAATTCCATTTATAAGACAATTATTTATAATAAAATTCAATCGGGAGACTCATAATGATTGAAAACAATGTTTTTGTTTGAGTTTGTGTTTGACCAATTCGTAAAAAAAAAAAAAAAGACATTCGTGTCCGTCAACCTAAACAATAATCTAACGATCTCTACTGATTGTATGAATCGAAAAATCGGATAATTCTTTATCTTTAGGGAAAGATAATCCATGTACTTTAGGGCCGTTTTTACAATTCCCTTTGCAATTTGTTACAAGGCAGATCAATAAGGCATTGGTTCTATTTGAAATTAATTCAATATTTAAAAGAAAGTATTAAGAAATAATTTAAAAAATGCCGAGGCAAGAAATCTGATAGACAAAAAACAACAATATTTCAAGATGATAATTATTAAGGAAAGAACGCAGTACTTGTAATAAATTAATAAACCCAAATAAAGTTAATATTTTTTGTATTAGAAACAATGAGTGGAAAAGAAAGGCTACTTACATTTTTCAACCGATTTCAACAAAACTTCACTTTTTTTTTTTTGGCAGGTAGTGTTTCTTATTGTCTTGCATATTTTTTTCTTTATTTTTACATTCAGAATGCTTTAAAAATTCCATTTACAAGACAATTGTTTATAATAAAATTCTATTCATCAATCAATAGACTCATAACGATTGTAAACAACGTTTTTGTTTGAGTTTGAGTTTGACCAATTCATAAAAAAACAAAACTAAAAAAACTAATTAAGACATGCGTGTCCGTCAACCTTAAACAATAATCTTTGTCAATTTTATTTTTCAGTCTTTATGATGGTCGATACTTGATCTATCTCTTACTGTTACATCCCCGGGCAACGCCGGGCTCTACTGCTAGTCATTGATAATTCTCTCCTCCAATTTGCAGAGCCTAATTACTATATTGTTAATACTTGATATAATGCAAAAATATCACAATGATAAAATCAGTCAGTAATTATTTATTAATATTTATACTGGGACTCATGCATGCAATTACAAGTAATCTGTAATAATATTTAAAATTTTTAAATCATATTTATTTTTGGCATATGAATTTTTCAAACTGTTTATTGTAGATATACATGTCGATTCGTGTTGTTTAGTGTGGGAGGCCATCAACAGAGAATAAGCATGGAGCTTGCATACAATTAATATTTCTAAAAGACAAAGATTTTTATACTTACCTTCAATACAGTTTAGGATACATATATGCTAATTTGGCTCCTTATCTTCAAATGCTAGTTTTCTTCTTAATATGTATTCTAAAACTTGAAAAATAAAACCTTAATAATGTTTTGCTTATAGACAGAATATTTTCTAATATTTTATAATTTTTGTTAATAACACTCCTTTTCTATATATAAGTTGAAAAACTTTATTCTATCAGAATTTAAATAAGCTAAATATATACTGAAGTCAACTTCAACCTAATCAGCCACCTTTAGCATTCTTTAGGCAACCTTGTTAACCAAGCAAATACTTTATGTCCTACTATAGCAACAGAAAATAACTGGGGTTACTGCAGTTGAGGTACCATAAAAAAAAGAACATATTGAAGGGGAGGCAATACTTGTGAATAAGAATCATGAGTCTCATAATCCATCAGAGTCATATATGCACCATATGTACTGCAAATGTAGCAGCAAGGTGTTTGTCTAATGCAAGATAACCTGACTGAGCCCATTTCTCTTCAGATTGGTTTTTGAATGTATTGTTGTTCTTTTAGACAGGTTGCTACTTAGAAAACCCAATCTGCTTATTTAACCCATAGCTGGGGAGATAAAAGATGGAATCATGTCTTTTTCAGAGGTATTATTGTAAAAGTGAATACAACAGACTAACCTAGAATGTGAATAATGCAGAATGCTAAAGGTAAAACATGAGAGAAATCAGAATTTCTATTAATTAAAGCTTGAAATATTTCAAATTTTCCAGGGTTGCCTCAGGTTTTCAAAGATAGTCATATATACTAGATTGAGTTAAAACTTTTTTCATACTTCAAGCTTTAATTAATAGTTCAAACAAATTACATATGGAAAGCATTTATTCATCAAGATATACTCCATCATATTCTATTATCTGTTGCCATCATTATGCCAGAAGCTCAGTTCTACGCTTATAACATGTTATATCTCGTGCAAGATATAATAAACAAAGTAAACCCGAGTGTGGTTTTCAATAATAATTTTAAAATCGGATGTAGGTATGTCAAAATACAGAGACAGAGTCAGGAGTAAGCTAACCGCAATGGTGTCAATAAACGAAGACCTTTTTTCTTCTACTCTTCCTGTATACGTAATCATGCATGAGTGATTTAATCTGAGACATTCCAGGATGACCGGTATGAAATTCTTTCAGCATATCTGTACGTAGAGATTGAGGTATAACAATTCTATCTGCATACATCAATGTGTTGTCGCAAATTGAAAAAGGTGAAATCTGAGTTCCCTTTTTCTGTCTCTTGTTCCATCTCGTCAGGTTCCTTAATTTCACAATATAGTGATCTTTTTCTGCTTCTTTTTTTATTTGGTCCAACGTTACCGGCAATTCCCTGATTTTATTCAACAAGAGACCTGATATTTCTTTTTTCCTCAGTTAATGCTGCTATAACTGTCTCTTCTAACATTTCTTCATTTTTTTGGAATCAGCCTTGACAATCCATCCATGCCCATGTTCTTTAGATTTGACGTATTCCATCCTAAAATGGTAATTACAGGGTTACACCCCATCGCTGTAAGCAATTAGCTGTATGCGTAGGAATGTCTTTTTTTACCTCCAAATATTGAAAGTAACGGTTTATGGTCCATTTGAAGTACAAATGATCTACCATGTAAAAAGCGATGGTATTTTTAACCCGAACACAATCGACAAAGCCTCTTTCTCGATCTGACTATAATTTTTTTCAGCCGGAAGAAGAGTCCTCGACGCATGCGCGATCGGTTTAGTAGTGCCATCTTCATATTTGTGTAGCAGTGCAGCACCCACCCCGTACAAACTTGCGTCAGTTGCCAGAATGATCTCTTTCTCAGGATCATAATGTGCTAAGGAGAGATCTGAGAGTAGGCATTTTTTTATTTTCTGAAAAGCCGTCTCGCAATCTTTTAACCAAAACCATTTCTTGTCTTTTTTTAACAATTCGTTAAGGGGGGCTCTTAAATCATACATTTTAGGTATGTAGATTGTATAATATTATGCAAACCCCAGAAATGATTGTAGTTTCGCAACTATGTTGGGTGCAGGCATGTTCTTAATTGCCTCGGCTCTCTGTGGGTCCAGTTTCCTGCCTTCATTGTCTATCACCTGTCCGAGGTATGCAATTCTTTCCATGAAGAATTTACACTTCTCGTGGCTTAATTTAAAACCAAAATCTTCTAATCTTTTGAATATCACTCTGATGTGCGTTTTATGTTCTTGAACATTCTTACTTTTGACTAGAATGTCATCTAAATAGGCGGTACCAAACTCAAGGCCTGCCAGCATAGTGTCCATCACCTGTTGAAACAAAGATGGGGCGACCTTTAAGCCGAAAGGAAGCCTATTTAGCTTATAAATACCTTTATGTGTATTTATACACAAATATTTCGAGCATTCATCACTCACTTTAATCTGCAAGTATGCGTCAGACAGGTCGATTTTGAAAAAATCTTCCCACCATTCAATTTTGAAAAAATATCTTCTGGTGAAGGTAGTGGATAACTGTGATTTTTAAGGCAATCATTTAATCCTGTTGAAAAATCTGCGCACACTCTTATTTTTCCGTTTTTCTTCTTAACATAATAAACTGTGGGCGAGGCCCAATCCGAATGGTCAACCTTAGATATCACTCCCATTTTTTCAAGTCTTTCCAATTCCTTATTAATTGTGTCTCTTAGGTTTGAAAATTGGTTTCACATTTTCCTTGAGTTCAAATTTGACTTCTGTCTTAGTACATAACCCCAATCCCTCAGAAAAAACTCTGGGATATTCTTCTTTTAATTCATTTATGGATTTTTCATTTTTAATATTTTTTTGTTTTTCTGCATTGTTTATTACGTTGCAAAATGAGTTAATCGGGAGTTCAAATAAATCAAAAAGTACTATCCAGTCTATTCCAAAAAGACATGAATTAATCCCTTGGATTACATACACTTTCGTTTTTGCAGTCTTGCCACATAACGAAATATCGCACTTTAATTCTCCCATAAAGTTTAATTTCTTTCCTGAAACCCCTCTAGCAGTTTTTTTGGTTTCAGATAATTTAGGTCTTCCAATATTTTTCCATGTTTGTTCATCAGTGATGCTTATGTCTGAACCAGAATCCAATAGGAAAGTAATTGTATGATTATTTATACGTACATCTACGTACTTTCTATTCTTACCTTTCTGAATTTCTTTTTCTGATAAACCAGGCTTACATCTTGTAATTTCCTTTTCTTTCGGCAAACCGTATATTTTTGCCCTTTATTTCCGCACGATTGGCAGAATTTATTTTTGTACCAACACACGTCTTTGGTATGGTTATTTTTTCCACACGATTGGCAGAATTTATTTTTGTACCAACACGTGTCTTTGGCATGGTTATTTTTTCCACACGTCTCACATTTTTCTATCTTTTTGGCTTTTTACGTGTCGAACATTAGCAACACTTTTCTCCTCAATTTGTATATTATCCCTTTTTACGTTTATGAGACGTTGGCATTCTTCGGTCACCCTTTGTAATGTTATTTTCGAGTCTTGCTCGACCATTATTAATATTCTCGATCTAATTTCTTTATATTTAGGATCAGTTAGTCCTGAAGAAAAATTAGGCACTTGAATACATCTTTGGTTATTTCTTCTAACTTGAATTGTTCAACCAGAGAGTTCACTGTTCCCACGTATGTCAGAAAATCCTCGTTATCTGCTTTAACGATGTTTAGGCATCTGTATCGCGTGTGGAACAGACTATTCCTTTCGTCAAATATTTTTGACAGAATACTTATAGTTTCTTCAAACGAAACTTCTTCTGGCTTTCTGGGCAATATCAAGTTTGAGTACTTCCTATTCTCGTTTGTCCCTAGTTTCTGGACTAATAATGTTACTCGTTCCTCATCCGACCAATGTTGACATCTCTTGGTAAATATAGTTTCGAAACGTTTAAAGTATGCTGGAAATGTAATGCCCGAATCAGGTTCATATATAAATTCGGATAATGAATTTGCTATTCCTTCGGCAGAAAAAACAGTATTTTTTCTTTCTCCAGTCACCTGTTTCAGAATTTTTTCGAGACTTTTTGCTGTGGCAGTATTTGTTGTTGTAACTCTTGGTGCTGTTGTTGTTGCTTTTGTTGTAACTCTTGATGCTGTTGTTGTTGTTGTTGCAAGCTTGTACACAGCATTTTAGTCATTTCGACTAATTGCTCCATCCTGACTTTTAGAATTCGGCAAAAAAAAATTTTTTTTTTTTTTTTTAGACAGTTAACAGACAATTTACAGCCGTAATATTTTTACAACCCGTAATTTTTACTTGAATAATCAATTATTAGACCGGCTCGTATTTGAGTCGCGGTTCAATATATATTTTTCAAATCACAATTTAACAGTAAAAATTTTCTTACTTTTCAAAAAGTTTCCTTTTGATTTGTGACTCCGCTTTCGAAATCCATTCAGCGTAATCAGATATATATATTTTTTTTTTTTTTTTACGGTTTTCAAGTAAGTACGTTGCACAATCCTTCGTTGCCAGCTGTTATATCTCGTTCAAGATATAATAAACAAAGTAAACCCGAGTGTGGTTTTCAATAATAATTTTATAATCGGATGTAGGTATGTCAAAATACAGAGACAGTCAGGAGTAAGCTAACCGCAATGGTGTTAATAAACGAAGACCTTTTTTCTTCTACTCTTCCTGTGGTTGTACTTTATCGGCAACCAGTCCGTCCATTATCGTGAATGGGGAAGTTGGGTTATCTCATCACAACATAACATATGGCTAGTATAGAGGCAAAAAAAATCTCCCTGTACCCATCTTCAATCTTATCGACATTGTTGGACCTCTGTCCATGTAAAAATTTAGCCATGGTTTGGAAATGGTGGTAATCTGATGGTGCAAGGTCTGATTGTAGGCAGAGTGAGGAAGCACTTACAGCTCCAAGTTAGTGCTTGGTCACATTGGCAGTGTGTGCTGGGGCATTGTCACATTTTAGGAGTGCATGTATTTGATTGACCAATGCCAGGTAGTGGGCTTTTAAACCATCATATACTTATTGCATTTGTTGAGCATAAAGCTCAGTATTCACAACATGACCATCTGGGAAAAGCTCAGTATAATACCCTCTCAAAATTCCACAAAACACACAACATGACATACTGTTTAAACTGCACTTGTATGACAACAGGTTCTGAAATCTGTCCAGGTTGAAGTCACTTATTTCACTTTTGGTTTATGAAAATAGATACATTTTTTGTTGCCAGTTACAATTCAACACCAAAAAGAAACATCTTGAGAATTTGCCAGTAGTTGTTTGCAAATGTTCACAGCTGGTTGAGCCTGGTCATTAATCACTTCATGACGCTCTTCTCAACAGCATCTGTTAACAAGGTTGAGCATATGTAGTTGTCAATTGATGGTACTTTGTGAAGAACCAAGTTCTGCCAACAATGTACAAGTGCTTATCCTTGGTTATTCAGCCATTTCAAATTCTGCCTCATAACAAGTTTTGCCTACCTTGGTTTGTCTTTGTGGCTGGTGTCACCTTCCTTGAAATGTCTGAACCAGTTTTGTGCTAGTTTGCAAGCAGTTCTTGGATCTTCCACATCATTAATTTCTTTTGTCATTGTCCTTGCACTCAATCTTTTTTTCCACAAGTAGCGCAAAATGGCTCTAATAGCAAAGCTGTAAAATCAAGAATAAACAATTTATGTTATATATGAAAATAAAGAATAAACCATTCAGCAACAATTGGGAAACAAGTTGTACCAAATTGATGATATAACATGGAGATACAAGTTGCCAAATATCATCAGTAAAAATCAAAAACAAACTCAGTAGTTCTACTAGTAAATGTTGAGAATACTGTGAACAGAGTAGTTTAGAAACAAGGAAAAGTAGAACAGAAACTTCAAATAAATTGTTCATAACAATCAAAAAGATACAGCTGAAATTTTGGGGATACAGAATTATGAAATAAAGTTTGGAGAATTTAATACCCACAGGGCAAAATAATGGCAAGAGAAGAAAACAGCAAGTAACCTACTTGAGAAGTTTGAGTAATTGGATGGCAGAAAAAATACAAATCCACCACCACTTGATAGTCCAGTACTTCTTTTCATCTTGACAAAATTAAGAGCAAGCATTTGAATGTCATACAATTGTCAGACTAATTCATTGTGTGGTTATAGATTAATAAATTACAATTAATAACGGCTTAAGTTTCTGACAGTCAACGATACTGTAGAAATACGAGAGATGCATAATTAGTGAATCAGAGATTTATAATTAAATGACTTCTGTTTGTCTGGCAAAATGGGTAATCTAGCACAAGTCTAGAAAGCAACAGTGCCAGAAAATCAGTAATGTACTTGTCTCAGAAAGACAAACAGGTGTCATGGAGAAGTAAAAATTACATAGGAATGTTGTGGAGATTAGTGATAGCCTACGTTTTGAAAGAGCACCTTCACTGAATTTTCAATACCTAAGGTTTAAAATGAAATTTTAAAACTGAAAAAGTATTTTTGAAGCTTTGTTTTTTTTTTAGCTTTAAATATGAATATATTATGAGTGGATAAATAATTAAATTTTATGATTTCCACTAAGATATTGGTATAAATAAAGAAGTGATTCCTTAGGTCTAATTTTGCTGAATAAGTAAAAATCAAAAAGAGAAGAGAGCAAAATTTTGTTCCAAATGTATTTTTATTTTTTCAATAGTTATATAAAATAAAATATGCTTTTCTGAAATTTTATTTGGGGAATATTATCTTGATTTACCATAATTAAGTTGTGACGTGATAAAATATTATTTAATTAAATTATTACAGAGAGCTGATTTTAAAACAAACAGTTTGTCGCGTCAGTCGTTGTTGTCTCACCTTGAAAATCAATTGGCAAGTAATTTACAAATGTTAATTGACGTCTCCAGAACCTTATGCATTTGTTGGAAGTTTGGAAATTTGATAACCAGTTCGTCGCATTTCGCTTAACGCCTGGTTAATTGCAAGGTATACTTCATTGATCTCCAGTCTGCCTTTTATGAAATTTATTTTAAGATGAGATCAAACCATGAATAGTTATGTTCGTAAACTGAGTTCAAGGGGTTGATACTTTATCAAAAAAAGAAAATCCAATGAAAACTTGAAAGTTCAAAATGGAAGAAAAAAACAAAAGCATTCTGTGTTGTTCAATAGATAACAATACATCTAACTGATTGAAGAAATGAAGGATTATGGATTTACAAAACGTCACTTAAAGTTTTAACGCTTCAATTGTTTGCATTTAAGAAATTGGTTTTTTGGTGTGTCATTCTGTCAGTCGAAAAGACTTATTTTGAAGGTCTGGTTTAAGTCGCTCTTCAAAATAATACAAATGAGCATCTGTTATGAATTTGGTCATCATCTTGAGTTTAATTGGAAGATTGATTCTCTGCTGCATAAACTCAACTAAGGAACTGTGGAGCCAAACTGAACTGAACTGAATTCACTTCAAAGCCCGAACTCCTTATTTTTTCTCATAGTTATATATGTTTTTTTAAGAATTTTTTTTTTTTTAATGTCTTGACTTTTAATTTATTTTTAGACAAAGGAGCCCGAGTATCTTCTGTTGGGGCCTTCCTAGTAATGCAACAAAACAAATTCTCTTAGGGGTATTTTGAAAATTTAAATACATATCCACCATATTTATTTCTGGTTAAGTTTCCACAAACCTTCATATTGAAAATGGGAGGGGCAACAACTACCCTCCCCACTTTGATAAAGAAGGTGGTATCTTATACTTATCATGGGGCATATATTTTATTACAGTAAAACGTGATCACCACTAAAGTTATTTCTTGGTCACAATGCCCATTCAGCAGTTATCACCATCCAATGATGTCTTAGTCAAGTTAAATAGAGCATTTTTTCGGGAAAAATATTGCTTAACTAAAATTTTTTAAATCTTCCCCTTTTCTTCCGTATAAGTCTGTTAAGTTTCTTGATCAAACAGACAATATGACAACTTTGTTCCCTACACTGCTGCCATCAGGTATTTTATGTTTCTAATTTATCAAGATGGGTGGTCTTGATTTCATGATGAAAAAATTAATATCCCCAAAGTTTCCATTTTTCTGTTGCTCTTCAAACAAGGAGAAAAACATCTATGTTCTTCCCATTCATTTTCCTTCGAATCAAGATAAATAATTTTATTATCGCTTATTTGTACAAAGTTTGCTCAGTTTGGTGTGAAAATACGATTAATTTGCACTGCTTGTGTTGGCTTTTGTGTTAGAATTTTCATATCTGTTCAAAGTCCTTTTCAGTTGCCTGTTTCTGGTTGTCATCTACTTTTCAGTTTAGCTTTTTCAATGAAATTTTTCCTATTCAGTGGTCCCCATTGTTTTCAAAAGATAACACAGCTTTTATTTTAACATCTGATTCCTTCTTTCTTTCCCTTTTTTTTTACTCAGAAATTCCTGTCATTGTAATGACTCTAAGTTTATTTTTACTTATCAATATTTTCATTGTTTTTCAGTGGTGTGTAAATTATCACCTAAATTCATCTTGCCTTTCTTTCTGGTCTTCTTATCTTTAAAACCTTTCTCTGCCTTTTTGTAAATGGTGCCATAATTTTTTTTTTTGATTAATGACATGAACTTTTATTTTCTCCTTTTAGGCAAAGTAGAAGCAAAATTCCCTGTCAGAAATCATTAATACAACAAGATAAAACTTTAGAACATTTTGAAAATTTTTACCATATGGTGGTAAAGTCCAGCACATTCATATTGAAAATATGTTGCAACAATTATTCTTTGATAAAGAAGGTGAGTATCTTATATTATCATGTTTCATATTTCTTACAGTAAAAAGTCAGGCTAAAGTTATTTCTAAGAGCAATGCCCACTTGCTCTCCTCTCAGCAGTTATAGTCATCAGCTTAGGCAAGTTACCATAGAGCATTTTGTTAGTCAACTGACATTTTTTTAAACACTCCCAGCATCTTGGTATAAGATAATCAAGTTTCTTGATCAATGCCTTTATTATATTCCCTTTTTAGCTGCCATACAGAAGGACTGTTTCTACTGTTATCCTGAAGAATTCAACTTTGATTTCAGATGATACAATTAATTTCCATGTTGTTTCCATTTTTTTGCATTGCTCTTCAAACATAGCTAATTCTGACATCTATGTTCTTCCTACATGAATTGATCCAGGAACCAAGATAAAGAATAATAGTTGTACAACATTTGCTCAGTTTTGGTGTGATTAATATACAATCTAATTTGCTTGATGGAATTTTCAAAAACAGCTTGGCTTGCTCCAGTGTGTTAGAGAGTAATGCTATGTCATCTGCAAAGTCTGTATCAGATATGACACCAGTTGGTTGTCATCTACTTTTCAGTTTACTTTGCTTAATGATAATTTCACTATTCAGAACTTTCCCATATTTTCAAAAGAGTAGCATCTTTTATTTTTAAAGATTGCTCTCAACTATGTTGTGTAAGCTTACACAATTAAGGTTCTAAGTTAACAAATTTGATCATATTGTCACAAACTTAATTTCAGTGGAGGCTAAATATGTGCTAAATATTCAGTCTTTTCATGGTCCAATTATCATTGAAACCCATTTTTTGTAAGGCATAATCTAGATCAATGATGAACAGAATTGGGACTAGATTTCTCCTTGTTAGAACTTCTGCCAATAAGAAATCATTATCACCATTTAGAGATAGGACTTGTATTCATGTAAAGGATATTCATAGCTGACCCAACTTGATTCTGGCATTCATATATGTTCAGAATATCCATTAACATTCTTAGCATATATTTAGTTGGATGCTTTCCAAAAATCAACAAATGTCATTATGTTGGATATTCAATTTGCTTTGATTCCTTCTCTCAATCATCACAAAGACAGTATCTATGCTATGGTGGGGCTACCTTTACTGAAACCATTATGAGGTCTGAGCCAGTTCAAGAGATTCTATTGTAGATAATTGCAGTAACAGCAGATAATGGAATTGATTGGCATGCACAAGTCTCCTTTTAAAGGGATAGTAGAGTTCAAATTTAACCATATCCTAGGTTAATCTCAAAAACAACTTTAGTCTAGATAATTTAGCTTGACATTTGAATGATATTTGTTTCCACAATTGTAAATCACAAAAAGTGATGTTCATAAAAGATGACATGCAAATATGGAGATTGAGTCACACTGATGTCCTTTGAAGTAAAAGATTCATATAAGAGGAATTCCTGTCATCATCATATGTATAAGATATAGTGCATCTATGTGTCATTAAGATCTTCCTCAAATTTACAGTGATATATTTCAGCAATATGATGACATTTATTCAGAAACTTATTTTCTGATAAAACCTGCCTTTATTCAGAAAATGATGATGGCATTCCATGGAACCAGCTTAACAATAAAGGTCATGATCTAGGATTACATAATTGATTTCATGGTTGGTCCCCCTTAAGGATAATAATGAAATTAGCTGTTTCTATACAGGAAACATTTGGCATTTATTGACCAGACAGTGTTGAAATTTATAAAATTTTCTTGAAGCAGTTTTTCAGAAAATTAAATGAATAAACAAGTCCATTAATTGTTTTTTGCTCTTTTGTAATATTGATGGAAGTTTCCTTTTAAAGGTAGTGTCCAAGTTAACATCTTGATTCTATCATTATTTAGTCTCTAGTTACATGTTGTTATGATGATATAACACTAAATGTAATGAAGATGCTTAAGGATTTATACCAGTTATTATGTTGGTTCTACTATCAATGTTGTACTGTAGATTATAGTGGGCTTTGTTGAGTGGCCACTGCTGTCAGATAGTTATGTGGGCAAGGATTATGATGATGGCAGTAGGGAAAATGGACATGTGATTGAAATGTAAGATGTTAGCAAGAATTGCAAATGAAGATCAAATCTTGTTTAATATTTAAAACAATGGTGCACATGATCTTTGCATATTCACCAGTACATGATCCCATAAATAGAGAATCTACAGCTTGTAAATTTCTGGACAGATGAACCCTAGATTTCTAGATTGTAATCCTGTTTCATAACATTGCTTTACCAAATGTATTAACTATAGTCACAAATAAATAAAAGATAGATTAATCAGTTGTTGGGAGTTCTCTATGTTGGTTCATATCACTATCACATTTTAATAGTCTACATTGTTTCCTCTGTCTCTCTTGCCTTTGATATGTAATTTTCCAAGCCTTCTTTCCTTATTGCAGAGAATATAATGCTAAGCCATCTGGAAACATAGGATGGACATATAACAAATCAAGATGTGTACAAAACAAAAGTTAATAAATTTACATATAAACTGGTGAAAGCATTTTAATCAACAAGTTCATGTCTAAAAACAAAATAATTTATATCTTTAATATATTGTTTAACTGAAACAGTCCATGAGCAGCATTTGAATTTTTGTTTCTGTTAATATAAGTATTAAGGAAGTATGTGATTATTTGAGTTAATAGAAGCATGTCATGATTTGAAAAAATAATTATAATTCATACATTTCAACCATGACCACAACCACCTTAATATTGTACAAATCAGCTAGTCAAATAAATTATTTGCTTATTGAATGCTACCATTACTCTGTCAAATGCCTGAGATTTGTTTTTGTAAAAATTCTAATGTGTTTCTTCTTTTTTATGTTGTAGTGGCCAATAGAGTTGCATCAAAATCACCCATATTCTTTCATGGAAAATGGATAGATATATTTAAAGACACAGACAGTGAAGTACAGGAAAATGAAGTTGCTACAAAAACTGTTTCTATACATGGTGTGCCAAAAGATATGGACTTGGACGAGCTTCAGTTATTCTTTGAGAATGGAAGAAGATCTGGTGGAGGAAAAATTGAGAAAGAAGCGGAAAGGGACACATGCACAAATCTTGTTGAAATAACATTTGCTTCAGAGGAAGGTGAGAAAATTATATTATTTATCTGTTTATTACTTTTCTGCACACACACCCTAATAAATATTGCATGCTAAATGGCAATTTCACACTTTAAGCAATCATAAAATCATATGGATATTTATTTGGTATGACTGAAAAAGCAAGTTATCTGTCCAAAAAATGAAACAGCAGTATTGGAGAAAAAAATAGAAGAAAAATAAGTCAAATTAAAACTAAGTCTAAACATTCTCATATTGCTGGAGAACTCTGCCTTCTGTTTACTTAACAAAGGGAAAGGGAAATAAACAAATGAAAATCAAGAAAATACAAAAAAGAACCTATCAGCCTATATTCCTTAGCTAAGTTATATGGAGATTATTATTGCTATGTATTTAGAGACTATTGATAAAATACAAAGAAGAATATACAATGTTATTGTCCTGACCTGACATCTCAATGTCAGTCACTTTTCCAATGCTGTAACATAGTTCTCTCTGCCTTTTCTATAAATATTTTCATAGTAATTATTCTAATGTACTTTCCTCTATGGTACCTAGACATGAATTTAAGCACAGTACTAAGTTGGTGGAAAGCAAAATCCAGCTCTGAATTGCAGCATACAAAACCCAATAAACAAAGATATTATTTAATTTCCAAAGCTTTTAGTTGCTTTTATGAATAAAGACAATATTGTCTGAAGGCAAAAAATTTTTTCAATAAAAAATGAATTTTTAAATCAACTGTTCTCTTTTTAGATAGGTACCTCGACGACATTGCTAAAAAGAGCATAGCATGATGAAAAAGACAGCAAATTTGATGAAAAGAAAATTTTATCATCTAAATGTTTATATTATTATTAAGACAATTTTTAGCACATTTTTTTTGTGTGACATACATTTATTTGGAAAATCTGGCAAAAATAATTGTCAGATTTTAATGAAACTTTCAGAAACTATTCACAGATGATTGAAATTATTATAAATATGATTTTTTTATTAAAGTCATGGTAGACATATTTTTTTTTATATTTATTAACCACCCCCCATAACTAATTTTATGAAAATGCTAGAAATTCGATCACATTGGGTTTAGTGATTACAATAGTTAAAAGCACAAGACTTTGAGGAATGCAAATCATGTTTTTTTTTTGTTTTTAATTGGATCCTGTTATGATGTTGATTTGGGGTTAGTAGAGACAAACGCCAAATAACACGTAACAATAAAATGGGTTTTAATAGGTTGGTAAATGGTACAGAAATCGCCTGAATAGTCAATAACTAGCTCAGCTAAGAACTTCTCTGTCTATCTGTCTTCCCCATGTCAACTGACATGCCACTATTTAAAGTCTTTGTTCACAGACGCAGACAAGTTCATCTTCAAGAGGGGTGGTAGGTTTCCGACACAACAGATCCCCTCTACCTGAAAATCAGCTCTGAATTGTAACATACAAAACTCAATAAAACAAAGATATTATTTAATTTCAAATGCTTTTATTTGCATTTAGTTTGTTTTATGAATATGAACAATATTTTCTGAAAGCAGAAACATTTTTCAATGAAAACTTAATTTTTAATACAATTATTTGTTATTTTTTAATTATAATAGATTTTTACATTTAAGTTGTTAAAATATTATAAAATTAGTTAAAAGCCGCATTGGGTTTCCTAAGTGTCCTTATGAGATAGATCTTTTTTTTTAGCACGTTGTAAATTGTATCATTTTGACTAACCAGAAGACCCGCAGTAATTAAGAAATGCAATTTTGTGTTTATAATCGGGCTGAATTATAAAGTACGGAAGACCAACTAGAATACAATTAAGTTGCGTTATTTGAGTTAAGCATTGTTCTCTGCTGTGGATTTTTCAATTTCGACTGAGAAGGGTACCTACAAGTATCAGTATCATCTTATGAAATTTATATGATCTTATTTTTATATTAATCTCAGTTATGACATTTTTCTATTTAATGAAATATCAAAATCAATAATAAAATGAATGGAAATACAAATAACACAGTAAAATGTAATAAATGTACATAAGATTATAGTATTTTATGTACACTTCTGATAAAATTTCATAAGAAAGGTACCTATAAATTAATTAGATACCTTTCTTATGAAATATGAAATTTAATGTCACTCTTAACAGTCTTATTTTAATTCCTTTAGAATATATTTTTCATAAAGCATCGTAAACGTAAAGGTGGAACCTAAATACAAAAAAAATAGAGAGATAAAACTTTTCCTTAAAAATAACGAGGTAAATAATTTGTTCACTTAAATATAAATAATTTCACTTTTCTCCTTGTAGAACAAATTATCCTCACGGAATCTGTCAATATGTCATTCATCGCCTGTCAAGTGACGCGAAAGTTTATGATCTGCTTTGTTTTATTTTCAAATTACATCTTTTCAGCACAGAAGTTAAGTTAAGCTTGCTTCAAAATATTTTAAATTAACATTATAATTTCTGATTTTCCTAAAATAAGTTTGATAATTGATATTTAAAAGAATTTCAAATTGAGATTTTCAGATTTTTTATAAAATAGAAAAAATGGTCAATTTTGCTGACTCAAAAAACAAGATTTTTAACGAAAATTTCGGACATGCTAGGAACAATTAAAAAAATGTAAAAAATACCCCAACAATACTTTGATCTTTCCTATTAATAATAACATAAACAGTTAGACAATAAAATTTTGTTTTTGTCAAGTTTGTCATCTTTTTCTTCATGCTATGCTTTTTTTAGTGATCTCATTGAGGTACCTACATTTTATTTTTTTTTTTTTTTTTTTACAGTTTTGCATTAAAGTTGATAAATATTTTAAAGTTAATTTTCAAAACTGAGCCTTTTAGTCAATGGTGTTATTAAGTAAATCTCTCTTTTACAGATCATAAATTTGTAAAGCTTATTACAATTTCCAAACCATTATTATTTAAAATAGAATTTTCCATTTTTCTGTGCCCACAAAAAACGGTTTTATTTCAAATGTAAGGATGACCATAGGAAGCATGAATACAATAAAAATCACATGATTTAAGAGTTGTTTCCCCTGACGCAAGAAACTGACAAAATTTTTCATTTTCTTTTCTGCAAGCACATGTTAAATTCTCTGATTGACTGCCTTTGAGTAATCATCATTGCATTTTCAAAATTTAAAATTTTTTTTATGTCCAATTTCATTAAATATTTCAATTTAATTTTTTAAATATAATTTATTGTTTTTCACTGAGAGACATATTGCAATTATTAATTATTTTCTTTTTTAGTTTCAATTTTAGGGATGAAAACAGTTATTCAGACTTTGGACCTATATCTTCATTCAAATATTCTTAAAAAAGGGCCACCAAATTTTCATGAATGTCTGAAATCAATTGCATAGCAGTTTTTTTTTAGTTTCAATTTTAGGGATGAAAACAGTGATTCAGACTTTGGACCTATATCTTCATTCAAATATTCTTAAAAAGGGCCACCAAATTTTCATGAATGTCTGAAATCAATTGCATAGCAGTTTTTTTTTAGTTTCAATTTTAGGGATGAAAACAGTGATTCAGACTTTGGACCTATATCTTCATTCAAATATTCTTAAAAAAGGGCCACCAAATTTTCATGAATGTCTGAAATCAATTGCATAGCAGTTTTTTTTGTTTCAATTTTAGGGATGAAAACAGTGATTCAGACTTTGGACCTATATCTTCATTCAAATATTCTTAAAAAAGGGCCACCAAATTTTCATGAATGTCTGAAATCAATTGCATAGCAGTTTTTTTTTAGTTTCAATTTTAGGGATGAAAACAGTGATTCAGACTTTGGACCTATATCTTCATTCAAATATTCTTAAAAAAGGGCCACCAAATTTTCATGAATGTCTGAAATCAATTGCATAGCAGTTTTTTTTTAGTTTCAATTTTAGGGATGAAAACAGTGATTCAGACTTTGGACCTATATCTTCATTCAAATATTCTTAAAAAAGGGCCACCAAATTTTCATGAATGTCTGAAATCAATTGCATAGCAGTTTTTTTTTAGTTTCAATTTTAGGGATGAAAACAGTGATTCAGACTTTGGACCTATATCTTCATTCAAATATTCTTAAAAAAGGGCCACCAAATTTTCATGAATGTCTGAAATCAATTGCATAGCAGTTTTTTTTTAGTTTCAATTTTAGGAATGAAAACAGTGATTCAGACTTTGGACCTATATCTTCATTCAAATATTCTTAAAAAAGGGCCACCAAATTTTCATGAATGTCTGAAATCAATTGCATAGCAGTTTTTTTTAGTTTCAATTTTAGGGATGAAAACAGTGATTCAGACTTTGGACCTATATCTTCATTCAAATATTCTTAAAAAAGGGCCACCAAATTTTCATGAATGTCTGAAATCAATTGCATAGCAGGTTTTTTTAGTTTCAATTTTAGGAATGAAAACAGTGATTCAGACTTTGGACCTATATCTTCATTCAAATATTCTTAAAAAAGGGCCACCAAATTTTCATGAATGTCTGAAATCAATTGCATAGCAGTTTTTTTTTAGTTTCAATTTTAGGGATGAAAACAGTGATTCAGACTTTGGACCTATATCTTCATTCAAATATTCTTAAAAAGGGCCACCAAATTTTCATGAATGTCTGAAATCAATTGCATAGCAGTTTTTTTTAGTTTCAATTTTAGGATGAAAACAGTGATTCAGACTTTGGACCTATATCTTCATTCAAATATTCTTAAAAAGGGCCACCAAATTTTCATGAATGTCTGAAATCAATTGCATAGCAGTTTTTTTTTAGTTTCAATTTTAGGGATGAAAACAGTGATTCAGACTTTGGACCTATATCTTCATTCAAATATTCTTAAAAAGGGCCACCAAATTTTCATGAATGTCTGAAATCAATTGTATAGCAGTTTTTTTTAGTTTCAATTTTAGGGATGAAAACAGTGATTCAGACTTTGGACCTATATCTTCATTCAAATATTCTTAAAAAAGGGCCACCAAATTTTCATGAATGTCTGAAATCAATTGCATAGCAGTTTTTTTAGTTTCAATTTTAGGAATGAAAACAGTGATTCAGACTTTGGACCTATATCTTCATTCAAATATTCTTAAAAAGGGCCACCAAATTTTCATGAATGTCTGAAATCAATTGCATAGCAGTTTTTTTTAGTTTCAATTTTAGGGATGAAAACAGTGATTCAGACTTTGGACCTATATCTTCATTCAAATATTCTTAAAAAGGGCCACCAAATTTTCATGAATGTTTGAAATCAATTGCATAGCAGTTTTTTTTTTAGTTTCAATTTTAGGAATGAAAACAGTGATTCAGACTTTGACCTATATCTTCATTCAAATATTCTTAAAAAAGGGCCACCAAATTTTCATGAATGTCTGAAATCAATTGCATAGCAGTTTTTTTTAGTTTCAATTTTAGGGATGAAAACAGTGATTCAGACTTTGGACCTATATCTTCATTCAAATATTCTTAAAAAGGGCCACCAAATTTTTCATGAATGTCTGAAATCAATTGCATAGCAGTTTTTTTTAGTTTCAATTTTAGGGATGAAAACAGTGATTCAGACTTTGGACCTATATCTTCATTCAAATATTCTTAAAAAGGGCCACCAAATTTTCATGAATGTCTGAAATCAATTGCATAGCAGTTTTTTTTTTAGTTTCAATTTTAGGGATGAAAACAGTGATTCAGACTTTGGACCTATATCTTCATTCAAATATTCTTAAAAAAAAACACCAAATTTTCATGAATGTCTGAAATTTTAATTGCATATTCAGGTTTTTTTCAAATTTCAAAAAGGGCCACCAAATTTTAGGAATGAAAACAGTGATTCAGAATTTTCAGGACCTATATCTTCATTCAAATATTCTTAAAAAAGGGCCACCAAATTTTCATGAATGTCTGAAATCAATTGCATAGCAGTTTTTTTTTTAGTTTCAATTTTAGGAATGAAAACAGTGATTCAGACTTTGGACCTATATCTTCATTCAAATATTCATAAAAAAGGGCCACAAATTTTCATGAATATCTGAAATCAATAGGATTTTTTTTTTTTTTTTACACTTCTGTTTTTAGTAGATTACGATTAAATAAAATAAAAAGTGGAATTGATTACATAATGAAAAAAGAGGTACCTATATTAGGTACCTATCTCATTTATAAAATTTGATGGTATTATTTTTATTTATTATTAATTTTTATATTATCTCAGTTATGAAAAACTGTCATAACTGAGATAATATAAAAATCAATATAAAGTGGGGTGAAACAAATATTCGTACACATACAAACTTTTAATCTATTGTATTTCCAACTAATGAATAAACATAATTTTCATATAATTAACTGTACACAGATGTATAATAACCAAATATGCATAGAAGATAGAAAAAAATTTGATATAATAGAAATAAATCCTATTTACCCATTTTAATCTGTGTAAAGGTATTCAGACAATGCAAATTTCAGATTTTAAAACTTTTAAATTCCTTTAATACTCTAGATTATTCAAGTGGAACATTTTAAAATGTTCAAATAATGTTATCAGTAGTTATTTTTAGCCTAAAAAATACAAACAACATTTTGTAATTGATATTCATGCAAGAAGGTTATCAACATGGCAAGAGGTCAAGAATTGACAAATTTGCAAATTTGTCAATTCTTTACCTCATATCAAAGTCATATCAAAGAGAAAATATGTCAGATTAATTAATAACTTAAGATAGATTAGTAATATAAGTTTTGAAATGGAAATTAAGAGAAGAAATGCACAATGGCTAAGTGTTTGCTTCATTTCTATTCTTTAGTATCATGAAAAATTAAATATTCTAGTAAAATATTTGTATAGCGTTGAGATTTTAATGGATTACTAGATCACCCGTGACCCATTGGGTCAACATTGTTGTGTTTACTATTTACATTTAGTATCATGAAGAGTAGAATTTGTGAAAATAAAGATACTTTCAAAATACATTTATTTGCAGTTAGTTTAGTAAACATATAATACATTTTATTAAACTTTATATTTATTTACAAAACACTTTTATTTACAATATTTTTTGTTTGTTTAAAGTATATTACCTGAAGATTCAGATTATAAAACAATGAAGTTGCTTTCAACATTAAAAAAATTGTCTGTTTGAAGAAAGTTGAATTGAAAATACTTTATAAACAAATCATATTTTTAAATCATACAAGAGGATAGAATTTCTTTCTTACTGTGGATGGTGTTGCTGTCGTCTGAAGCAATCTCTTTAAAGTTTTTCAGCGTTGTCACTTTTAGAATGAGGTTGTGAAGTTCACAATCAAGAGTGGCGTGCACCTAGATGACAGCTGTGCATATCTTGTTTGAGGCTGGATTTTGTGTGTTTTCCATTTTCTTCTCTTTCCCCCACTTCCTACATGATTTATTAATTTAATCTTTCTTTACCCACTCTCTATATATTACTCTGGCAAACTCAAGCAAACAAAGTTCACAGTTTTATTGCAATATAGATATGGTACAACTTTAAAAAAAATTACAGAGATGGCTGTACTATGGGGGGGGGATCATCATATACTGAAAGATGTAAGTTATTCTCAGTTTTTAACTTTAGAAATGCTGGGTTGTATTATACTGAAATCATATTATACACAAAAAATACAGTAACATAATATAGGTTGAGTATCTTTTATCTGAAAATCCCCAAACCTCCAAAATCTGAAAGTTTTTCATGGCTTGCCATGAATGGAAAATTTCAGAAAACAACATATCTACCCATAGCATGATTAATGCATTGTGGCACGACAAATAAAATGCTCCCTTTTTTTCAGCTTTCATTACATTGAACTGTAATAAGAATCCATGTTTTGTTTTTATAAAAATACTGTACCTATATGTATTGTAACCTTTTAATCAAAACACGACATCGTTGTAGAGACTGATAGCTTACTAAATTTTCCTTCTCATACTCACATTGATTTCAATGATGATGTACCCTCCCCCTCCAGTTTCTCACACCTAATGTAGAAATAATGTTTGGTGTTGCACTTAAATATTTTTTGTAAGCATTGATGATGTTTTTTCGGACACATACAGAAAGTTCAAAACATTATTTTTACATGAAAGCTTAATTTTCACCACTTAAAAATCTGTGAGCATTACATGACTAATATCTGTATCTGTATGTATACAAAATTTATTAAAATTTATTTAAAACTATTTTCAAGGTATATGTTATTTATATAAAACTGCCTTTAGGGTATATGTATAAGCTGTGTTATAAAATGTAAAGGAATATTGTGTTTATGATTGCATTCCATTTCCAAACTGCCCCATTTTTTATAGATGCAATATAAAAAAATAGCCTGTATTCCAAAATCAAAAAAATCTGAAAACCAAAGTATTTCCAGTCCCAAGAATTTTGGATAAAATATTCTCAACCTTTAATAATAAATTATTTTGTTATGTTAAATATGTTTGTCCATCTTCAGTTTCTTAGTAAAGTTTTTTTTTTTTAATAACTTGTTTACTTCTTGGGTATATTGTGTATTTTTATGTCTTTAAATATAAATGTAAGATTTGTCATTTGGAAACTTTTAAAACTAATGGAAAATAGCTATAAAAAGATATATAAAATCTGTTGTTCATGTCAAGATGAACAATGGGAGTAATATCATTTTTTATTGACACTGCCTGGACAGGTAAATTTTTTATGGAAGTGTGGTTTATATAAATGATCACTTACCTACTTTTTTCTCTGTAAACTATTATGGCAAGGTGAATAGATTGTATTTGTTATGTATATCAGGGTTCACTCACATCATAGCAGCAGAAATTAGTCTCATGTTCACATAGATAAAAGCACACTTGACAGGAAATAAAATGACATTTCAGCTGTTGCACACACCAGCCTTCTTCAGGTGTTTGGAATTTTAAACTGAACCCTTTATTTTGTCCATCAATCACCATTGCTGCTGATAACGGTGAGCCTATTGCTAAGTCTTCATCCTGCTGATATATGTCTGATCCCATTTCAAAATGTGTTGTTTGTGTATAGAAAGTCACCCTCTCCATCAGGTTATCTATTGGTATATTAGTCTGTTTTCCTAGGCATGTGTCCAAGGCCAGTCTGTCCCTGATTACTGAGAGTGACTCTTCTGTGGGTAACTTTGGTGAACAAACTCACTATGTTCAGCCTCTTTGTGCAAATAACACTCTTCGAAATGAGATCAGATATATATCGACAGAAATAAGCCTTGTCTTAGCTTAGCAATGAGGTTGAAATTATAGACAAAGAACATCACCAGAAAATAGAAAACTTAAGGAATCAGCACATATACTAGGCTACAAAAATTTCCTGAGCTGGCCAAGCATAGAAATGAATATAATATGGGAACCAGTAATATAGTGTAAGAGAAAAGCAATAATAACAACTAAGTTGCAATATGAACTCTGGAAAAAAATGTTTAATGGGACATTATGTTTATAAGTCCAAAAATTAATGCACTGATCAAGGACACATGGATAAATGCATTAGTTGGATCCAGTGACTTGACTCAGAGAGTTGAGAGTTCAAAAACTTGAAGAGTTGCATTAAAGGGAGATAACTGAGACCTCCGTAGGGGGAATATGGAACGAGAACAATATACACCAGTGGACGAAATAAAGGGTTCACTTCAAAATTCCAATCATCTGAAGAAGTGAAGGAGTGTACAACGTCATGAATATGGCAATAAAGATGAGTACAACACTCTGAACAATGTAAATAATTAAAATACCTCATCTCAGAAATATAGACAGATGAGGAAATAAAACGTACAGAAATAACAAGAAAAGCATGGTAAATTGTATGTTAATTTCATACAATTTATTTATATTTTTTTGTGTTTATTGGTGTGCATTTTTGTTTTTTTGTTTTTTTTTTTATGGTACATGTGGTAAAAGAGAAAAATTACTCCATGGTATTACAAAATCAGAAGTTAACATGTGTTGTCCATACTAAGGTTTGTGGTGAAGAGATTGAATTTAACCTCTTTTGGCGAGATGTCTGTATTAAATTAACAGTTTTTGTTGCATGCTGGGAGAACTTTTTGTTATTTTATTTTTATTTAATTTTATAAAGTATTTAAATATTAGTGTTTCATTTTATTTATAATTGTCATTATTATTATTATTATTATTTTATTTTTATTTATTTATAATAATAATAATAATAGATTAGACTAAATCAAATTAAAAGTAGATTCATGCTTTTTAAGGGAATTAATGTGGAATGAATATAAATCAGGGGGAATCCCTCCAGGTTTCAGTAAAGTGGGGGATCTTTTACTTTTTGACAAGTTTCTTATTGACTGTAATCATCATCAGAATAAAATCATTTTAAATATCCTGATATTTTATTGAACTTTTAGTTTATTGTATTGCAAAAACCTGACATTCTATTGAACTTTTTTGTTTATTGAAGTAAGCTTCTGTTTCTTTATTTAATAATTAGTTATGAATTTGTAAAGAAGTGACAGTGACATTCAAGTAAAAAATTAATCAGCCTATTGTCTAACCATTCTCTGAAACTGGTCGATAAAAACAATCCATGTATATGCCATTTTTAAAATAAAGAGAACCACGCTATAGAAAAACCCAGCGAATGGACATCCATCTGATTATCTAATTTGGAAAGACTAGATGTTCTTTATGACAAGAAACAGTCAATTTCTGGACATCTGATTACTATTTCATAAACCATTTCACGGCCCGGGTTTGATTTAAAAAATTCCAGTTTCAAAGGAATCCAAATGTAAATTCAATTTATAAACTTTGTTAATGAGTTCACAACCTATATATGAAGCATATATAAAGTCATCCCTTAGCAACCAGGTTGAAAGAGGCATTTTAAGAATATCTATGGAAAATAGAAAATGATTGATTGCATTCAATCAAGGCCATTGAAAAGATTTCCCTGAAATAAATTGTAACAATTCGATACATTATGTTGCCAATAGGTGAGATCATAGATGTATATTTGGCTGATCTAATAGTAAAGTCCATCCTTTTTATGAACTCTGGAAAAAATGTGTTTGATAATGGGACATTGATCCTGTTTATCCTAAGGGCAAAAATGTCTCTTGAATACATTGATGAGCTCAATCAAAAGGATAGACAGATAAATGGAACCGGTCATCGCTGTGGATCCATTCTATTTTTCGACTTCAGAGACATGGGACCAAAAACTATGAATCTAATTGGAAATCCTTCGGGGAGTGTGTGAAGACATCCACGTTTTATTTAATGGAACAAGAATTATCTAATAAAAATACCGGGAAACGTGGACGGGATAAACTTCAGGTTCACTTGAAAATGTGCAATCATCATTGAAAGAAGCAGTAAGATCGGTGTACAAACAGTGTCATGAATATCCAGCTCAGTTGCAAACTTCAAGTCTGGGAATGGACATCACATAGTATAAGAACAATTTTTTATCTGATCGATGCAACATCTTGTAAAATATAGCCACAAATTGGTCCTTTGAAACGCATAAAAGAGTCGTACTTATCAAATAAAAAAGCCCGGTTAAATCAT
Source organism: Acanthosepion pharaonis (assembly GCA_903632075.3). NCBI lineage: Eukaryota > Metazoa > Mollusca > Cephalopoda > Sepiida > Sepiidae > Acanthosepion > Acanthosepion pharaonis. Next base: position 2,208,794 of record CAHIKZ030001624.1, on the reverse strand, counting down.
GGTGAAATTGTATTCTAATTTCAAACAATTCAAAATAATGAGGTTTATTCCGATGTTTGTGTTTATCGGACAATAAAACGGATTGTCTGTTCTGGTTTGGAGGCCGTGGTATTGGTATGGTAAAAGATTCCCAGGAATCATGGTATTACAAATCCGTAATCTGCTGCATTCATGTTTCCAATAAAAGGAATTGTTGTTCCCTTAACTCCATGGCTTCGATCCTGAATTTAACACATTTGGGTAAAAATAATGTCTGCACGCCAAAGCAGGAAAATTTGTCATGAATAAGCAGTCCTGGTAGTCATTGACAGGATACCGTTTATTATTTTTTTTTGGGTTCACTCACTTTTTGTAAACGGATGATTTAAATACACAATGTTTCAATATTTAAGCTCCATTGAAGCAGCAGCAAAACATTATTTTAAAGCGAGAAAAAGTTTATAATACTTGATCCTTAATAATCCCCCGAATAAATTCAAACCAGGAAGTACATTTGATGATTCAAAAAGGGAAGTCATAATATACCAAAAAAAATATCAAGGAGAAACGACCATCCCCTCACAAACTTTTTCATACGAAGGGGGATACATATTCTTTTTACAAGTTTCTTATTGACTGTAAATCACCATTCTCTGAATCAATTTAAATATCCTACTGCCATTTTATTGAACTTTTTACTTTATTGAATAAAAAACCTGACATTCTAAACCCGGCGAAATTTTTGTTTATTGCTCTGCTAGGCTTCAGCAAGACTCTTTATTTAAGGAAGACAATTAGGACATCTGACAGACTTAAAGCAAATTATTACACATGCATTCAAGTAGAAAAATCAATCAATATTTTTTATTGGTATTAAATTTGTAAAATTCTTATAAAAACAATCCATGTATATGTACTAATAGGGAAAAGAATAAAGATTTTCAATAATATATACATATTAGTTGGAATGCACCTTTTGATTCAGACAATCCTGGAAAGATGAAAATAACATTCTGACATATGGTGAAAAAGGGTGCATTGGGCAAAATTGGTTGAGAACCACTGTCATAAACCCTTTCAAGCTAAATTTATTCCTAATTTTTTCCAGTTTCAAAGTAATCCAAATGTAAATTCAATTTATAAACTGATGTTACAAGTTTACCACTCTATATATGATATATATTTAAGTAAGATTATATGCGGGCTAAGTAGTAGAGGCATTTTTATTCCTGAATATCTTGAAATTATAAAAAAATGATTGATTGCATTCAATCAATATCATTGAAAAAGAAAAAGGCATGAAATAAATTATTAACTTCAAGGTATGTTTGTCATTGAATAGTAGTCATTGTATGGAAGATGGAAATTCAATAATTTGTCTCTACAGCCAATTGGTATTATAAGATTTGTTTGTAAATGAATTTTGGCTATATTCTTTTTTTCTATGCTTCATAACTGTTATACCACCAACTGTTATACCACCAACTAATTTTCTAAAAAGTTATTTCATTCATATATCAATAATATTTTATTTAATTTTACAATAATTACTCAACAGAAATTATTTTCAATGATATTGTTAGGTTAGGTTGATTGATTTTATGATGTGTCAACCATTTTGCTCATATGTTCTAATGGTGACATGAATAAAAACTGAATCAGTGGAACTTTCTTGTTTCTTTATTATGTGACACTATGGACACCCATATAGAGGAAGAAGATGTGATTTTTATCTCAATCTCAACTGTTTGTAATTTATAGCCAGCAAATTGGTCCTTTGAAATTTTCTAATTGTAAGATTAACAAAGTGAACAAGGGTTTTTAAGTAACAACCAAATTGAAAATTGGATGTATCCAAGTGCTGTTGCATCTTACAGTCATTTTTGGGATCAGTCTGTTCTGGTTCACTCTTGCCCATTGTGTGGATTTGATTCCATCTATTCATATTACCAGCTACATGTTGGAATGTGTAGATTGGTGAGGAGTTGGTAGGGGAAAGAATTGTTTTCATTTTACCTATTTATCCATACAAGTGAAGTCCTGAATAAAACACATCCTGGGTATGATAATAAACTACATCCAGGCAGCAAGGTCTCTGATCGGGAGGTTTTGAGGAGTGTGAAACAACCTCTTAATTGCAATTTTTCCCAGGTTCACCCTGACCTGAGATGGTAGCACTTGATAGGGTCCCAGCTATGTGCAAATAGTGAACTCCTGAACTGGGGCCAAAACACTATGAAAGTATAAAAAAAAAATTTATAGTAAAAATACCAGCAATACGTCTTTGAAAAAATTAAATTACCAGCAATACATTTGACTCCCAAAAAAACCCTCTTTACAAAAATATATCAATGAGACTTGATCTACAAAGTGATTTCTTACAAAGAATACATATTCTATTCATATGAACTTATCATAACAATATTGTCAGCATTAAATAACCCATTCAGGCTGATATGCCATAATACAAAATAAATTAAATAAATAAACTGAATAAAACATCTGATATATGATATTAGAAACCGAGCTTACATTCTCATTTCTCAACATGATGTTTGTTTTTCATCTCTATTACTTTGTGAGCATGCAGTGGGCCCTTTCCCAGGTTTCAGTGCACACAGATGTGAACAAGATTGTATCAGTTTATATCGTCATTAAAGAATCTCTTACCAAAATAACCTGATTTCCTTGTTATATTTAACTAGTCAAATATATTCAAGAAACTTTCTTGTTAACTTTTTAAATTACCAATGAAATTCTTTTATAAAAGCTGTTCAGTTAGTGATGAAATCTTTTATGAAACTAACCTAATGAAATAATGTCTTAATGAATATGTATATAAGTAGCCAACCAAATATATATTCTATTTAATAAGTACAATCACCAAGATTAAGCAATGTCAAGCCTATGCATTACTTAGATGGGTAACTGCTAGGGATTGTCAGGTGTACAAGATGTAAACTTGGAAGTACTGGTGGTATAATGGATAACAACACTGAATTGTTAATCAGTAAGCCAAGTTCAAATTCCAATCAGATTCATTATATTCACTTTTACACAAATACCCTTGGTTTATCTCCCCAACTATGGGTTAATTAGTAGGACGTGTATCATTAAATCATTATTATTTCCAAAAATATTCTTATAATTTAAAAATATTTCCTGGTTTTAAATAACCTGAAAAGAATTGATGAGCCATAAAAGACCAAATCAATTTAATAAGTATGTATTATTAGCAAATAGTCAATGAAAGAAAATTAGTTTTAAATACTTTTCTTAACATCTATTGCCAGATACTAAATTTCCCTTGTCATCCCTTATGATTCTATTCTATGCTACCACAGTTGCTAGGTCTTGTTATTGTTATACTGTTGTCCACTGTTAATTGATTCACAAAACTGTAAATGGACATGACTCTTTTCATTAAAAAGCCATTTGTCACAATTGTTTTTCTGATACATTGTTGTCACTTTCCTTACTGGTACATGTTGTGTGGAAAAGTAGTTGAACTTCTGTAGATTTTATTATTATTATTATTATTATTATTAATATTTCATTATCATTTCAATAGAGTATTTAAAGCTTTCACTAAAACTACATGCAGACCACATATTCTCTATATTGTTTCTTCAATTTACACCCTACTAAGGTGTCTAAAGCCACTGAGTATCTTGTTACATTTCTTCTATTTGTTTACTTATTTTCTTAATGTCCATGTATGATCTTTAAAAAAAGACAGACTTCTATTCACAATGCTTTAAGGAGAGTGTCAGACTAATTTTGAAATATTTCCTACACCAATTACAATTCTTGTTTTCTCATCAAATATTGATTACATATGCACATATTTTATAAAATTACAATACTCATTTATATATGTACAAGTCAAGTCAATATCTGGATCTTTGATTATACTGCTGTGGGTTTCCTGGTGACTGGAGTAGGCAGTAGTTGGCTAGCTCTCATCCCTTTCAAGTGGACTAATGAGGGCAAGGCTGCATACCTGCACATCCCTCCCAATGCAGTCCTTCCATGTCTTCCTAAGTCTACCTCGACCTCTGTGACCAGGAAACCTGAACTCGAAGACAATCCTGATTTATGATGACAGGCACATAATACTATATCCTCAAGGCCGAGCCTTGTTAACAACTCATATGCAGGAGGTTTTCTACAGAAGCTTGGTGCTGCAGATCCAGCAAATCATCAAGTGATCATTGCAGCAGAGTTACTGCAAGCTCATCACACTTGGTACCCAAGTCTCACTGCCATGGAGCAGTGCAGATCATACGTACACAGAAAATTTGTCACAAGTTCTCAATGATATGTGTTTGGATGTGAGAATGGATAGAAGCATTTTGAATTTTCCCTAAACCATCGAGAACCTTGTTATAATGGCAATCCCACAACCATCACCTGCGGAGAGCATATCCCCAAAATAAGAGAAACACACCTCAATATCCATTTTTGAGCCATCAAAAGTGATTTGGGTAGTTGATCTGCCATGAATGGAGCATGCTTCACCATGACATTTAGCGCAAATGTACTTTGGTTGTTGCAGAGATTGATTGCTGGAGTTCCCCTCATCAGAGATTCTCATGTATATATACATATATATTTCTATACAGGGTATCTCAAATCTCACAGTCAGGTCTCCTCTACAAGGTCTTTAATGAGGCCAATAGTGGAGTAACCAAGGTATCAGCTTGCCCAATGTCAAGTGAAGACCTAATGGAATAAGCCCCTATCTTCTTTCTTGTATGTGCCATGTCCATTCAGGACATAGGTGATCATGGGCCCTCCAAATCTTCCTGTCCCTTATAGCTTTTAATAAGTTTTGTCTTTTCCTCTGTCTCTTTTCCCTCAGCCTGTCCCATGAGTATCAGATCTTCCAAGTCCTCCTTCCTCATCATGTGTCCTAGAAACTTCAACTGCTTCTTCCTGATGTTAAGTATAAGTTTCTTTTTTGTTTCTATTTTCTCTCAAACCTTGTTGTTGCTCACATGTTCAGTCCATGGTATCCTCAGCATTTTTCTGCAGAACCACATTCCTGTTGCTTCAAGTCTTTTCATCTTTCAGGAGATTGTCCAGCATTCACTGCCATACAGGAGGACAGATATCACATAAAAATTCAATAAAGAAATAAATACAGACAATTGTTTTCATAATAAAAAGGAATAAGAACTTTATCAAGTCATCTTCACACAATCAGTTATTCAAGTTCAATGTGAGAAGACATTTTCAAAGCTAAAGATCATAAAGACAAGGTTGAAAATTTTGCTGATTGAAGAGAATTTGGAATCATACAGGTTGCTATCTATTGAATAAGAATTGTTAGATGAAGTGGATGCAGAAGCAGTTATTGGCAGATTTGAACAATCATCAAGTGAACACAAATGATTGCTCTTAATATAGTGGACTGCATGCAGTGCTCTATTGTGCTTTTGAACTATCTGTTAATATGTAAATTGTGCATTAAACTATTTAAAAATATCAACCATTTAATTAAAATTAAAAAATTATATGTACATATTCTTATGATTGTTTCTGAATTGTGTGTCATCTTTTATTTTCAGTTGCCAAGCGTGTTGTGGAAAGATCTCCTCTGACTTATAATAACTGCACATTAGAAGTTTCTCTTAAGCAGCCACTAAAAACAGATGAGTTGCCCAAGAAAAACACCCAGAAATTTTCAGCTCATTCTGATCAAAGGACTATTGTTGTTTATGATGTACCAAAGGCTTTACACTCTGATGAGGTGATGTTATATTTTGAAAATAAAAGGAGTTCAAGAGGTGGAAAAATCACAGATTTTGATTTTGACAGGAAAAATGGAATTAAGATTACATTTGATTCTTCAACTGGTGAGATAAAAAGAAATTTCTCAATTTGCTTGTTGATAATCTGATCTTTTTTTATGAGATAATGTATGAAATAATTTTTAGAAAAATTGACTTCATATTGACGATATTTTTTGTTTTATAAAAATTGATGCATTCTAGTCAAAAATTCTTTCTTGCATTTTCTAACTTATTTTTTAAAATACAATCAAAACTGTCTCTATTTTTTTTTCATTTTTTTTGAACAAAATTAATTTAAAAAAATTCATTTTTCAAAAACTTCTTTTGCATCAATAATATCAATGATGATGATTATGATTGAATATGCACTTCCAGTCCCACTAAAGAATGTTGGGGCAAAACAGATCAAGCAAATGTTTGAATAAAACAGTTGTTGATTTTAGCACATCTCATCACATCTTTGTGTTACTTCAGCTTTTAGCAGACAGATTACATGTAGCTTTATCTTTCACCTTATGCCTAATGGAACATTTTCCTTGAAAATTCATTTATTTTGTATATTTATGGAAATTTGTTTCTAAATTAACTTCATGCAATTGTTCATTCAACTTTTTGCTATGTTATTCTTTTCGTAAATTATTTTGTTTGTGACTATAATCCAGGGTTTCTAAGCTTTGTTTGCATCATCACCCACTTTCACATGGAAAATTTTCCCCTGGCCACTTGTATAGTAAATATTCAAAAGCATAGTAAAATTTTTTAATAAATTTTTTTTTATTGATTCATAAACTGACTTTATGATGTAGTAAAGAAAATATCAAAGGGTGTAACAAATAACACTGACTTATGTGGTTGCTACTGCTTCTAATATATTAAAGAACAAACAAAAAAGCAAACTTGGTATATATTTTATTAAAACATTTTTAAATATATATATATTTTTAAGTAATATAAACAGTATTAAATAACATTTACCGCCTGACATTCAGGCCGTAAAAATGTTAATTTTATCATAAACAGAGCATTTACTTAAACTCTGTATCTAAAAAAACAACGTTTAAAAATGTTTTTATTAAAAATAAATGATTATTTTCTATGAAAATTTCTTGGACATTCAGGCCGTAAATGTTATTTAATACCATCATTCTTAATAAAAAAACAATATATATATTTTATATATATATATATATATATATATAATAAAATTTTGTTTGTGTCAATTTAGTTTTATGATTAGGGTCCAGATTTTTATTGGAAAAATAAAATCTGAGTGTCATGTCCAATTACAATACAATAAATAAAGAATTTGAGGAAAAATCTTCGCAGAAAAAGTCCAAAGCTAAATATGACAATAACATTTATACAGTAGCATTGTATATAAAAATAAAAATCATCACTGACATGATAATGTGTGGGTAAGTTATTGGTTGAGGATGGCCTGGTTTGCTGTCTTTTGCAGATTTGTCACTGACTGCTCTGTTTCAGATCTTGTGGCTAATGAACTGTTTTTATGGCTTATGATGACTTGGTGACTAGCTCACGAATCCTATCTGAGTTTTGCACAGGAATGTATTAAGTAACCCAAGCCTTGACCTATTTCCAGGTCATTTGAAGTTCAACTGCACAGATGTCATAGAGAGCATATTAAATGACTTGTTATATCCAATCAGGTTCCAGAAACCAATTATTTAATTTTGGAACTGTGTTTATACAGAATTGTAAAAAAAAATTTGTATCTACTGAATTTAGTAGGATTTATTTGTTATTTCTCTTACTTGTTTGTGCTTCACTTATTACATAAGACTTTATATTCTATACAAGTCTTGACAAAAAAAATTAAATTATTTTTGTTCATAATTATAAAATTAAAAGAAATATACATTATTAGCAACTAATAAAAATTTAGCACATATTTTTTTATTGTTCTTGGTCTTCTATAAGTTGATTAAAATCCCCCAAAAATGTTATTTCATCTGTATAACTATTTGAATGTTAATGGTCCTTCTCGATACTATAGAAAATATCAAGATATTCTTTGTTTGCAGGCATATTTATATCTTATCTAGAAATATAACTCAATTATTCCTATTTCATCTCCTTTTTTTGTGGGTAGAATATACTGAAATACCTTTTTTAATACTTGGAATCAAATATTGCCCACCAAAATTTCAAGTTTCCTATCATTTTCTGTTTAGTTGCTTATTACCTGCTCAATAGTTGAAATTGTCCATTGGTGGGCAGTATTGATCAGGTTTAGAAACCCTGCTATAATCTGTCAAATGCAATTGTCTTTATATTCAACCAGTTTTAAAAGATAAACTTCAAAATAAAGAAAAAAAATGACCTAATAATTTATTTTTAGTTGCAAGAAATGTGATTGAAAAGAAGAATCATGTGATTGACAATAACCCTGTGAAAGTTAGCATGTACATACCTCCTGTCATGGAAGAGAAAAAGGTGTTGATTTGTGATATCAATGAAAATATATCTTCTGATGCACTGAAAAATTTTGTGGAATCAAAACTTAATGTGGATGTGCAACATGTTGAAAAACTGAAACGTGGGATTTGGTTGATCAGTTTTCCTGACAAAATTGGTAAGTACTGCAAAAAAAAAGTTGTTATTAAATAAATGAAGTTCATGTTATCCAGTTGCCATCTTTATTTTAATTATATATTTTCTTTAACACCTAAATAACATAAATTATGATTTGAATTATTGTATTCACTATTTTCCTCAAACATATGTAATTTATTTTTCTACCATTACTTGCTGTTATTTTCCTATATTAAATTTTTTAGAGTTTCTTTTAGACAAAATTTTGTTTTCAGTGTCTTTGCTTTCCTTCGATTAAAATTTTGGAATATTTCTTTCTCTTTGAGATCTCAGACTTGCTCATCCTATATTGTACTAAGTATATACTTCTTCCATTGTCATGTCTTCATCTGATGCTTCAGAATCCTCTCGGCCAAAAATCATGTTTTCATTTGTTTCATTGGTGGTTTGCCATGTTATAACTTGTTCTTATTTTATACATCATTTTCTATTCAGGATGTCTTTGCTTTCCTTCTCTTCCTTTCTATTGGAATATTTCTTTCTCTTGAAAATCTTAATCTTGTTCATCTTATTTTGTATTAAGTGTATTCTTCTTCCATTGTCATGTCTTCATCAGATGCTTCAGAATCCTCTCAGCCTAATGATCAAAAAAAATCATGCTTTCATTTGTTTCATTGGTGTTTGCAAGGTTATGACTTGTGCTTCTTTTATACATTGTTTTCTTTTCAGGATGCCTTTGCTTTACCTTCTCTTCCTTTCTATTGAATATTTCTTTCTCTTCTTTTTTGTTCATCTTATTTTGTCCTATGATTTCTTCTTCCATTGTCATGTCTTCATCAGATGCTTCAGAATCCTCTCAGCTAATTGATCAAAAGAAATCCAGCTTTCATTTGTTTCATTGGTTGTTTGCAAGGTTATGACTTGTGCTTTTTTTATACATTGTTTTCTTGCCTTTGCTTTTTTCTCTTTTCTATTGAATATTTCTTTCTCTTGGAAATCTCAATCTTGTTCATCTTATTTTGTCCTATTCACAATGATTTGATCAAAAGATATATTGAACTATTCAAATGACTGGCTCTTTTTTTATACATTGTTTTCTATTCAGGATGCTTTTTTCCTTCTCTTTGAAATATTTCTTTCTCTTGAAATCTCAATCTTGTTCATCTTATTTTGTCCTAAGTGTATTCTTCTTCCATTGTCATGTCTTCATCAGATGCTTCAGAATCCTCTCAGCTCTATTGATCAAAATCCAGCTTTCATTTGTTTCATTGGTGGATTTGCAAGGTTAACTTGTGCTTCTTTTTTTATACATTGTTTTCTATTCAGGATGCCTTTGCTTACCTTCTTTTTTCTATTGGAATATTTCTTTCTCTTGGAAATCTCAATCTTGTTCATCTTATTTTGTCCTAAGTGTATTCTTCTTCCATTGTCATGTCTTCATCAGATGCTTCAAGAATCCTCTCAGCTCTATTGATCAAAAGAAATCCAGCTTTCATTTGTTTCATTGGTTGTTTGCAAGGTTATGACTTGTGCTTCTTTTTATACATTGTTTTCTATTCAGGATGCCTTTGCAACCTTCTCTTCCTTTCTATTGGAATATTTCTTTCTCTTGGAAATCTCAATCTTGTTCATCTTATTTTGTCCTAAGTGTATTCTTCTTCTTCCAATGTCATGTCTTCATCAGATGCTTCAGAATCCTCTCAGCTCTATTGATCAAAAGAAATCCAGCTTTCATTTGTTTCATTGGTTGTTTGCAAGGTTATGACTTGTGCTTCTTTTTATACATTGTTTTCTATTCAGGATGCCTTTATCTTCCTTTCTATTTATTTATTCTCTTGAATCTTGTTCATCTTATTTTGTCCTAAGTGTTTCTTTCTTCCATTGTCATGTCTTCAATGCTTCAGAATCCTCTCAGCTTTTTGATCAAAAGAAACCAGCTTTCATTTGTTTCATTGGTTGTTTGAAGGTTATGACTTGTCAACTATTCAGGATGCCTTTTGCTTGAGGAACTTTCTATTGAATATTTCTTTCTTTTGGAAATCTCAATCTTGTTCATCTTATTTTGTCCTAAGGTATTCTTCTTCCATTGTCATGTCTTCATCAGATGCTTCAGAATCCTCTCAGCTCTATTGATCAAAAAAAGAAATCCAGCTTTCATTTGTTTCATTGGTTGTTTGCAAGGTTATGACTTGTGTTTGAATACATTGTTTTTTCTATTCAGGATGCCTTTGTTTTACCTTCTCTTTCTTTTAAATATTTCTTTCTCTTGGAAATCTCAATCTTGTTCATCTTATTTTGTCCTAAGTGTATTCTTCTTCCATTGTCATGTCTTCATCAGATGCTTTCCTCTCAGCTCTATTGATCAAAAGAAATCCAGATGCCATTGGTTGTTTGCAAGGTTATGACTTGTGATTCTTTTTATACATTGTTTTCTATTCAGGATGCCTTCCTTCTCTTCCTTTTCTATTGGAATATTTCTTTCTCTTGGAAATCTCAATCTTGTTCATCTTATTTTGTCCTAAGTGTATTCTTCTTCCATTGTCACAATTCAGATGCTTCAGAATCCTCTCAGCTCTATTGATCAAAAGAAATCCAGCTTTCATTTGTTTCTGTTGGTGGATTGCAAGGTTATGACTTGTTTCTTTTTTTACATTGTTTTCTATTCAGGATGCCTTTGCTTACCTTCTCTTCCTTTCTATTGAATTTTTCTCTTGGAAATCTCAATCTTGTTCATCTTATTTTGTCCTAAATTCTTCCATTGTCATGTCTTCATCAGATGCTTCAGAATCCTCTCAGAATATTGATCAAAAAGAAATAGCTTTCATTTGTTTCATTGTTGGTTTGCAAGGTTATGACTTGTGCTTCTTTTTATACATTGTTTTCTATTCAGGATGCCTTTGCTTTACCTTCTCTTCCTTTCTATTGGAATATTTCTTTCTCTTGGAAATCTCAATCTTGTTCATCTTATTTTTGTCTAAGTGTATTCTTCTTCCATTGTCATGTCTTCAAGATGCTTCAGAAAGCTCTAAAAATAAAAAAATGTGTTTCGTTGGTGGAAAGGTTATGACTTGTGCCTTTTAAACATTGTTTTCTATTCAGGATGCCTGGTACAAAATAAATTCTCTTCCTTGCTTATTTTGTCCCTAAATTTTCTTCCATTGTCTCTTGTTCAGAAAAATCATCTTATTTGTGTCCTAAGTGTATTCTTGTTTTCTTTCAAAATTGTCTTCATTCATTGATGCTTTCAAATCAATCTTGTTCATCTTAGTCCTCTATTGAAAAAAAATCCTGGTATTGCAAAAAAGAAATTTCATTTGTTTCGTTGGTGGATTGCAAGGTTATGACTTGTGCTTCTTTTATACATTGTTTTCTATTCAGGATGCCTTTTGCTTACCTTCTCTTCCTTTCTATTGGAATATTTCTTTCTCTTGAAATCTCAATCTTGTTCATCTTATTTTGTCCTAAGTGTATTCTTCTTCCAATGTCATGTCTTCATCAGATGCTTCAGAATCCTCTCATATCTATTGATCAAAAGAAATCCAGCTTATTTGTTTCCAAAAAAAATGACTTGTGCTTCTTTTATACATTGTTTTCTATTCAGGATGCCTTTGCTTACCTTCTCTTCCTTTCTAAATATTTCTTTTTCTCTTGAAAAATCTTGTTCATCTTATTTTGTCCTAAATTATTCTTCCATTGTCATGTCTTCAAAATGCTTCAAAACTGCTCTATTGATCAAAAGAAATCCAGGGTTTCATTGGTGGTGTTTTGCAAGGTTATGACTTGTGTCTTTTTTTATACATTGTTTTCTATTCAGGATGCCTTTTACCTTTACCTTTCTATTGGAATTTTCTATTAAAAGATGAATATTTTTCTTGGAAAAAATAACCAGAATCAATCTTGTTCATCTTATTTTGTCCTAAGGATGTATTCTTCTTCCATTGTCATGTCTTCATGTTCAGATGCTTCAATCCTCATGTCTTCAGATTCATTGATTTTCTTTTAAAAAAATCCAGCTTTCATTTGTTTCATTGGTTGTTTGCATGGTTAAGACTTGTGCTTTTTATACATTGTTTTCTATTCAGGATGCCTTTGCTTACCTTCTCTTCCAATCTTTGGAATATTTCCTTGGAAATCTCAATCTTGTTCATCTTATTTTGTCCTAAATTCTTTTTCTTCCATTGTCATGTCTTCATCAGATGCTTCAGAATCCTCTCAGCTCTATTGAAAAAGAAATCCATCCCATTTGTTTCATTGGTTGTTTGGGTTATGACTTGTGCTTCTTTTTTATACATTGTTTTCATTCAGGATGCCTTTTGCTTTCAAAATTGAATATTTCTTTCTCTTGGAAATCTCAATCTTGTTCATCTTATTTTGTCCTAAGTGTATTCTTCTTCAATTGTCATGTCTTCATCAGATGCTTTCAGAATCCTCTCAGCTCTATTGATCAAAAAGAAATCCAGCTTTCATTTGTTTCATTGGTTGTTTGCAAGGTTATTTGTGCTTCTTTTTTATAAATTGTTTTCTATTCAGGATGCCTTTGCTTAAAATTTCTATTGGAATATTTCTTTCTCTTGAAATCTCAATCTTGTTCATCTTATTTTTGTCCTAAGTGTATTCTTCTTCCAATTTCATGTCTTCATCAGATGCTTCAGAATCCTCTCAGGATTGAAAAAAAGAAATCCAGCTTTCATTTGTTTCATTGGTTGTTTGCAAGGTTAACTTGTGCTTTTTTTATACATTGTTTTCTATTCAGGATGCCTTTGCTTACCTTCTCTTCCTTTCTATTGGATATTTCTTTCTCTGAAATCTCAATCTTGTTCATCTTATTTTGTCCTAAGTGTATTCTTCTTCCATTGTCATGTCTTCATCAGATGCTTCAGAATCCTCTCAGCTCTATTGATCAAAAGAAATCCAGCTTTCATTTGTTTCATTGGTTGTTTGCAAGGTTATGACTTGTGCTTCTTTTTATACATTGTTTTCTATTCAGGATGCCTTTGCTTACCTTCTCTTCCTTTCTATTGAATATTTCTTTCTCTTGGAAATCTCAATCTTGTTCATCTTATTTTGTCCTAAGTGTATTCTTCTTCCATTGTCATGTCTTCATCAGATGCTTCAGAATCCTCTCAGCTCTATTGATCAAAAAAAAATCCAGCTTTCATTTGTTTCATTGGTTGTTTGCAAGGTTATGACTTGTGCTTCTTTTATACATTGTTTTTTCTATTCAGGATGCCTTTGCTTACCTTCTCTTTCCTTTCTATTGAATGACTCTTGGAAATTCTTGTTCATCTTATTTTGTCCTAAGGTATTCTTCTTCCAATGTCATGTCTTCATCAGATGCTTCAGAATCCTTCTCAGCTCTATTGATCAAAAGAAATCCAGCTTTCATTTGTTTCATTGGTTGTTTTGCAAGGTTATGACTTGTATTTTTTATACATTGTTTTCATTCAGGATGCCTTTGCTTTACCTTCTCTTCCTTTCTATTGAATATTTCTTTCTCTTGAAATCTCAATCTTGTTCATCTTATTTTGTCCTAAGTGTATTCTTCTTCCAATGTCATGTCTTCATCAGATGCTTCAGAATCCTCTCAGCTCTATTGATCAAAAGAAATCCAGCTTTCATTTGTTTCATTGGTTGTTTGCAAGGTTATGACTTGTGCTTCTTTTTATACATTGTTTTTATTCAGGATGCCTTTGCTTACCTTCTCTTCCTTTCTATTGGAATATTTCAATTTTTCTTGAAATCTCAATCTTGTTCATCTTATTTTTGTCCTAAAATATTCTTCTTCCATTGTCATGTCTTCATCAGATGCTTCAGAATCCTCTCAGCTTATTGATCAAAAGAAATCCAGCTTTCATTTGTTTTTGGTTTGTTTGGCAAAGTTATGACTTGTGCTTCTTTTATACATTGTTTTCTATTCAGGATGCCTTTGCTTAAAAATTCTTATTCTATTGAATATTTCTTTCTCTCTTGGAAATCTCAATCTTGTTCATCTTATTTTGTCCTAAGTGTATTCTTCTTCCATTGTCATGTCTTCATCAGATGCTTCAGAATCCTCTCAGCTCTATTGATCAAAAGAAATCCAGCTTTCATTTGTTTCATTGGTTGTTTGCAAGGTTATGACTTGTGCTTCTTCTTTTATACATTGTTTTCTATTCAATGCCTTTGCTTACCTTCTTCTTCCTTTCTATTGGAATATTTCTTTCTCTTGGAAATCTCAATCTTGTTCATCTTATTTTGTCCTAAGTGTATTCTTCTTCCAATGTCATGTCTTGTTCATCAGATGCTTCAGAATCCTCTCAGCTCTATTGATCAAAAGAAATCCAGCTTTCATTTGTTTCATTGGTTGTTTGCAAGGTTATGACTTGTGCTTCTTTTTTATACATTGTTTTCTATTCAGGATGCCTTTGCTTACCTTCTCTTCCTTTCTATTGGAATATTTCTTTCTCTTGGAAATCTCAATCTTGTTCATCTTATTTTGTCCTAAGTGTATTCTTCTTCCATTGTCATGTCTTCATCAGATGCTTCAGAATCCTCTCATTGATCAAAAAGAAATCCAGCTTTCATTTGTTTCAAAATAAATCCAGCTTTTTTTTATTTGTTTTCATTGGATGTTTCCTTTCTATTGAATATTTCTTTCTCTTGGAAATTAATGATCTTGTGTATGCTTCTTTTCATACATTGTTTTTTCATTCAGGATGCCTTGTTTTCTATTCAGGATGCCTTTGCTCTTCTTCTTTTCTATTGGAATATTTCTTTCTCTTGGAAATCTCAATCTTGTTCATCTTATTTTGTCCTAAGTGTATTCTTCTTCCAATGTCATGTCTTCATCAGATGCTTCAGAATCCTCTCAAAATCAAAAGAAAAGCTTTCATTTGTTTCATTGGTTGGTTTGCAAGGTTATGACTTGTGCTTCTTTTTATACATTGTTTTCTATTCAGGATGCCTTTGCTTTGTCTTCTCTTCCTTTCTATTGAATATTTCTTTCTCTTGAAATCTCAATCTTGTTCATCTTATTTTTTCCTAAGTGTATTCTTCTTCCAAAAAATGTCATGTCTTCATCAGATGCTTCAGAATCCTCTCAGCTCTATTGATCAAAAAAAAAAAAATTTGTTTCATTGGTTGTTTGCAAGGTTATGACTTGTGCTTCTTTTATACATTGTTTTCTATTCAGGATGCCTTTGCTTTACAATTGGAATATTTCTTTCTCTTGGAAAAAAAGATCTTGTTCATCTTATTTTGTCCTAAGGTATTTCTTCTTCCAATGTCATGTCTTCATCAGATGCTTCAGAATCCTCTCAGCTCTATTGATCAAAAGAAATCCTTTCATTTGTTTCATTGGTTGTTTGCAAGGTTATGACTTGTGCTTCTTTTTATACATTGTTTTCTATTCAGGATGCCTTTGCTTACCTTCTCTTCCTTTCTATTGGATATTTCTTTCTCTTGGAAATCTCAATCTTGTTCATCTTATTTTGTCCTAAGTGTATTCTTTCTTCCAATGTCATGTCTTCATCAGATGCTTCAGAATCCTCTCAGCTCTATTGATCAAAAGAAATTTTTCATTTGTTTCATTGGTTGTTTGCAAGGTTATGACTTGTGCTTCTTTTTATACATTGTTTTCTATTCAGGATGCCTTTGCTTTCCTTCTCTTCCTTTCTATTGAATATTTCTTTCTCTTGAAATCTCAATCTTGTTCATCTTATTTTGTCCTAAGTGTATTCTTCTTCCAATGTCATGTCTTCATCAGATGCTTCAGAATCCTCTCAGCTCTATTGATCAAAAAGAAATCCAGCTTTCATTTGTTTCATTGGTGGTTTGCAAGGTTATGACTTGTGCTTCTTTTTATACATTGTTTTCTATTCAGGATGCCTTTGCTTACCTTCTCTTCCTTTCTATTGGAATATTTCTTTCTCTTGGAAATCTCAATCTTGTTCATCTTATTTTTGTCCTAAGTGTATTCTTCTTCCATTGTCATGTCTTCATCAGATGCTTCAGAATCCTCTCAGCTCTATTGATCAAAAAAAATCAGCTTTCATTTGTTTCATTGGTTGTTTGCAAGGTTATGACTTGTGCTTCTTTTATACATTGTTTTCTATTCAGGATGCCTTTGCTTACCTTCTCTTCCTTTCTATTGAATATTTCTTTTTCACTTGGAAATCTCAATCTTGTTCATCTTATTTTGTCCTAAGTGTATTCTTCTTCCAATGTCATGTCTTCATCAGATGCTTCAGAATCCTCTCAGCTCTATTGATCAAAAGAAATCCAGCTTTCATTTGTTTCATTGGTTGTTTGCAAGGTTATGACTTGTGCTTTTTTATACATTGTTTTCTATTCAGGATGCCTTTGCTTACTTCTCTTCCTTTCTATTGGAATATTTCTTTTCTTGGAAATCTCAATCTTGTTCATCTTTTATTTTGTCCTAAGTGTATTCTTAATCCATTGTCATGTCTTCATCAGATGCTTCAGAATCCTCTCAGCTCTATTGATCAAAAGAAATCCAATTTTGTTTCATTGGTGGTTTGCAAGGTTATGACTTGTGCTTCTTTTTTATACATTGTTTTTTCTATTCAGGATGCCTTTGCTTACCTTCTCTTCCTTTCTATTGGAATATTTCTTTCTCTTGGAAATCTCAATCTTGTTCATCTTATTTTGTCCTAAGTGTATTCTTCTTCCATTGTCATGTCTTCATCAGATGCTTCAGAATCCTCTCAGCTCTATTGATCAAAAAGAAATCCAGCTTTCATTTGTTTCATTGGTGGTTTGCAAAAGGTTATGACTTGTGCTTCTTTTTTCAGGATGCCTTTGCTTTTTCTCTTCCTTTCTATTGGAATATTTCTTTCTCTTGGGAAATCTCAATCTTGTTCATCTTATTTTGTCCTAAGTGTATTCTTCTTCCATTGTCATGTCTTCATCAGATGCTTCAGAATCCTCTCAGCTCTATTGATCAAAAGAAAAATAGCTTTCATTTGTTTTTCATTGGTGGTTTGCAAGGTTATGACTTGTGCTTCTTTTTTATACAATTCAGGATGTAAAACTCATCAATTTTCTTTCTCTTGGAAATCTTTATCTTGTTCATCTTTGCCATTGTCATGTCTTCATCAGATGCTTCAGAATCCTCTCAGCTCTATTGATCAAAAGAAATCCAGCTTTCATTTGTTTCATTGGTGGTTTGCAAGGTTATGACTTGTGCTTCTTTTTATACATTGTTTTCTATTCAGGATGCCTTTAAACTTTACCTTCTCTTTATTTCTATTGGAATATTTAAAAAATTTTCATTACCTTCTCTTCTTTCTCTTAAAAAATTTAATCTTATTTTTCTAATATTTCTTATTTATTTTGTCCTAAGTGTATTCTTCTTCCATTGTCATTCTTCATCAATGCTTCAGAATCCTTTCAGCTCTATTGATTGGCAAAATTTCTTTTTTTTAAATCCAGCTTTCATTTGTTTCATTTTGGTGGTTTGCAAATTTTTTGACTTGTGCTTCATAAAAAGATCTTTTTTTAAATTCTCTTCCTTTTTATTGGAATATTTCATCTTTAAATTTCTTTTTCAATCTTGTTCATCTTATTTTGTCCTAAGTGTATTCTTTTTCCATTGTCATGTCTTCATCAGAAAAATCCTCTCAGCTTATTGATCATTAGAAATTTTAGAAATTTTTTTCCTTTGGTGGTTTTCTTAAATATAATTTGTGCTTCTTTTATACATTGTTTTTTTTTCAGGATGCCTTTGCTTTTTTTTAAATCTTCCTTTCTATTGAATATTTTTTTCTGGAAATATTTTAATCTTGTTTCATCTTATTTTGTCCTAAGTGTATTTTCTTCCATTGTCATGTTTTCATCAGATGCTTCAGAATCCTCTCAGCTCTATTGATCAAAAAAAATCAGATTTGTCCAAAGATATTCATTTCATTTAAAACATTCCTAAAAGGTTACCATTTCTTTGACAGTCGAATCTTTTATTGTTAGATTTTATTATTCATTCCTTTTTTACTTTTTTTCACACCT
The DNA here is from genome assembly GCA_903632075.3 of Acanthosepion pharaonis. NCBI lineage: Eukaryota > Metazoa > Mollusca > Cephalopoda > Sepiida > Sepiidae > Acanthosepion > Acanthosepion pharaonis. Next base: position 2,190,459 of record CAHIKZ030001624.1, on the reverse strand, counting down.
TACCTTGATTATAAACCTTTTATTGGAAACCAACTTGTTCATCTTATTTTGTTAAATGTATTCTTTTCATGTCTTCATCAGATTTTATATCTTGCTCTATTGATATAACAACATTGTTTTTTGGTTTTTTAGGATGTCTTTAATTTTCTTTCTTTCTTAATTCTATTGAAATTTTAATCTTTTTCATCTTATATTGTACTAAGTGTATTCTTCTTCTTCCATTGTCCTGTCTTCATCAGATGCATCAGAATCCTCTCAGCCCTAATGACAACAGAAATCATGCTTTCATTTGTTTCATTGGTTGTTTACAAGGTTATAACTTGTACTTCTTTTATACTTTGTTTTCTTTTTAGAATATCTTTCCTTTCCTTCTCTTCCTTTGCAATGAAATATTTCTTTCTGGAGATCTTGATCTTGCTCATCGTATATGCTAGTATGCTGATCCTATATTTTACTCTAATGGCTGTCATGTTACCTCTTTGTATTAAAAATTAACTTTTTCCACATCTGAATCCTTATTCATTTTTTTCATTTTTTTTTAGCATTTGTTTGCATGTTAATATTGTGAATGATTCCATTTCTAAATAAATGGACTTTAAATTTTGACTAACCTTTTAAAAAAATTTTATAATGCACTTTAACTTTATTATGTTCAGTTTTAAAAGAAATTTTCATTTTTTAAATATTTATTATTTTTAAATATTCTTTTAAATATTAATTTTTCTTTGAATAGGAAATTTAAAAATTATTTTTTTTTTTTTAATCGTAATATTTTTAAATATAATTATGATAAATATTTCTTTTTTAACTATTAATTATTTTTAAATATCAATTTTTTTTTTAAATACTATATTTTTTTTAAATATTAATGTCTTTTAAATATTAATTTTAAAAAAATATTTAACCAAAATTTTGAACCTTCTTAAAAGGGTAAAAATTTAGTTTAATAATCATTAAATTCTTTGGTCTTTTTCTTTTAATATAAAGATTTTGACAATAAAACTTATTTTTATTAAGTTTGGAGTCTTTTTTCATCATTTATGCTTATTTTTTCAAATGTCTTGGAAATCTATGGAGGTAATTATTTTATTCCTTTTTTTTTTTTTTATTTAAGATTTTGAAGAATTAAAAACAGATTTGCAAATCTCAATCAAAAAAAGTACATCAGTGAAACATATCCTAAAGTAAGACAAATTCCAATTACTAACAAAGTTATTGTGTCCCTCTTGATATGTAATTTTTCTTCCAAGATAACTGAAGAAATACTGAAGAACTATTTTGACAATCCTTTTTAGCTCCACCTGATGATCTTGTTTCTTTCAAATACCTTAGTGGTAAAAGATATATCGTAACATTTAAAAATACTGACCGTAAGTTTTTTTTCATGTATTTCTTTTTTAATTAATTTTATTTAACATTAGAATATCAAAAATTATTAATTGTCATTGAATAAACTTAGGTGATTTCTCTTCTATTTTTTCTTTTTTTTAGTAATTCAGTTCATTCATCTAATATTCCATAAGTAATACATATTTTGATGAAAATTGTTTCATTTATCTGAATATTATGCAGCAACTTGACTCAAAAAACACTGCCATGTTCATTCTATTTAATCCTTGTGTCCCTCTTGATATCATGGGAAAATATTTTCCTGCTTATTATAAGTGGGTATTGTTTAAAGTTCCCAATGGACCTCTAAAATTTTTGTGATACTTGGCTATTTTTTTTACAAAAAAGGTTTTTTTGGGAAATAAGAACTTTTTTAGCATCCACTCTAGCAAAATATATTTTCATATAAATTGTATATAATATACATATGAATTTCAATTAGTAGCAATTTGATTAATTATGTCTTTGCTTTTTGAAATTTTTCCTTTCTTTTCAGGATGAATAAATAGGTAATTATTCCTTCCCCAGTGTTGATTGTTGGCTCTTTGTCCTATAGACAAAGGAAACATGGGCACATTGTTAATAAAACCACTTGCTTCCCTAACAAATGTTTAACTATTTTATGATCCACTTATGTTCGTCATAACAGTTTTGTAGAACAATGATTTACATTCATGTAGTGGTTCATTTATAACATTTTCATCCCCAACAAGGATACAAATAGGCCAAATTCCTTTCCCAGTGTTGATTGTTGGCCATTCCCATAGCAAAGGAATACACACTTCAAACTTTGTTTAAAAAAAGTTTAAATAAATAAATGCCATTCAGCTGGATTGTACTTAGGCAGTCCCATTGATAAAAAAAGGCCTTGGATGTTATTGCAAAATAACAAACACGTTCCTTGTCTCTGTTAGAGCAAAATGTTATCTTAGCTTCAGGGTCAAGAACACGATGCTCACTGTGATGGGAGCCCAAAATCTCAGCTGCCTCTTTTGATAAAGCTAGATCTCTAACCAAGTCATTCAGTTCACATTGTGTGAAAAGCTTCACTTTTACAGCCTGAAAATCTCCCAAATGCAAATGATAAATACAACTGCTGTTGCTAGCTTCATCCATTGCTTTTGAAATATTCATAGCATCATGATCTTGCTCAAAATCAGACAAGGAAGTTAAAACTGGAATAGGAACACCATTACAATGTTGAACTTTCAGATTCAATAGTGTGACTACTTTTTGTGACAGTTGCCTCCTGACATGTTCATGATACAGATGTAGCAATCATCATAATGATTTGGGGGCTCTTACTACACCACTGGTACCCCAAACTTTATTGACTTGACTTTACCATGGGTCCACAAGCAAATGGTTTCAGTATAATTCTTATAAACTTTGTGAGGAGCCCATAACTTATCTTGATCCCCATTCTTCACACCAAAGTAAGCTTGATATTCTCTTCCAGTGAAATCTCAAACATTGAACTGATGTCCTTTTACCATATATTCACCATATATGTAACACAGAATGACACAGAGTTTATGATTAACGTTTTGTATATGTGAAATAGAGAGAATCTAAGTCACTGGCAGAACCTGATACACAAATCCTGCCTGTAAAACTGGTAGCAGCAGATAGGCTGGAACTCTCATTCATATCTATAACTAGAACAATAGTATTCACAGTTTTTCCTTAATATCGAAAGAATTTTAAAGAATGTAAACTTTTATATCCCAGGCTAATAGAATGAACAAAAAATACAATAGAAGAGTAATTGTATTTTAAATACAATCAATATTTATTTTTTGTCTCACCTAACTTGATGCAGATGGATGGAAAAGGATTAAAATCAATCCATGTGCATATGTTTAAGCAGCAGCCATCTTGTTTCTCTCCCTGTCCAGAAGTAATTTTCTGTACTCAAAGTGAAAAATTCTCTTTCTTGGGTAGAGTTATATCCCTAACATAAACAAGGCAACAAGTTGATAGCAAATCTAGCATATTCAGAGAAAAGTAAATCGTAGAAATTTATTGATGTCCAATATCTTGAAAAGTAGAGCCAATTCAAGAGAATTAAGTACATTTTTGGATTCAGCAATGTTGATTTAGCCTAAAAACGTTCTGATATTCCATGCCTTTTGAAAAAAAAAATTTTGTTGGCTAGTGTAATTATTTATTATCATGCTTTTAATTTGTGACAATTTCTTATAAAATTCAATCCATGCTTCCTTTAATTTTATGAAATATCATTTTTCAGTTGCTTCAAAATGGTCCCAGTTGAAACATGCAGATTTTGACATTAAACTCTACAATGATTATATAAGTAGTAATGAAGCATATAAAGATATCAAGCTTAAAAATGAATTCTGGCTGAGTTTTCTAAAGGAGCAGAAAGAAGTATGTGAAGTTCAGTTAAAAGATTGTGGAAATCCTGTTTGGTCTGACAGTCATGAAAGTTCATTGAGAATAATGTATGATGATGATGACAATGAAAAAAAATAATAGAAACTGTAAAAAAGCATTGCTGGCTACCATACATGAAGAAGTAGTACACATCCCATCTGCCATCTTTGAAGAAGTGAAAGAAATAACCTTAAATGCCAAAAACAATATACAAATTTACTTTGACAATGAAAATTTTATTGCACACATTTTCTCATTCAATAAGGCTATTGCTAAAGATCACCAGAAGCAACTGTTGGAAATTATTGAAAAAAAGTCTAACATGAAGATAGAGAAGAAATTCAAACCTCATCAAATTTCTTTACTTTTTGCTGACTTCATTCCCCACTTAGATCCAAAATATAAGGTGAAAATTAAAAAAGTGGATACAAACATTGTGTTTTCTGGCTTTTCTGCTGATATAGAAATGGTACTGCAAGAGATGTATCAATTTCTTGTTGACATCCAGTCAACTCCTGTTCAGCTGCCTCAAAATGCTCATCATCTTCTCCAGCAAAAACCAGTAAAAGAATATATTCAGAAAAGGCTGAAAATGAAAAAATGTAGTTGTGCATGGGAAATAACTTCTGAAGACCAAGTGTTGGTTCATTGTTCAAAGAAATACAACCTGAAGATTGCAATTGGCGTTTTGAAAGATTGCATTGTTGAGTTGACCTTTGACCTTACTGTCCCAATAAAAAAAGTAATGGGAGAAGAGAAATGGAAGATATTTATGCAAAATGTGTTAGATAAAAATGATAGGTGTTATAAAATGATTCAAGAAAACAAATTATCTGTAGTCACAACCAATGAAGAAGCACCAAAAATAGGATCTCAACTTGAAAATTTTTTTGAAACTAATGTCACATATACAATTACTTTGTCACTACAATATGGGACTTATGAGTTTCTGAAAAAATTTGAAATGGATTCCATCAATAAATTTTGCCAACGTAAGAAACCGGTTGTTATTAGTTTTGAAGATGACCAAACAGTTCATATTACAGGAACAATAAAAACCAAGGCAGAGGCTTCAGACTTTTTACAGGTTCTAGTTAATAATGTCAAAGAAAAAAAAGAAACATTTTCTCAATTTGGCTTCAAGAAATTCTTGAAGGCTGAAAATACAATGTTAACAAACATACCAGTGTCACATAAGTGCATAGTCTTAAAGAATGAGAATGACAGTAACATTATTTTAGAAAAACCAGTTTCAAATTATCAAGTGAAATATGGACGCAGTAAAATAATCTCAGTGTATGAAGATATTACAAAACTCAACGTGGATGTTATCGTAAATTCTGCTAACAAAAAATTGAAACATGTAGGTGGAGTGGCAAAAGAAATTGTTCAAAAAGGTTTGTATTTTGTTTTCATATTTGAATGTTGTATCATTGTGTGACACAAATAAAAATTAATAAGGAAATGTTTTGTTAAAACACAGTTTAATACACTTTTCTTTAAGGATTTACTTAATTTAGGAAATCTAGTAAATTAAAAATTCAACATAAACAGATCTCACACATTATATTCTTTTTATTTAAAAGAAATTGTTTAAGACAAAACATTAGCAATATTTTGTTGACAAACACTTTATTAGGCCAGGTAAATAAACTGATAGTTTCATATTTATCAATTTCTTATAATATGAGTGTCAAAAATTAATTTTATTGTTACATTATAGTTTTCCCAACTGTATTAGAAATCTATCAAGATTGATTTTCTGTTTACAATGGAATTTTTTTTAGTGTAGCAGATGGTAGGCACCCATCAATCTTGCAGATGCTTGGGCATCTATAAGACTGATGGATGCACACATGCAAGCAGCCAATGCCTTATATTGCAACTAAGCTGAGTTTATTAGTTTACAATTTATGGGATAGTACACATAAACTAGTGTGATCAACAGTTGAACAAGGCTAGTACATTCATACCCTCAGTCAAAATGACTTTTGATTTTATCTTAGTGTCAACAACTTTTGAACAGTTTTGTCTATTCAATTTCACTCACAAAGTTTTCAAAGTTACTTTTTCAAATTAACTACAGTAATCTTTAATAGCAGAGTTGCCATGGTAATGCTTTTTTTTTTTTTTTTCTATTGTTTTGATAAAGTTTGTTGAAAGTGAAGCATCAAAAAGGAAATAAAATGTTCAAACATCCAACAGTTTTTTATCTATTTCATCTTACATACTGTTTTGGATTAGAAGAGATTAAAAGAGCGCAAAGAAAAGCCTGAGCTCTCTATCCTCTATACCCTCTTACCCTACTTTGTGGTGGCTGTTCGACATCTCTTCAGGTCCAACATAGGGCTCATTTCACACTGAAGGAAATTTTGATTAGCACCCGCAATACTCAGCAACATGTTCTGCCAACAATGATGACTGTTTTGGATATTTTATATCAGTCATTTATCAAGTATTTTTCAGAAATACTTGAATAATTTTCATATTCAGAACACTATACAGTCAGTTTCCATGATAAGAGCAATTCACTTTACAAATTATTTTTTTTTTTTTTTTGTTAATCATTTAACCCCAAGCGAAGCAATAAAACTACTAAGACACAAGGAGTTACTGAGTTTGAGAGAATATGAGGGGAAAATTTACTAAGGAGAGAGAATAATAAAAAAAAACAGGAATTAAGAAGACTGAAGATAATGATTGATGTTGCATTTAAATTTTTGAAGATCAAAGTGGACTGGGAAGCAAGAAGCCAGAAGAGAGTTCCACAAGTGAGAAATGTAATAGAAGAAATGGTTAGCATAGAACTTAAGGTTACATCTAACCATTTCAACTTTAAAATGATAAGATCTTGCTGTCAATCTAGTATTCCACTTAAATTCATAGAGGTACCATAAATGAAAGTGCCATTAGAACAATTACCATAAAAGTATTTATAGAAAAGAAGCGGAAACTATTTTATGGCACTGGGAAAGTGATTGAAGCTGATATTCCAGGTCATGACCAAATAACGTTGCAAATTCTTCTTTAAATTGATATTTTTACTCTGTTGTAAGTTGTTGATTAATATTAGAGAGGAAAAATAATGCAAATAAAAACTGAGTAATACAGTCTTTTTGAAAATCACGCTGTTTGTAAATATTTTTTGTCAGAATTTCAGAGAAGCTGCCAAATATTCAAATTTAAGATTTATCTTGATCAGTATATAATTCCCAGTCAATAATTAAGCTAATCAAATCTTCTAACCAATCAATAATGCTTCACCACTGCATAATCAAGGATATCATTTTGTGTTTTATTACTTGTATTATTTGTCTTTCTAACAGGAGGCCAAGTGATTCAAGATGAATGTGATAAATATATGTCTGACAAAGGTCCTGTGGATGTTCTTGAAGGAAGTACAATTGTTACAACTGCTGGCAAACTTGAATGCAAATTAATTATTCATGCAGTTGGCCCAACTTGGAATGGTGGAAATAATTATGAAATTGAATCTCTCTCAAAAGCTATCATAAATTCTTTAGTAATTGCAGAGAAAAGAAACTGTACCTCCATCGCATTCCCTGCCATTAGCACAGGTAATAACACTGCACTACATTCATTTTTTTTTTTATTAATATTACTATGTAGCATTATAAGGTTTTTGTCTGTATACTCCAAAGGAGAATTTACATGGTTAACAATATCAGCTAAGGAATTCATTGTACAATGATACATTTTCACCAGGAAATAAATAGGACAGGAATTTAAAAAAAAATTAAGGTGTGTAAATTAAATTAGTACATGAGCATGTATACACACAAACACTGAACCTAATGTGTTTAAATTAAATACATTAAATTAATAAATTAGTTTATGATATATCTGAATACTCTATAAATGCATATTCGATTACTCTATAAAATGTTCATAATTTCACCTGTGGAAATATAGATGAAAGAGAAAATTTATATCGCCAGTGACAAGATTGTGTGTCTGGATTTGTACATTTTGGAAGTGGTTTTAATAACTTGAGGCTTGATAGTCCAAGTTCAATTTTTCAGATCTTTGCTTCCCAAATTCTATTCAGAAAGATTGTTTGAAGTTCATTGAAATTTACAGGGTTTTTTTTGTCATAGCATAAAACTCTGAGTCAAATGATGGAGTTAATTGTTCCAAGGAGGTAAGAAATAGTTCAAAGGCACTTGTAAAAAAATTGAGAAATTTTATTATATAATTAGCTAGATTTTTTTCTATCAATTGAGAAAGTCAAGCAAATTTTGCACAGGTAAATTGTCAAAGGAATACTTTCCCGGTAGGTAGTGTGGGGAGGGATCTGTTGCTAATCCTAATAAAGCATCAGTCACTATTACATTTCCATAGGGGCATCAATTTAGTATATGATAATCTGACCATACATCTTTACTGAATGTCTCAACCAGGTACCTCAGCTCAACTAACTGTACTCAACTTCAAAAATAAACCTGTAAACTGAAAAAGCTGTTCTACATTTTCTTTTTGAACACCCTTTGCAATCCTACCTACCTTCATTTTTCTTCATGGTAACACAGCATAGCGAAATGCAGCTTCGTCCAACACTTACACATAGTAAGGCAGGCTCAGGTTTTGTTTTTGTAATTTTATAATTATTAACATCATCATCTTCATTGCCACTTTTACTGAAATTATTATTTTATGTGCATTTGAAATGAATTGTTAATCTTAGATTACCTTGGTATTGAAACAACCACTATTAATAATAATCAGTATGATTTTTATTCAATCATATTGTATATAAATAAAACTGGCTTATTCCATATGTATCAAGAATGAGCTTAAAAGGTGGAAATTAATCCCTAAATGCTGTTGCAGAAATATAAAAGTGTTTAAATAATATTCTTATTTTTAAATTTCCTGTACAGAAGGTTACACAAAACTGGAAGATGAGATATATTTCTCTATTGTGATAATCTTCATTGATTTCACCTGTATATTCCACAGCCTTGTTCAGGAGAAACTTTGTTGTGTGGCAAATCTGTTGTTTTTCAGTTTTTATTATATAATTCAATTCAAGATAATGACATGTTAATTTTTAGCTTTTAGCAGACACAACAAATTTTTCAATTCTTTGCTGATTTAATTTCATTTTTTTTTTTATTTTGGCAAAAAAATGAAGTTGTTATCACTACCTGTAACTTTCACTCATTGTCCATTTTTTTCTTTTTTCACATTGGTACATCCCTCAACAGTAGGCCAGGTTGCTGGGGTAGTGGTGTGTAGTTTTGAATCCAAAGTTGTCTTTCATAAACTTGTTGCCAATCAAATCTAGAGAGTTTAGTTTATCCTGTTATTTAACCTATAACTGGGGAGAGAAGAAATAGATACTTATCTTTTTTAAGGATATTTGTGCAAAAGTGAACATTATGAAATCTTACATAATTTGAACTCTGCATGCCAAGTTCTCTTTCCAAGCCACCACCTATTACACTACCATGTTGTTTTCCGATCTAAGCTTATTTTACAAACTTTTTCTTTTATTCTTAAAAAAACAAACTTTGTTGAATTCTGTAGACTTCTGTCTTAAAAACTGTTTCTCTGCCATTTTTGTAGCTTTGTTCTGCTGTTTTTGATAGCTAGTGTTCATGCTCTACTACTTTTCATATTTAAATACTATAAATATTATTATGCAGAGAGATAATGACAACATTTTGCAGCCAAAGGAAATTTTTACAGTATATAACCAATGGGTATTATTTGGTAACATTCTTTTTTATTGTTGCTTATTTACTGGAAAATACATTTCATACTATGTTATCATGGAAGGCAAGGTAATTTCTGCTTTGTAAAATAACAACAATGAATTTGTAAAAATATATCTGAGCAATAATTCTAAATTAGAACAAATTTTTTAAGTTTATAACGTGTTAAAATCTTGTCTATTTTTCTCAATGAAAACTATCTGTTTCTTTTTCCATTTTGAATGTTTGTATTCATTTTCCTTTATTCATCTTTAATTACTTTGTTTATATTTTTTTGCAGGGATTTTTAAATTTCCTCTGGATAAAGCAAGTGAGGTCATATTATCAAACATAAAGGATTATTTAAAGGATAATCCGAATTCCAAATTAAGAACCATCTATCTTGCTAGCATAAAACCAAGTGTTATTTCTGCTTTTCAAAAGCAGATGAAGTCTATATTTCCAGAATCTACTTCTCTTCAAATAGAAAGTGATGGTAAATTGCAGTTTTTTTCTTCTAAAACATGATTGATACATAATTTTTTTTTATAAATTTAATTATGTTATAATAAAAAGCAAGAAATGAAATAAAAGAAATAGAAGTTAAAAACATAAATAATTGACAATGTTTCATTTAAACATATGAATAATATACATGCTGCAGTTTATAAAAGATATATGATAGGATTGGTTTAGCTAATAGGTAATTAACATAAAGAGAGCTATAATTATAGCTCATGGGCAACTTTGAGTCAGTGTACATAGAATATCTATGGCTACCATGTTTGATCAACATAACAAAATGGTGTCACCTGATGGAGCTCTGTTGAACACAAAAGAACCTGAAAATGTAAAGATTTATATAAAATGCATTGAGGCACATGCCAGAGTAAAGAAATTATGAGATGACCAAAGACCTGCAGGACAGAAAGAAATCATGGATCTATTTTTGGTTACTTTCAAATGCAAAGCCATTAGGCAGATTTTGTTAATGACTTATCCGGCTGAAATTGAAAACTTGACATTTAAAGGAAGTCAAAGAAATAATACTGAGAAATTTTGCAGCAAAGAAAAAATTGGTCATAGCCAAACAAACCAAATTTTTAGCATTCAAACAAGAATTTGGAAAGACTATAAGTAAATATCTAAGAAGGTTAAAGAGATACCAGAAGATATTGTGAATTTCATGAACTAGGACAACAAGAAATACACACAGAGGAAGAATTAATTCAACTCTGATTGGTAGAAGGAAATGGCAAATCAAGTGGGAAGACTTAAGACAAACCAAATGACTTTAGGCCCTCCAGGAGGAAGACCCAAAAAATCATTTATAATCACCAAACATTGTTATGGACAATAAAAAGAACAATGGTGAAATGAGATATTTATAAACATGAATGGAGAGAAATGATTTGGAAAATGGCTAAGAAAAATAGGATAACAAAAAGAACGTGTTCTTTTGATAAAATATTCCTAACATGTTCATGAAATTAAATGGTGTAGACATAAAAATGTAAATGGTCACTGGACAAAGAAAGAAAACCAAAATGAAAGAAAAGCATAAGATTAAGACAGTTTGATTGAAATATAAAAATATTAGGTCCTTTCAGGCAATTTTGAAACAAAAAAATAGATTTGAAACTTCACTATTATGGCCATAGACTGTATAAAAAGTCATGGTTTAGTAGGAACTGATTTTATAAATATTACAGAACAATTCGTTGCAGGCAGGAACTGGGAAAAAAGATCTGCCTTAAAAAAGCAATATCAATTAATCGTAAATACTGAAAATGATATATGCCATTCAAATCAAAAAGATGTTGTACAAAATGAAAAAATGGTGGAATAAGAAAATGATAAAAACCTGAATTTATTATGCAGAAAGGACATAAAACTGAATTAAATAAAGAAAATGGGAAATTGTTCTAGCTCAATGGCCAAATAAGATCCCAATGGAGAAAAATCTGATGAGGAAATGACAAATTTAGAGAATGCCCATAAAAGATGTATCAGAAGAGTTAATTTTGAATGAAACAGGAGGAAAAAGAAAAAGAGAGATGAAATTTATTAAATTAAGACCAGAAGAAATAAAAAAGGAATCAAATTTGATTATAAGTTGGGAAAGACGAATGATAAATCTAAGATTATCAAAATTTAATTGAAAGAAAACATTTTGGAAGATGTTCAGGAGGGCACAAGAAGAAGTAATAAAAATATTAAATGTATCTTCTCCAACGAATAAAAAGAATTGGAATCCTTTCTCAATTAGGGAAATACAAATTTTGAAATGCAAAGAATTATAATTTTCTGAGTAAAGAAGAATAAAGAGTTTGAAAAGAACACACACTCATATATAATAAATGGACAAAAACCCATAGAAATAGGTGGAAGAAAAATTAACTTAATGGATACATCAGTACATAACATAAAAAGTAACATTGGTATAGATACAAACCAAATTTTTAGCATTCAAACCGTTCAATTTGGGGAGCCTTTATTTGATATCTAAGAAGGTTATGGAGATACCAGAAGATATTGTGAATTTCATTTAAAAAGGACAACAAAAATAAAATCAAAAAAAGGAAGGAAAATTAATTTAACTTGATTGTATTTAAGGACTGTACAACACCTCATCAAGTAAAAAATTTTAGACCAGTTACAGAGAAACCAAATGACTTTAGAAGCAATGTTGACTTCATACAAGTTTTATCTAAAAATTTCATATAAAAATCATTTATAATGAAAACCAAACTGATCTTATGGACACGCAGAAAAAAGAACAATGATAAAAAAACCAGATAAACTATAGACATGAAAAAATGAGAGAGAAATGTTAAGTTGTATTTAGATGGCAAGATACCAATGGTAAAAGTAATGCATGATGATGTAAAAAATTAGTGAAACAACCAACTTTTCCCTTACACAAAACAAAAAATTGAACACGTTCTTTTCGTTTCTCATTTCTATTGAAAATATTCATGAACATGTTCATGAATATTAAATTAAACAGTGTAGACATAAAAATGTTAATTGACACTGGCAGCAAAGTGACTCTTAATCTGAAGAATTTTTTGGAACAATTATTAAAACCAAAATGAAAGAAAAGCTTAGTAAGATTAAGACAGTTTGATTGAACGTATATAAAAATATTAGGGTCCTTTTCCAAACTATAAAAGCAATTTTTGAAACAAAAATTTTAATTGAATTTGAAACCGTCAAAAATCTATTGTCCTGACTGTATAAAAAGTCATGGTTTAGTAGGAACTGATTTTATAAATATTAATAGCATATGTTTACTTTATACTATTAATATGAGAAGTCCCAGAACTGGGACATTGAAAATCTATAAAGTAATCCTTAGGTTAAAAAGAAATATCAGTTCATCGTATTTTGAAAATAGATAGGTTTCCCATTCATATAAAGCCAATGGTTGTTCATAAGATGCAAAAAATGGTGGAAGAAGACATTCTTCATTATGTAGAAACTGGAAACAGCAAATGGGTATCGCCTATTGTAGTTTAAGAAAACTCTGATGATGATTTTAGAATTTGCAGAGATTACAAAAAAGGTTTAGTAAAAATGTCCCAATTTCCAAAAAAAACTATCTTTGATTCCTACCTTATTCCAAACATAATATATTCTCTGGCAAGAATGAAATATTTTACAAAAATTGGTTTAAAAAATGCGAAAAACAAATTAAATTAGATGAACCACATGTTACAAATTTAAGGAAATTAATGGACAACAATTTTTTGTTAGGTCTTAATTAGATGGTCCCGCTTACCATTTGGAATTAAAAAGATAATTATTTTTTTCAAAAATGGTGAAATATTTTGTTTTACTACATTAGAGCCAAAATTATTTTTAATTTATCATGACAATATATGTTAAGTGCATTCAGATTATTTTTTCTTCAGAATATTGAAACAGAATTCCAAATTTTTTTTCATAAGTTGCCATAAGTATTCAGATTATTTTTAAATATTTTTATTCTATTTTTTTAATTATATATATATATATATATATATATATATATATATATATATATATATGTTTGTATGTATGTATATATAAATTTTGGTTTTAAAATAAAAAATAATGATTTGTAAAAATTAATTCTATTCATTAGCCCATAGGAAAATTTCTGAAAATATGACTTATGTTGGTGTAAAAGTTCAACTTCGTTAAATTAAAAATAAATTTCAGATATTAAATAGTGATGCAATTTTTATTGTCATTTTTTGTTTTCCCAGAAGATTGTGTCGTAATTTTATATAAAAATGTGTTTTCTTTCAGCCAAGTTTAAAAAACCAGTGTTACCAGCCAGACCATCTCAAGCTCAAAAGTCACAAAATAACCCTGAAATAGTACTTGGATTTTTGAACAAGATAAAGGTATTAAAATATTTAAAAGATTTTCATCAATGCCAAAATGTCTGCAATCAAAAGAATGAAATTGAGTTATACACTGACAAACCAAACATTATGGGCTCAGTGCCCAGTATTAAATTGGACCCCTTCTAGCCTGGTGAAGTACATCAATTCCACAAGTGATCTCTGGAGAGATGTTGAGTCATACTGCCTTGATAACTGTCCACAACTCATGATATTTGCAGCTGTAGAATCGTGCTTGTAAATAGACCTTTGCACCATATCCTATAAATGACTGACTGAGTGCATGGGGTGGCCACATTATTCATCAGAAATTTTTAGAATGTTCCACTAGTCAATTCTCTGCAACTTGAGCTTGAGCATTATTTTGTTGGTATAGCTCAATGTTGTTAAAGGAACATGAATGGATGCAAATGGTCATGAAGCTGTGCAACATAATGGTTACTGGTCAATGACATGTTTAAGAAGAACTGCAGACCTTATAGAACCATCACTAGCCTGTAGAGAGCCTTGTTGCTAACTGAGGTCCATGGCTGCATGAGTTCTATGCCACATCTAAATTCTTCCATCAACTCAAAACAACTGGAACCATGATTCATCAGATGATGCCAAAAATTGGTAATTGTCTATTACTGACATTACAAGCCCAGGTGATGTACTGCATCCAGTATCATGGTTAATAGAGATATCCTGAGGGTTTTCTGCTTCAATATCCCATGGAAGTTAAAGAACACTGAAATGATATGTTGGAATTGAATGTGAACTGAGTCAGCATTACTTTTAGTTGCACATCTTTAGTTAAAGTCATATTTTATTATTTTTCTTTTCAATATAATTATTTTTTACCATTACAATAATTTTTAGTGCATTCTGACTACAATATATATATATATATATATATATATATATCTTGATTTTAAAATAATACCAGTTGAAAAAATGAAGTTTGAATGAATTTTCTTTATTAGTCTATAAGAAAATTGTTAAAAATATGATTTAATGTTAGTTTTTAAAAAAATTGCTAAAGTGAAAATAAATTTTTACATATTAAATAGTGGTGTAATTCTCTTTGTCATTTTTGAAAATTTTTCATTAAACGACCTTGTGTTTACACTCAAATACCAAATTTCAGAACAGCTGATATAGTAATCTAGTTTATAGTCCTGACTAAACACCCTTTCTTATTCCCAACAATAAAAACCTTTTCAGAAGTACTGATTTTTTTAAGACCACTAATGGCATAAAAAATGATGTTTTGTCATTATTAACTTCTCAGTTCTTTCAGGACTCTATAAATGGCTGACATCATTGCTTACAGAATTGCCTTCATGTTGATGGAGCTTGTGGAGAAATAAAGCTTGTGCATAAAAATGTATGCTTTTAATTTCATTTTTCCATGAACTTTTTGAATGCCCCTTGTATATGAACTGTTTCAATTTTTTCTCTGAAAGGTTTGAATTTCAGTCAAGGCCATTGCCTTCACTTTCACACATGTATGAATCCATCTCAAGCTAGGAGTTAATAGACAAGATTTGGTTGCCAACCAGTCTAGAAGGACAGAAATGAATCCAAAACCAGTTAAACACTGGGCTAGCAAATTCACCCAAACCAAATAAACCTAGTGTGATAAAGCTATTGTTCTCTCCTGGGAGTTTACAGGGTTTAATATACTTTCCTGGAATATTTTGAAACTTTTTAAATGATTAAGATTTTTTGTCCTATTATTGTATTCTTTTGTATTTTTACATTTATTTAAATTATAATTTGGATCTATTATTTTATTTTGTGCTATCATTATAAAAACTTTTTTTTACAATATCTTCAATATAACTGTTTACTTGTGATATTAATAAAAATATTATCAACATATTTACTCCTATTTTCCAATTTAAACAATAAGAATATATGGAAAAATATGAATTTAAAAATAAACTTGACAGATATAGTTTCTCTTCATTTATTTTTTAATTTTATTAGAATCTAAAATCATTCTCATAAACCTGCATACTACATTTCAGTGTAATGTGATTGTCAACAGCACCAATAATTCCCTGGATCTGTCTTCAGGAGCAATTTCAAAGGCCATTCTTGCAGATGCTGGTCCAGAGTTACAACAGGAATGTTACAGACACTCTAGTATATCAATTTATGACATTGCTGTTACTAGTGGATACAATTTACCTTGTGACAATGTGTTTCATATTTCTTTACCCCACTGGTCTCAAAGTTCTGTCAATGTGAGTATGAAATCTCTTTCTTAAAATTCCATTCATAATATAAAAATTTAACATAAAGTGAAAAAGGAAAGAAACATAGAAATACTTGTTAATATTGAACAATATATTATTTTTCAGAATGAAAATAATTGAAATAGCCTATTAAAATTGTTACCATATAAGATTTTCTTTTTTTAATGATTTCACTCCAAGAAAGACAATAATGCCACTAGTTCACAATGGGTTACTGGGAGTGAAAGAGAATGAGAATACATTAGTGAGGAAAAACGGCAATAAAAGAACAGGATTCTAAGAAAAAAGAAGATGGCATTTGATGTTTAGATTTTTGAAGATTGTAGGTGTTAGGGAAGCAAGGAATCAGAAGATAGTTCCACAGGTGATAAGTGTGAGAAAAGAAACTATTAGACTAGAATATACAGTTGCATCTTTTTAATTCAACATTAAAATAGTGCAACTTAATTGCTAATCTAGTAGCATGCTGAATTTTTTTTTTTTTAATTCATTTCATGCCAAGTAAGGAAGTAAAGCCATTGAGACACAAAGAGTTACTGATTGTGAAAGAATAAAAAAAAGAAACACTATTAAGAAGCAATTACAATAAAAAAGAGGAATCAAGCAAGAAGACAGTAGATAATGATTGACATTACATTTAAATTTTTGAAGCTGGAAAGCAGGGAACTAGAAAAGTTCCACAAGTGAGAAGTGCAAGAGAAGAAACTGTTAACATAGAACAATAGAACTGTAGCTAATGATGAGACCTTATTACCAATCTAGTACTGTGCTTAAATTCATAATGTCTAGGTACCATATGGGAAAACTCATCAAAACAATTACCATGAAAGTATTTAAAGAAAAGCCACAGAAAAGATACATTACAGTGGTGGGAAAGTGACTGAAACCAAGATGTGAGGTCAGGACCAATAACATTGTGAATTCTTCTTTGGATTTTATCAAGAATCTCTAAATAGATAGCAGGAGCACCAGACCATAAGTAGCATCCATATTCAAAGCTTGGATGAATGGTAGGCTTATAGATATGTAAGATAGATTCTTGAGAGAAAAATTTTCTAGCACACCATAGTGAACCAACTTTCTTAGCAGTAGACCTAGAAATTGTTTCAATGTAATCTTTCCACTTCATGTCAACAAAAAATGTTAGTCTAAGAAGGCACTTTCTCCTGGAGGTTAGCATCAGCCATGTTGATGGAAGGTAGAAAGGGTTTTCTAAGAGAAATTTCATTTTGGAGGCAATAAAATTAACCCCAATTAACAGAATGTAGGTCATTTTTGAGATCAGCTGCCAATTTGACATTATCAAACCAATTAGACTTACTATTAAGACAAGAGTAAAAAGTTGAGAACTGATGCATCCAGGAAGGTCATTGATGAAAATTAGAAACAATGTAGGACTAAGGATAGAGCCCTGGGGGACACCTATATTAATACAAAAAGATCTAGAAGAGTGGCCATTCAGGATAACTTTTATTTTGAGATTTGATAAGAAAGACTGAATCACTGTCTATATTTCTGAGATGAAGTAATGTAATTATTTATATTATTTACATTGTTCAGACTATTGTCTTCATCTTTATTGTCATATTCACTTCTGCCTTCACTGGGGAATGATGAACCTTGTGCGTCACCTTCTGGTCTTTCAATCTGTTCAATTTCTGTACTTGGTGGGCTTTAACTCCTCGAATTTGTGTCTGAAGGATTTATCCAGGTCATGCTGGATACTCTTTCAGTCTTCTTCGTTGGTGATTCTGTTGAAGAAGGTCTCAAGGCTTTGGGAGATATTGGATTGCAGTTTCTGTTTTATCCAACTTGTACTGGATTCTTTCTCAGACAAGGGCATGTTCTACGTTTTCTGCGACCAGACAGACTCTCCTTCAATTGGTGGGAAATCTTGGTACCAAGTCTGAAGGGATGAGTCGTAAATCTCTGCATTGATGTAGGAGTGTTAGATGGTTCAATATTTGTTCCAGCTTCAGGTGGGATTTTTCTAATTTTCTCCATATTTTCGGTATATCAGGTCTATACCAATCCTTCAATATCGGTCTGTTTCTGAGATAAAGTATTGTAATTATTTACATAATTCAGACTGTTGTCCACATCTTTATTGTCATATTCACAATATGACAGTATATGTGAATATGACAATAAAGATGAGGACAACAGTCCAAACAATGTAAATAAGATTGAATCAATTGAAAAATTTGTCCGTAAATACCTTGACCTTTCAAATTATGAAAAAGACCATTATGCCAAACCCTGTCAAATGCCTTTGAGATCTCCAAAGTAACAGCCTGAACTTCAACATTCTTATCTAAAGTTGATAGAATCATTCACCAATAATCATTAATACATCAACATTTGACCAACTGAAGCAAAAGCTATATTGCTTTTCTGAAAATAGGCACTGCAATATGAAATGCTTAACCAATTTAGAGATGATTAGGGCTTTTAGTAGTTTTACAAAAAGAAGTAGAAGACTAATAGACCAGTAGTTAGAAGGATCAAACAATTTATCTGAGTTTTTAAAAACTGGAACTACAAAAGAGGCTTTCCAACAAGCAGGAAAGCAACTCGATTTTATTGAAGAGTTTAGAGAGAACAGGATCCAGTTCAAGAGTACATTTCTTAAGGACTATTACAGGGATGCCATCAGGTCCACATGTTTTGTGGAGATCCAGATTGGAGATGATAGGAAAAAATGTTTGTGATAATGAAAAGGAATGTAATATGTTGTCACTCTTATATCAAAATTAAATAAGTCTAATTTAAAAAAAAAAAAAAACTTTAAGCATTAATTATTTATCAAACAATTACAGAAGTTTAAAAATTTTGGAAGAGTATACAGAATGCAACACTGAAATCTGAACATGTATTGGATTAATGAAAGATGCATTTCAAAAGCTAAACAATATTAAGAAGTAGAAAAATTTCATTGGAAACAAAAGAGTGCTGAACTGCTGTGTGATATCAATTCTCTTGTAGGGTAGTGAATACTGGACAATCTCTCTACAGATGAAGAGAAAATGAGTGGCAGCAGAAATGAGTGATTGTACAGAAGGATGCTGAGAATTTCATGAACAGAGTGATTAAGCAATGAGAAAGTTTTTAAAGAAAATGGTAACAAACAGAACACTTATACTCAGAATCAGAAAAAGACAGCTGAAGTTTCTATGATACATAATGAGGAAGGAGGGCTTGGAAAACTTAACTCTCACAGGGCATGTCAAAGGCAAAAGAGATAATGGAAAGTAGAAGACTGTCTTCAGAAGTAGCTTGTATGGATGGATAACAGAATGTGGGCAGGGGAAAATGCTGTTAATGTCCACAAGGGATAGGAAGCTTTAGAGAATCATGATCACCCATATCCTGAACAGACATGGCACATAGAAGAAGATGAAAAATTTTATTTGATGGCAAAATACATGGTCTTTTTTTTTTTAGATACAAAATGGTCTTGTGATCAAATAATACAATGTGAGGCAAGACAAGACTTGGGCCGAAGCGATCTCCAATTGAGCTTAAATACGGAACAGCCAGGGTAGACATCATATCTCAACCTATTTAAGATCTCTCCACATTGTATGAAACACTAGGCTCTCTGAAAACGTCTGTTTTTTTCTGTGGAAGAAAGAGACATGCAAGATCATTATGCCTTGCTAAAAAGGACAACTGCTATACATGAGGAAAATGGGAACATTGGGCTAAAGTTTGGAAAAATAGGAAAAAAGAGGAGAGAATCGGTATCTTGTTCAACATCATTGGATATACTTGGCTGTTTCAACTACAACAATAAAAATCATTGCTAACGAACAGCCACACAAAGCACTGATTGACATGGGGAGCACGGAAAATTTCCTTAATGCAAGCATTGCAAAATGAAATTTGTGGAAAATTTACCTATGCCTAAAGAAAGTGGCAATGGCTAGCTCATTTCTTTTCATAAAAATATTTGGATACTGTTTAGTTGATCTGCATATAAAGGTTACTCTATACCAAGGAGTAAGAAGTCTACTAATGAAAGATCTATGCTGTGACCTAATATTAGAGCAAAACTTCTTATACCAACATTCATTAGTAGAAATACCCTTCGGAGGCTCTAAGCCACACTTTAAAGTTTGCAGCCTAACAGCTATGAGAATGCTGTATCCAGCTTTCTTGAACATTTTAACACTTGACTGTAAACCAGTAGCTACTAAATCTAGGCCACATACAGAGGAGGATAAATTATTACTTAGAGAGGATTATGAAAATGAATCAGGAATAAATCCAGTTCTAGCAAGAAAGAGGAAGAACCTAACCATGCTCCTGGTAATCCACCATTGACTTGCAGACAGCAAAGAATGCTTGCTCAATTTAGGGAGAATGAGGTATGATCCATTTCCCTCATTAATGGATCTGTCCTGAACACACATATTCTGGACAACTCTGCTGCTATGCAGAGTTCATCAAAGCTCAAGAGTCAGATGGTCTGCTGCCTGCTTGTCAAACTCTCTGCCTTTGGGCAGAGAGGAACCCAGATAAGGCTATGCCGAAGGGCAGAGTCTAATCTGGTGAGGTAGACAAACCCAACCCCGTTATTATAAGATCTTTGGGTAATTTTTGCTCGAGTATACAGGCACGGAATGCCCCACATAAAAGAAATGACCTTGTGCCACATCCCTCCTTGTGTCAACAGAGTCCTTGAAGCATGTGCAATTGGTTTTGTTGAACAATCTTCATATTTATGAAGTAGCACAGCTCCAACTCCATATACACTAGCATCTGAAGCAACAATGATTTCTTTTTCTGGATCATAGTGCGCCAATGCTAAATCAGTCAGTAGACAATTTTTAATTTTTTGAAACACTTTTTCACAGTCTTTGGACCAATACCATGAATAGAGTAACATATATATTTTTTTCTTTTTTCCTCAATAATTTTAAACTTAATATACATTAAATTTACATTTTCGAAATGGGTAGTTTTTAATTTTAATTTCAAATTTTATCATACAATTTAATACTTATTAGTTAGAATAAATTCTATTTTAGTATAAACCCAACTTTAAAGCATTTAATAATTATTATAACCTTACTTGTCAAGTTTTTTGAATTCTCGTATACTTGTTTTTTGATTGGTCATTTCAGCTTATGTAACAGTGTTTCCTCTTACGAGGGGTGGTTAATTAATTTGAACCTTTTAAAACCTTTATTCTACAATCTACATTCAACATCATCACTTGATAGGACACTGGGGGTGTTGAAACAAAATGGCTATTTTTGTAGTGATTTTATAACATATTTATGTTATAATTTTTAAATAAATGATTAGGGTAGGTCGATTTTAGAACTGTAAAAAGAATAACTCGAGGCAAATTTCAAAATAATGTCAAAAATTACCACAAAAAATATTTTTCTTCAAAACTTCATATTTATTTAAGGAATTGAACTTAAAGACAAAATAAATTGCGATTTTTATCATCATATCGGCGTCATCGGAAACGTGTACGTTAAAACCAAGTCTTAACGAAAAGAAATAACGCTTAATAATGGATATTTTTGAGTTTATTATCTATTCTCTTAATAAATTAAATGAAATTACTAAAAATAAGAAATAAAACACACTAAAAAAATATTTAGTTTAAAATACAAATAACTACTTATGAACGGCATCGTTTTTACTGAATATTTTTCCGGTATTTACCGATAGTAATTACCTCCTCCTGTATGTTCGTTTTATTTTTGTTTACTGTTTACGCTTTTAGCTAGCACAAATATCTGTTTTATTTTTCATCAAAATATACTTAACTATCTAAAAAAAATACAACTTTTATAATTATTGTAATTTATTTATATTTTCAAAATTAGTGTTTTATTAAAAAGCCTGTTTACAAGCCAATCCTGGAACTAACTCTACTTTTATGTAAA
Source organism: Acanthosepion pharaonis (assembly GCA_903632075.3). Taxonomy (NCBI): domain Eukaryota; kingdom Metazoa; phylum Mollusca; class Cephalopoda; order Sepiida; family Sepiidae; genus Acanthosepion; species Acanthosepion pharaonis. Next base: position 2,168,407 of record CAHIKZ030001624.1, on the reverse strand, counting down.
TAAACATAACTTTTTTTTAATGCATTTCAAACTTTATTTTCCAATTTATTTAAAAAAATATTTTTGTGTAATTTCTGATAATACATATATTTTTTTTTGTCAGATATTTTAATAAAAAATGTCAGGAAAAAATCCTCCCAAAATGGGCCCTAATTTTTTGATAAGGCTATCAAAATTCCACGGTATGCTGTTGAGTTGTTCAGGGGTGATGTATCTTCCAATCTTGGAGCCAGCCGTGCCAATGCATAGCTCTTGGATTTGATGGCTATGGGCCTTCTTATCCCCAATAAATGTAAAATTGATAGAGCAAATGCTAAAGTGAAAACAAATGCCCATCAACAGCATGATGAAAAGGTGGAAAATCTTTGTATTGGAGTTGATGGGAGAACTGACAAAAAATGTACAAGGAAATAGTGGAGGAAAATGGAGAGAAAACTGAAACAAAACCCAAGAGACCAGAATTCCACTTGACTGTCACAAAGATGACATGAAAGTATAGTGACTACTCCGATTTACCACGCTCACAAAATACTCAGTTATAATTGGATAGAAAATAAGTACTGTTTACTACAGGACAATTTATCTATCGCAGTAACCACACAAAATTTTCTGCCATGAATTTGCCTAACATGGTTTTGTAAAAAAATCAGTGATTGGTCAATTTTTATCCAATTGTGTATTTTAGATATTCCTTTCGATATTTTTCTTGCTTCTCTCTGTAGCCTACCCAAAAAGTATTTAAACAGTTCGTACTCCAGAAATAAATTAGTAGGACAATAAATCAGCAGAACTCAGCAATGCACGTGTATCTACATTCTTCTACTCACGCACACACAGACACAGAACTACCATTACACTACACTGTTAACTGTCTGTCACAAGCCAAGTCACAAACCAAATTCTATTATCCTTTTTGTACAAACTTTTCATTTTTGAATTCAAATCTTATTCACTGAACTCTGAACATTTACACAAGTTCTTAAGCACATTATTCCTATCTTGCATCAGATATCAATACAAGGGAAGCTACTTTTCTCTCTCTAAATATTAATACATAAGCACAATTGTCAATATATATTTTATTGTTGAATGTAATTTGATCTCTTGTTCTTCTTTCCTTGTGTTCTTTGCAAATTTAAATGTATGTGCTCTCACTAAAAAACACAGCATCATTAATAATTCTAAAACAAATCTGAGCAGCACACTATAAATGCTGGTTGTGTTGAAAAAGATTAATGTACAGCAATCAAGAGCATTTAACATTTAAACATTTTTCATCAAAAAAAACAATGGAAAGATTTTTTGTTTCAAATAGTGGATATTAAAATCAACAAATACAAAACAATTTTTGTAATGTGTGAATAATAAGGAGAAAAAAGTAGTTTCCCTTTATCTGTTAGCTGAATAATGGTTTTTATCTGGGTTTTGCCTGATTTCAGGGAATTTCATCCTCTTAACTGTGACCAGTTTCTTTTTTGATGTAAATTTTTCTTGTACAATATTGGCAATTTCTTCAAATGTCAAGTCTTCTAACATCTTCAGATAGACCATTATAGAGATCATTTTTACAGCTTCACAACCTGCTGATGCTAGAAATAAATCTGTTACTTTGATTACTCCTCCTCGAGATTTGCTGTCATTATTTTTCTTGACTTTCACCAACACTGCAAAACATCTCATCAAAGTCTCAACAAGCTCACAATCTTCTAACAAGGTTAGATATCCTCTGGTCAACATCATGTTGTTATGTCATGTAAAGTTCTCACAACTCACTCATGAGTGTAGAAACCTTCCCACTTATATACAATCTAATTTGCATATTACCACAGCTTTCCTTTCGAAGATTATGAGGAAACTTGAGCTCTGGTCTCTTGAATGGTGATGAATGGATTTCACAGAAGAGAGCACACCTACCTATCGATAATTCAGAGGATGAGCAAGCAACTTAGAGAGGATTATGAAAATGCATCAGGAATAAATCCAGTTCTAGCGAGAAAAAGGAAGAACCTAATCATGCTCCTGGTAATCCACCATTGACTTGCAGACAGCAAAGAATGCTTGCTCAATTCAGGGAGAATGAGATATGATCTATTTCCCGCATTAATGGATCTGTCCTGAGCACACATATTCTGGAGAACTCTGCTGCTATACAGAGTTCATTAAAGCTCAAAAGAGTCAGGTGATCTACAGCCTGGTTCTGCTTTTCAAACTCTCTGCCTTTGGGAGAAGTGGAACCCAGATAAGGCTATGCCAAAGTGCAGAGTCCCATCTGGTGAGGTAGAGAAACCCGACCTCATTATTATAAGGTCTACGGGTAATTTTTGCCCAAGCATACAGGCAGGGAATACCCCACATAAAAGAAACGGCATTGTGCCACATCCCTCTGTGTGGGGAGGTCTTGGGTAAATACCAAGTTCATTAAGGCTTGAATGAGTCAGGTGGTCTGCTGCCTGACTCAACTTGTTGACTTCTTTGCCTTCAAGCAGAGAGGAACCCAGATGAGGCAATGCCAAAGGGGCAAAGTCTCGTCTGGGGAGGTAGACAAACCCAACCCCATTAGTATGGGGTCTATGGGTAATTCTTGCTTGGAATGCCCCATGTAAAAAAAAAAAAAAAAATGGCCTTGTGCCACATCTCTCCTTGTGGGGAGGACTTGGGTAAATACCGAGTTCTTTAAAGCTCTTAGCTTGTCAAACTCTCTGCCTACAGGCAGAGTCTCATCTAGCAAGGTAGACAGCCACCCGACCTTGTGTATGCAGGGTCTATGGGGAATTTTTTCCCAAGCGTACACACTGGGAAAGTCCTGCATTAAATACCAGCCTCGTGCCTCATCCCGCCTTGTGGGGAGGACTTGGGTAAATACTGAGTTCATTAAAGCTTGACAGAGAGTTTGACAATTGAAGACTGTCTGGTTTCAATTGTCAAGCTCTCTGTCTTTGGGCAGAGGGTAACTCAGTCTACAGACAGAGACTCAGCTAAGAATAGACAATAAAGTGCCTGCACTTGTGGGTGTTGGGCAAGTTTTGATCGTTGGCCCAAGTGAACTCACTTTGGTTCTCCACAGTAATCTTGACCTTGTGTCACATCTTATGTCAGTGGGGGACTGCATAAATATCAAGTTCATTAAAGCTTATTGTTAAGCAAATTCATATTGTCTCAAACAATTCTATTACAGCAATCAAATTGGAGTCAGTTGATGGTAATCCAACAAAAGACTTTACAGATTACCTGAAAAGTGGAGATAATGATAATACAAGTTTGTAAAAAAAAAAGGGACTAAGGTGCCATTGGGACTAGGTAATCTAAATTAATTTAAGCCCTCATATATATCTTACTTACATTATTTGAACTGTTATTCTCATCTTCATTGTCATATTTACAACGTTTCAGCCATTGTACGCTTCCGGCCTTCTTCAGGTGATTGGAATTTCAAACCGAACCCTTTATTTCATCCACCTGGGTAGATTGTTCTAGTTTCATGTGCCATGCCTCTTCTGGATGTCTCAGTTATTTCCAACTTATTTCTCAACTCTCCAAATTTTGGTTCACCGCTGCTGTAGCCTGGTATTGAACTCGCAACTCTATTCACTGGATCTAACCAATGCCTTTATCCACTGGGCCATTTGTCCTCTGTGCATGAATTTCTAGGACTTATTTTCCTCAGTGTTTTCTTTCATTGAATCGTTATAGTCAGGAAGAATTTACTTTCTAACCCTCCCTCTTCCACATCCTTGGGACAGTCAGTCTTGTCATGGCATCTGGTTTTTATATTCATTTTCATTATATTGTTTTTTCATTTTCTATTTCCCTGGGTTTGTTTTAGCCTGCCATCAATCATTAACTCCATTGTACTGTTCTCTAGTATTTGTATCAGGTTTCCTTGAGGACTGGAATGCACTTTCTCAAAATCTGCCCAAGTTTGAAATTTACCATATGACCAATTTTCTTATAACCTGTAGACAATTCACTAACCCAGATTTCCTTTTAAATAATGGGATCTAGGTAAATTGCTCAAAATCAATTGCTCGACCAAATTGCTCAAAATAATTTCTCAAACTATCAATTGCTCGAAAGGCAGATTACTCAAATTAATTTTTGAAGCTCAAAGCACCACGTAAACCTCCCATCTCACGACAGAGTCAACTTAACTAATATAAAAGGAGCCACAACACTCAACTTTAGCAGTCCTGTTTTTTGGGGTTTTTTTTTTTTTTCTGTATTTGTTTTCTATTTCAGTAATTTTGGAGATCTGGAACCCTAGTGTTGGACATAACTTTTGTTAAGAGTGAAAAAGGAAAGAAGAAGTGTTTGGATGGATATATCTATATATTAAGGACAAAACAGTGAACAATAAGGTTTACTGGAATGTGAAATTTGCAAAAAAGGAAATTTAGCATTTTATCATGTCAATTATTATCTGTCAATTATTAGTATTATCACTGTCAAACGAAGCGCAAATCACAACCATGCAGGAAATGCCACTGAAATTGATGCCACTAAAGCCATAGAGAAAGTAAAAAACATGCAATAAATAGTCAAGATTTTATCTTATAGTAAATATTAGAAACAGTGTAGTTTTATTTTTTTTAACCACAGGTTTCAAGCAAACTTTTTCAAAATCTAAGACCTGCTTATAAATGTACTCGTTCTTTAATTTTCACTGTTCACCAATAAAGTTGTATTATTTTATCTTAAGTAAATATTAGAAACAATGCAGTTTTATTTTTTTTAACTGCAGCTTTCGAGCAATTTACCAGATACCTAAATAATGATATCTCATGGTGATTCAGCTTTGCTAAAATCTTTCTTTTCTGTTAATAACTGATAAATAATAAAATAAAGAAAATATTTTCCTTTTCCTTTTCTTTGTGGGAAAATAAATCAGGTGTTCCATCTCTACCCTTCTCCAAATTTTCAAAATCTGGTCATGTAAGCCATCTACTGACTTTTCCATCACCTTCTCAGTATATCTATTGGGCTATTTATTAATCCTTTCACTGTCTTAGGGTGTCACAAATTAACAATTTTATTAATATTTTGCCTATTTTTGTTTTTATTTCATTGTTATGTGAATTAAACCAAATTATACTTGGCCATCTACTGATTTTGTTTGTACTGTTTTCCTTTTTGTATTTTAATCTGTTCATGTATCCATTTTTTAAGACCTAATACATATTCATTTTCCATTAAATATTCTGATGTTGTTGAAAGTGTTTCATTTATAATGACAGGGATGTGCTATTTTTTGCAGATCACAATTTGTTCACTCTTAAATTGAACATGTGATACATTCATCTTAAGCAGCCAAAGCAAACAGTTACCTTTTCTAAACCATCAAAACACCATGGTGGAGTTTGTTAAAGCAATGCTCTACTGGCTTTTATCATATATTTTGAAAAGAATATATAAATTATTGAAATGAAAACTACTTAAAATAATAAATGTTGCCTGAAGTTCTCTTTCTTTTAACTGGAAAGAATGTTGAGAAATTATAAATGTAAGTCTATGTTATAAAAAGGTACTTGTTTCATGTGTTATTAATGTGGTATGAACTGCATCAATAAAAAACATAGAAAAAAATCCCCTAAATGAAAACTGGAAAATACACAAACTACTAAAGATACTTTTAATTTCTCTTTTCATCTTTTTCTTGTAAAAATTTCATTTTTTTATTTATTAACATATCTTTCTTTTATTATTAGCTCATCAAAACCTATGTCAGAAATTGTCTGCTCAAGGCAGATGAAATGAAATTATCACATATTGCCTTCCCTGCTTTTGGAACTGGAAATTTGGGTTATCCTATTGACGTTGTTGCTAATGCAATGTTCAGTGCCGTGTCAGAATATATGTCTGGTCAGAATACTGTGGTACAGAAAATAACTTTTGTGATCTATCCAAAGGACACAATTATACAGAAGGTAAGAGAGACTATGATATAACATTTACATATATTTATATATATTCTCAGATAGAGTGTATCTGTAGAAGAAACAAACTGATTAAAAAGAGACAAGAAGAAAAACTATTCTCAGACAAGACATTTTGTCCTCTGAGAGACTTTATCAAGGTAAAATAGGATTTAGTCTGCTGCACATGTTTATATACAAAGGTGAGGATGTCATTGGTTTATTAAGGCTTATAAATTTGAGAATGTTCATGAATGTTCATCAGATGGTTGAAATATCAGTCAAAGCATGTGGTAGATACAATGCACCATAATTCAAAGTCTAGAAAAAAATAAATTGAGTGAGTATTATCCCCAATTTTTTTTTAAAAGAATATTGATTAGAATGTGAAGATGTGCAGCATATATCTCATATGATAACAATCTAATCACAATCTAAACAAAATTCATTTTAAAAAGAACATTTAAAATAAATCATACATTACCTTGATGAAGTTCCACAGAGGTTGAAATGTATCAACTAAAAATAGTTTTCCTCTTGTCCGTGTCTCTTTTTCTTCATTCATATATATATATATATATATATATATATATATATATAACCATGCAGTTAACAGAAAAAATATTATTTAATCTCCATGATGTCAAGACACAAAATGAAGATGTAATGAAGTGGAAAACTAAGAAGTCTTGTTGCAGTTGGCCAAACAAACAAGTGTGACACTATTTAGCTATGGTAATTGATTAACTAAATTAGCCATAAAAATTAAACAAGAAAACGCTGAAAACGGAAAAGATTTTATTTTTACTTTAAAGAAACCAAGGATTTGTGTCAACAATAAATTCACAGAAAGGCAGTGTAGTGAGATATGACAATTGATTAATGATGATTGTGAAAGTACTGGTTGAGAAAACACAAACTATCCAAAAGCATTGAAGATATCACTTGAAATCGCAAAGATTTTAGGAGTTGGTGAAGTAACAAGGCCATGTGTTATTTGTAAGATGAAAAAAGGGAATTAATCAAAATTCCAGTTGATAATTCTGAACTGAATAATCCTGTATAGAAGGAATTGTGTCAATGATAAATTCACAAAAAGGCAATGTGGTGAACTTTTTTGACAATTAATTAATGATGATTGCAAAATCCTGGATAGCAGGGATGTCAAAGAGTTAATTAATGAAGTAAGCTTAGCCACGCGTGCAGGACCAAGACGCCATTGGTTGGGTGGTAGCAATGGTGATAGGCAGAAGTAAATTGGTAAGAAAGATTGGGAAATTACTAATGCCCACCGAAAGGATTTGGTATGAGGTACCATTGTGAGAAGGAGGGAGTTTAGGAGGATAGCTATCCTGCAACCTCTCCTCACGGACAAAGGGATCCCCTCTCCCAAAATGGAAAGTAATTAATTTTCCAAAATGGGAAGTAATCAATTTTCCTAGCTGGAAAACAAAGGGGTCCTTTGTCAGAAACTGGGAATTACCAAAAACCCCAGGCTGTGTATAACCCTGCACTGATTTTTGGTCGATGTCCATATAAGCAAGTGCCCTCGGGCAGTTAGTCAGTTGAAATTAGTTCAGTTCTCTAGCAGGAACCAGAAAGTTGCCTCACAGAAGCTGACTGAGAGATTCCACAACTTCAGCCTCTGACCTTGCCTTTCTACAAAACAGCAAGTTATACAGACAAACATAGCTAAGCCAACACTTAAAAACTAAACCAGTTGACTCAGAAAACCAGAACTTGCCTAGAAGTATAAATGTGTCACTCTCCAAAGAAATGGGTTGGGAAAAACACATACTCCTGTATAAAACAGACTGATAAAAGTTGATTTGCTTTCTCTCAACATAGCCGAATCTTTTTGGTTTTCATTTATTTCTTTTTTTTTTTGCTTGTGCAATGTCACCTCCAGTTTTGAATCACAACGTGGGTAGGTTATACTTGAGATTGAAGTAGTTACTTCAGTAACCAGTCATTGGAAGTGAGCTGAGAACAATGGAGCTGGTGTCAAACCAGTTGCATCTGGTGTGAAGCTGTTAGAATCAACCAACCATCCCATTTGGTACCCTGACCAAAGGATCCTGCCGGGTAGTGACGACTGCCGATCGACTGGGTCACATGTTGGTGGCAGCAACTAAGAGTCAACCCCAAAACACTGGTAGAAGTATCACAGCTTCACGCCACAACTAGGAGTTGACCCCCGGGCTGACAATACTGTGTCACAAGGCTTTATAGGTAAAAGAAATTAGGTTATGTCAATCCATGACATGAAAAGAAAAGTTGAATTGCTCTTTGAGAGTTTCCATATCTAGTACCTCTTAACTCTTGAATTCCTGATGGTATGTTTTTTTTTACTAGATATTTTTGGATTCTATTTTTGACAATTTCTAGTGTTATTGAAACATAGTACAATTGTCTTATTTTATTTGTCTTCCAAACTTGATTAGAATATATGATGGCAGATCAAAAAGTATCAGGATGTTCTATCAAAATAAAACTTCAACACATATCAATTCAGCATTTAATGTCCTTTGAAGTAGTCTTCTTCTGAAGCTACAGACTTCATCCAGCATCATTTCTGTTGATGGAAATATTCCTGGAACTCCTTTTATTGACATAGCAAACATCTACCTCATTGTATTTTCTCAGATTTCCTTAGCATTTTGATATCTTATTCCTTTCAAATGAGATTTGATTTTTGAAAAGAAGAAAAATTTGCAAGGGACGAGATCTGGGGAATATGATGGTTGTCAAACCTCGGGAATGTCGTCCTTGGTTAAAAACTGCTGCACAAGCCATGGTCACTGATGAAACCTCTGGTGGTGTGGTGAGACAACCACACTCTACACACTTTCCTTCCAAGCACTGTTATAAACAATGAAAGCAAACAAGAACATTACAATTTACTATGCATGCACAACAGAGTTCTAGGTCTATTAAGCTAAGAGGCTTCACTCTGTGTACTTTAGCTCTGTTGCCATAGAAACAGTCCCCGATACTTTTTGATCAGACTTCATATTATAATGAAAATAGATATAATTAAAATAAACTGCTTCTTGCTGGCATATAATGTTGTCAGATAAAATACTGAATGTTTTTTACTGTATAAGTTTTTATATAATCATAATCGCTTTTTTGAATATTTCACTATTCATAATCTCACTGTTGAGTGAAAACTTAAAAAATACCCCTTTCTATAATATATAGTGTAAATTTTCAGCATTTGCGGGATGGGTACAATTTTGCCTCAAAATATAAATTCTCCATGGCTTGTACTGAAAAAGAAAATGACAAAAGTGTTCACTTCTTTTAAGAACACGTTCCTCAAGATATAACAATTGCTATGACAATTCATAATGTTACCATGCAACTATATCATTTTTATTGAAAACAAACATATTTCTTTTCCAGGTATTTGAAGATGTCAAAAGCAATGGATCCACCATCTCAAGTACTAAAACTTACCAATCACACACTGAGAAAGCTGCAGCAGCTTTTAATAATATTCCACAAGTTGCAGCAGCTAGTAATAAGACTTCACAAGGTAATCTAATGACAATGTTATTACTGAGAAAATGTGTGAAGTTTTCCTTTGTTTTATTGTTTTTTGTTTATTTTTTTTAATTCTTTTCTTCACATTTATTCATGTTATTTATTTAGCAATGACAAACAAAACATTCAACTTTTGTTATGTGAAGAAACTTTTCTCAGTGTGGACTGGGCAACACAGGGTTGGTTGCAAATGTGCTTGTATCTGTTTGAAACTAATTATTTCCTAGCCAATATCTCCTGTTTTTGATGATGTGGCAATCAATGATTTTCACTAGACTATTCCCACTTTTTGTTATCTTTCCTAAACCTTGTTCCACCATCCACTTGCTCAAGGTCACAAGTTAGGTTATGCACTGTTTTCCTCTTTCCTTTTTGCCTTCAATCTGTACTGTGAGTATCAGATTTTCCAAACCCTTTTTCCTCATTAAGTGCTCTAGAAATTTTAAATTATCTCTCCATGATGTTAACTATAAGTGTCTTTTTTGTTTCCATTTTCTATAAAACTTTGTAATTTCTCACATGTTTGTGTCTCAGTATCCTTCTGTAGAATTACAATTCTATTGCATCAAGTCTCTTCTTGATTTGTGATAATATTCATGAATCAATTTTATTTAAGTCAAACTAAAGATTCCTTGCTCCTGAAAGTAGATAGCAACCTAAAAACTTTACAAATGTTAAATTAATAAGTAGCTATGAAATCTACTTGAGGTTCTCAAATTGTTTTATATCTTGAATTTAAAATAATATTTGATATTCAAAATGGCTGTGAAGAAATAATTGGTAAAGAGAAAGCAAAAACAAATCAATAATCGTTAGTTTTTGGAAGTTCTTTTAAATTCTTAAATACAAACTATTAAACAATTCCAGCACATTTTAGTGAGTTTTGCTTTTTCTCTTAGATTCTGCTTTATTTAGTATCCAACTTCCTGTTTCTAGACAACTTTGCATATTGAACAAAGCTTAGTTCTTGAAAAAAGTTTCTTTTTCTATCGTGGCTTTCCACATTTTCCTATCCTTTGTAGCTCATAGTATGTTTTTTTTGCTATCTCTTAAACTTTGTTCTACCAACTATTTACACAAGTTCATTAAATAGATTCTGCACTGGTTTCCTCTGTTCCTCTTATCTTCAATATGTCCTGTTAGTGTCAGATTTTCCAAGCCCTCTTTCCTCACTATTTGCCATAGAAATTTATCACACTATTTACTTTTAAATATCAAATACATGTTTGATATTTACATTACAGATGACATCACTGATATGTCCTCAAAGTTTAATTATGTTTATGTTTTTTGCAGATGACAGTGTAAGTTTTGACATCAAAGGTGTTAAACTGATTCTACAAACAGGAAGTATTACAGACCAAAATGTAGATGGTATTGTTCATGGAACTAATACTCAATTTACTTTAAATGGTAAGTAATATTTCTTATAAGAAAGAAGTAATGTAGCAAGATAGTGAAAATTTCCTTCAGAGAAACATTTTATGCATCATTTTGAAAAATAAAAATATGAAACTTGAAATACATTTTGACAACTTTTTTTCTAAACATGTAAAATACTAATTGTTATTATTGCTTACATTAAAAAAAACCAAACAATTTACAGTTTGAGATTATTCTAAAAACCTTTTCTTTTCCTTTTATTATTGTAATGTTTTATGCTTGTTTTAGTAACAAACTAACTGGGTTATGCGTATTTTTATTAGGATCTGCTTTTTCTTAAAATGATTTGTATGATAAAATATATTTTCATTTATATTACTAAAACATACCAAGGCAATCCTTGGAGAACAAAAAGTCATACCAGGATTTATAATTGGCATACACAGTCTTAGCTACAAAAGTGTCTGGTGATTTTAATGCTCATCAAATCAAGTGGCCTATGCATTCTATTGTTACTGATGTAGCTGGTATTCAGACTTTCAATTTTTCTGTTTCTCACTCTCTTAATCAAATAGAGGATTTCCCTAATTATTTTCTTTATAAATCTGCTTTTTTACTTGATTTGTTCCTTTCCTCTTCTCTTATCTTTTGTTGAGCATCACAATTCTGTCCTCTTGGCAATTCAAATCATGCTGGAGTTTCTGTTGATATTTCTTTTGCATCATCTATTAGAAAGGAACCTCCTATTCACAAGACTTCTTTCTACTGCCAGTGTACCAATTGAGATTCATCTCAACTGGACTGAGATTCTTAATCATCCTATTGAGAATTGTGCCACTGAAGTTTCTTCTTGGGTTAAAGCCAGCACTGATGATTTTGTACCTTCTCATAAATACCAAGTGAAACCACAATCTTCTGCCTGTTCTGCTTCTATAGCCCACAGGAATCATTTCTTCCAGGTGTTCCAGTATGATAGTTCTGATCACAACAGAAGCCTATTGGCCCTGTTTGAACTTTTAAATGCACAAGTTTACAGGATAGTGATTTAGAGAGACTACTAACTGGATGATGATTGTTAAAATCCTCAGGGAAGTGGGTTCAATAGTTGAAGAAAATTAAAAATGAAATGTTTTAAAAATTACATTTTAAAATAATAAAATGAAATCAAGAACAGTTAGACGAAGTTCAGTAAGATTAAGCAAAACCAAGACTCCAAATCCCTCCGACCACCACACTTTCCACTGATAAGAAAGAGACAATTAATGTATTGTCAAAGATGTCAGTCTTGGGAAAATAGAAAAACATGTTGTTTCCAATACCTTATTGGTAAAGAAAATGGGTGCTCCCCAAAAATAACATCTAAAATTATTCTCAACAAAGAACCAGAAAAATATCTAGTGTTTTTAAATACTTTGTGTTCTACCCCCTTTTCATTTGACTGAGCAACAATGATTATAAATCACCTATGACAGAAGAATTGAGGAATGTTGACAAGCAGGCCATTAGTTGAGCCATTAATTAATCTTTGATAGAGGTTGTGTAGTTCTGCCTATAATACAAACATATATAAGAGAAGAACATGGTTATTCCCAATCTAATTAACCTTCCTCCAAAAAAAGAAACTGATTGCCGGGTGGCTTTTGTTTCTGCCCCATGTCGGATGATAGATAAGGATGATTATATTTATAAACATGTCTTTTCAAAAAAGATCTTTGTTTGCTGATAAGATGAAAATCTATTTCCACTGACAGCTTTGAATTTTCAATCTTTTTATGTCCTCTTTTTCACTCAGAATAAAGCTAATCCAACTATTAACATCCAGACCATCCTCTTCACAATTTCACTTGACTGAGGATGGTATGGGGGTTGTTTGTATGGCCTACATCCAATTTGTGTTAAGAAATATACACGAGTTTCCTTCAACTATTGGCAAACTCTGGTGCATTATCTGACACCAATGTTTTAGGTACTCTGTTCCTTCTTTCAGATAAAAATACTACTTCTTAATACCTGTTTTACAGTCTGTTTTTCTGTCCAAAATTTTAACGAAAAAGAAAGAAATGAAATCCATAGGCTAACATGAATATGAATCTATTAGTATGAGGAATAGGCCTACATCTTTAATGTATGCATGATCTATATGTTTTCCTTCTCTTTTGGCCATGAATGAATCTTGGATTAACTAAAGCTCTTCATCTTTGCACACTTAGATCATTTTCTGACATAATCCACCATGTCTCGCATCTACCCTGACCACCAAGCTTGTAGTTTCAATCTCATTTGTGTGTTCAATACACCATCATGTTGTCGTGTACTGCTTTAATAACATCTTTTCTTAGATGTTTATGGTGGTACAATAAGATCACCTCTTTCAATTGTTAATCTATAACTTGCTTTGCTTTCATGTAAAAGGCATTTCTCCATCTATAGAACAATTGCTCCATCCATTATTCCTTATTCTATTCAATATTCATATAGGATCCTGCTCATTCAAACTTAAGCCACCTGAAGGATAACACATCTGTCTCTACCCAGTGCAAAATTCTGTCCTCACAGCTGTCCTTTGTTTCAACATTCTGGATATTAAAATTCAATCTTGACAATGTGTCTATGTGTGGAATGGCATTTCCTTTACTATACATAATGCCAAAACTGAATTCCATAAGCTTAATCACCCACCTCAAAATTCTGGATGACATTACTTTAGGCAACTCTTTCCTCAGGTTGAAAATGAACTCTAAGGACTTGTGGTCTGACTTTATTAGAAATTTCTTACCGAATACCAAATTGTGTGCCCTTTTTAATACTCCAGACAATTGCCAGTGCTTCTTTTTCAATGTTAGAATAATTCATCTCTGCTGCCGTCAACTTTCTGAAATTCATTATTCTTCTTTGTCAGATTTGCAAAAGGTTCAATCATTTTGCTATATCGAGGCATATATTTATTATAAAAGTTAGTCAAACCCAAGAAAGATTCTAAATCTTTCTTATTTTTTTGTGTACTTATTTCTGATATTTTTCTAATAAGTCTGTCTTCTGGTGAGAGCCCATCTTTAAATATTTGATATCCTAAGTATGAAATTTTCTTACAATTAAATTTACAATTTTCTCGATTAATTGTCATGCTTGAATTACTGAATCTGCTTAGAAATTGTTCCATTTTATTCTTTAGCTCCTCCTCCTCAGTATGAGCGCCAATACTTATGTCATCCCAGTAGCCAATGATATTTTTTTACTCCTTCCAAAGCTTTCTCAATTTCTTGACACTTGCCAATGCTACAAAACATCTCATCCAAGTCTCAACAAGCTCAGGATCCTCTAACGAGGTTAGATATCATATCGATGACACCATGTTGTTGTGTTGTATAAAGTTCTCACAAATACTCAACATAGTCAAGGAATGATAACTCCACCCACGAATGTAGAAACCTTCCCACTTATATACAATTTAATTTACATATCACCACAGTTTGTATATAAGAAAATATTAAGTCTTACAATCAGTTGCATGCATTGTCAAAGAAAATTTATTTGTTTTCTTTGTTTTTTAAGGAATCATTTCAAAATCTCTATTAAGTTTAATTGGACACCAGTTTACAAAGGATTGCAAATCTAAAAGTAAGTTATTTTTTTATTTTATTTTTACCCATTCAGCATTGTACATAAAATTGGCTAATTTTGGATTATCTAATTAATCAATAATTAAAGAAATGTTAGAATTGTGAACATACAAAGTCTGTTCTAAAACACCATATCACTTTTAGTAGAATCACTTTTAAAGCCACTGATTGATTTGCTTTAATGATAACAGCTAACAAAAATAATGAAGAGAAAGCTGATTTACTAGATTAATTTTACAATACAGTGATAAAATCTTTTTTCACCTTCTGCTAGTTTAAAGATCTTAAAATTTATCAATTTAAAAAAAAATTACCACATGGTAAAAGATTGGCAATGTTTAACCTTTATGCCATGTGTTAAAAGGGTGTTTTTTTTTCCCATGATACCACTATTATTTTAACTACCTTCACTCCTTAGCAATGTTTATTGCTTTAAAATTACTGCCAGGTCATTGTCAGGAATGTCAATTCTAATGGCATGAAAAATTTTATCAGTTTCCGTATACATCAATGTAAAGTAGAAAAAACAGATTAATTTTTTTCTTATTTACTTTTTCTGCTAAGTGTTATAGGGAAATCTGCTGTGTTTTACTTGAGCAATTTATTTAATCCAATTATGGTTTGCAATACACATAAAAATTTCACCAGAGCACTCTTGTCCATAAAGCTTGGGAAATGAAACATACTGGCATCACCTTTATACAGGAGCTGCTTGAAGAAAGTTGACAGCCACCTGTCTTCAAGGGCTTCCACTCATGATTTTGATTTCAGAGTTGTCTTTCTCTTAGCCTGGTTGCCCTATCAATTCTAAAAAGCCCAGTTTGCTCTACTATTTTATTGATAATTTTCCAAAGAACTTTATTGTGAATCAAATACAGTCTCAACCAGATTTCTGGCCAATAGTATCTGTTATGTTATGATAAGCAGAAAAGCTTGCATAAAAAACAGTTATAGCCTTATTCTGTAATTTGATAAAATGATAAAAGATCTTAACACTATGAATTAGACTGATTGCAGCCTGAGAAGTATATGTAGTTTTCTGGAAACTATTTTAAATTTATGTTTGTTAAGATAAAAATTACTTGAGTGACCACATAAATCAAAAGTACCTGGAATTTTTCAGACGTTCACTCTTTTATTAATTACCATATGAAATGTCCTTTTAACTGATAAACTGCTTTCAATTTTTCTAGTTGCAGAAATGGCAGCCAATAACTATGCTATCACAAACGCTCATTCATTGCCTGCAACATATATTGTTCATGTGAACATTGAAGGGATCCGAAATAACGCAACTCAAATATTCAAACTTTGTTTTGATGGTGCTGAAAAGCATCAAATAACATCTTTGGCTTTACCACCCCTTGGAACTGGAGGTAAGTCATTTAAAAAAGAAATCAATCAAAAGGTTGTCATAAATCATTATTCACATACAAACAAGTAGTCATATACAAAAGAATCTATAATCTTTGGGCGGGGGAGACATGCTACATTTTCTTCTCTTTTTTTTTAAAGTTAGGAGTGAGGATATTATACAGGATGTCTCAAATAAATGTCTACTGATTTTGAAGCTTTCTCAAGAACCAGAACCAACAATATCTAATTTAAGTAATGCATACAAAGACAGTACTTTTTATAAATGTATGATCTTAAGATATTATCATTACCTGTTTTCAATATGATCCAGACATTGCTGACAACACGACACTGAAATCACAAACAACAATCAACATCCCAATATTTTTCTTGAGCTTCTGTGAAAGATTTCTATCACCCTTTCTTGCTTTATGGGTGTGGTAAGACAACCTGATTACCTCCCCTGTCTTATGATTGTATAAATAAGTCATGCCGTTTTAGCCAAAATGACAAAACTCTTCAGTTACATTCAATAAAGGCACATTATGTTGAACTAGACTCTGGGTTTTCATTACAATTTATTATGAAGAAATACCTTAAACCAAAACATCTCGACTTGGACTCTGCAGATCCATCTTTTACTGACACCTAGCAATATTGGAAACAATTATACAAAGGATTCTTGCTTGGACTAGTAAACAGTTATCCACTCCTATTACTTATACGGATAGATTAACCTGTTAATGCACCACATTTACATCTCCATATATACCAATATTTCTCACTTCAAAACTTGTCAGAGTGCCATGGACATTTTGAATAGAATTTTTGTGAAAAGACAAAACATTATCTTTGCCTGGTATGTATTAGCAACTACCTGCCAATCCCCTGAAGAGAAGTTAGAACAGTTTCTTCAGCGCTTAAAAATCTTCAGTCAAAACTTTGACTTTCAAGTGATAACAGCAGTTCAGACAAATGACAAATTTCTAAATGGATTAGAATTGAACTATATCCATCAAAGATTGCAGGAAAATAGATTTAGCTAATGCTCATGAGCAGGGACTGATCTTGGAGATAGGAGAAAAGCAATCTTGTTCATACTTACAAACAACTGTTGCATAGGCTGCACTAAGTACTCACACTCCTACTTGTCCACCAGCTCAAACAACCCATACAGGGAAAAAAAAGACAGTCCTCTACAACAGACTTCCTCATTTCTGCCCCACCCCTCTGCCAGTTCAAAATTTTCTCTCTCCAGAATACACTGCTAGTGCTGCAGCCAGATAAAAATGTTATTTTTGTGATCTCAAACTATACCCCAGGACATGTTACTCAGCCAGGGAAACTAAATGCCATAAGTGTGGGAAGAAGGAACATTTCTCTAAGGTTTGTCAATCAAGCTTTTTTTCATCTGGTTGGAATGCTTCTATTGCCACTAGTATCGTATCAACTGCAAACCCTAAATGTCTTTCAAAGGCTATATTAATGGTAAAAGTAAACAGTGTAGAAATGAATACTCTAGTTGACACAAGAAGCTCAGAGACTTTTATTAGTGCTGATATTGCAAAAAGAAACAGATTTGAAATCATGCATTGTAATAGTCAGGTGGCTATGGCAAACACTTCAATATCTTTACAGATTAGATGATATATTTTTATCAGTCTAGAGCTGAATCAAACAAACTACACTAACATCAAATTTTTTGGAATTCCAAATCTGCTACAATGTCATTTTGGGCCATGATTTCCTCAAACAGCATTCTAGTATTAATCTGGGCACCCTCAACTGACGTTGAACATTTGTGGCTTGGCCACTATAAATGTACAATGTCCCTCTTTTTGAAAACTTAACCAAAATCTGTAAACCAGTGGCCACCAAATCTCAAATATTCTCTTGAAGACAAAATGTTTATTCAAGCAGAAATAACAAGAATGTTAAGAGAAGGAATCATCAAAGAAAGCAGATCACAATGGAGGGCACAAGTATTAATAACATCTTCTGATAATAATAAAGAATGGTCATAGACTACTCCCAAACTATAAATAGGTACACCCTCCTGGATGCATACCCTACACCCCATATTGATGAGATGATAAACAAGATTGCCAAATGCAGAATATTTAGCATAAACCCTAAACATAAGCATTATATGGCTTTTGAAGCCTGCAGATGACTTTATCAATTCTAACATTCCATCACTAACAAAGTTTCTAATTTTCAGAGCATCCTTGATAAAATGATTATTGAAGAAAAACTACAAGGCACCTTTGCCTACATAGATAATCTGACAGTGTGTGGCTATGACTGGACTGACCACAATCGCAACTTTTAAAATGGGTCTTGGTAGCTGTCAAGAAATATAATCTTACACTCAACCAAAATGGCAAGACTCTTCAGTTACATTCAATAAAGACACATTAAGCTGAACTGAACTCCGAGTTTTCATTACAACAGGCTTGTTGATATCCATCATCTTGCAGGACAATTCTTGTGCACATTCTGTACAGTACCATCAACCTCAAAATTAGCTCTAATTTCTTATGGATGAATCTGAATTCAACTCTCTTTGATACCACCTTTGAACTTAAACTGCATTTTCATACTTCCAGTAGCATTTCTTGATGAACTTTCTTTGTTCAAAGCTAAGCCTGGATGACATTAATTATACTAACATGTAAATCTGAAAAGAACACATGATGACTTGATCTATACACTAAAAAAGCATGTGTATGCAGCTATCATGTAAATATATATATATCTTGAGACTTGCTGTATTTTCAATTTCAGGCAAGCAGATCCTCTTCACTTGAAAGAATGATATTAACACATACTTCCTACCAACATTTATTCCTTATTTGGCCATGTACAAATTTTTTATAAAAAATGTGGAAAATATTGATAGAAGTTCTATGACAAATGTTGCATAATCAAATAATGTGTTCAGCCATAAAGACATTTTGATTACCAGGAAAAATAAACCTGGATAGGTTTTAAGAATATCTCTGTGAGTAAAAATTGCCAATTTTTATAACCTTTGAGGGGATCCAAAGGCTTGATATAAATATTTTGGAAACCATATTGTGTGTTTTCTACTAACTACATTTGCATCTGAATTCACATATCTTGTAATTTTTTATGAACTTGAACTGATGTTCATGCCCCATAAATGTATGGCAGATGGATTAGGGACCTCATTTCATACAAATTTGTTTTTACTTGATTATCAATTCATTTGAGTGAGCAATAGCTAATAATGATTAAATATTTGCCCTATGAATTGATTTGCCAAGTCTTATCAAAATCTCTCTCTGATTAGGATTCCTAGCTTTTCTTAATCATTTTCAATACAAATCAAAATTTTCACAGAAAAATATGTACTCATGATTATATTAAAATATATATTCATGATTACTAAATTTCATTTGAAAGAACAATATCTGATCCTCATTAAATATTAAGTGAGTTATCTTGAAATGTGAAAGTGTAATAAAAGTACCATAGTTTATCACACAATTCAATCCTTTGCATAGATGTTGCATTTTATTTACTTAACTGTCTCCCTTTTTTCTTTTCAGGACTGGGCTGCAGTATCCAATATTTTTCAAAGCATCTAAGAAATGCTGTTCATGACTTTGCCAAATCATCACCAAAAAATTTGAAAACTGTGAAGATTGTTATTTTTCAGCGGGAAATGTTTGGTGAATTTTGTCGAGAAATGGAAAGCATTGCAAAGAGTACCAAGTCTTTATTCACAAAAATTTCATCTTCAGTTACAAATTATTTTTCAAAAGGTATGACACTATTCTCTCATGCGTAATATGTTAAGGTGGGGTCTACTTGGGGTTCTTTTTTTACTAACTATATCCACTATACAACTTAGTTTTGACACCCTTGACTTAATGTTAAAACAGAAGATGCTACTGGTGCCATCTTATTTTGACCACCTGAGTTATTAGGTACAAGAGAGTAACCAAGAAAGTTTTTACTTACTCCATTTTGAAGCCTTGAAAGTTAAAATGAAGGCCTCAACATTCTGGCTGCATTATCTCTGTTGATTTCTATGAAAAAGTATTCCTAAGTTCTATCTATTTTGTTTGATTAATCAACAGAAAATTAAACTGGAAGTTAGTATTAATACTTACATTCATTATTTCCAGGATTTGTACAGGTCCTAGAAAATTGACAGTCCTTTTTCAGAGATTGAAAACCCAATAGCCAAAAAATTCATTGAAAAATGCTGGAATTTTTTAAATTGGGCTGGCCACACATCCTTTTTTCTCAATTCATGAAAGTCAAAATGTCAAATCCCAGAAATGTGGCCTTTTTAGAAGCTAAAATATTTATTAAGTTGACAGTAATATTTGGAAATTATTGCAAACAGTGATTTGTTTTCTTGATTAGAATGAGTTCATGATAGATGTGCTAATAGGAATATGTATTGTGTAATTTTCAAATAATAGGCGGGTACATTAATAAGTTTAATACAAGAAAAAAATTTTTTTTTTGTTTTTGTTAATGGCCTGGGTTCAAATCTGTGCTGTGAATTGTTACACATTTTTTTAAACAAAGAATATAAGATAAATATTCTTACTTTTAAAAGATTTTACATGATAAATCTTTTTTCAGAATGTCTTCCACCGATTGTAAAAGGTTATAATATCCGAAGGTGTTGTCCTACTTTGAAACTTTGTAAACCAAACTAAACTGACAAATATTTTTCTTCTTGTGAAATTGTTTTGGCGTCATTGAAATTTGGTGT
The DNA here is from genome assembly GCA_903632075.3 of Acanthosepion pharaonis. Classification (NCBI taxonomy): domain Eukaryota; kingdom Metazoa; phylum Mollusca; class Cephalopoda; order Sepiida; family Sepiidae; genus Acanthosepion; species Acanthosepion pharaonis. The sequence goes on along the minus strand of CAHIKZ030001624.1, from coordinate 2,147,831 downwards.
TTTTGTATGTGAATTCATGGAATAAATAAGTAAAGGTTTATTGTAAAAAACCAGTACAATAAGAATAAAGGTAACAGTTATACAGAAGGTTGTTGCAAGTCAATCCAGTAGTGAGTGCTACTATTGGAAGGTCGGTAGTTCTCACGTAAGTCTAAGTCTACTCAACAGATCCCAGCTAGTTTCTGTAGTCCGTCGACTTGCAGATACTTATAGGTTGTTACTACCTATAGTATAGTCACTCATGGGGGTGACAAGTTATTCCATTACATCAGATAGTTACTTTTGTATTTTCTCATCTAGGTGATGCGAAAGAAAGAGAGAAAGAATATGAAGGCATGTCTTCTATATGCTACCCTCACTCAAAGATAAAGGGTGTCACAGACAATTAAACATCTCCATCAAATATAAATTAATTCACACTCATTAAATTTGTAGTTGAAAGGAAAATAATAAATTATTTTACAGTAATAAAATACATTTTAGTAGAATCTTGAAAAATTTCCATGTTTTTTAAAATTTGAACAATTGAAATTTTATTCACATATCAATTTCGAAAGTAAAAAGGCCTTTCGATCTTTAGTTAGTCGTAGGTGAGTTCATAATAAAAAAATAGATACTTTACGCATTCTGTGTCAATGTGTATCTATGTGTAAATTGCATTTGTCTAAATTGTTGCCAAAAGTAACAAGTTTGACTTAAAGAAAATGTAGACAGAAAGGATGATAGAAAATGTGTTTTTGAAAAAATAATAAGAATGTTATTTTTAAAGTTTTCAGGCTTATAAGGACCTGTATCTCTAGCTTTTGTTGTAAATATGAAATAATGAAGAAATATATTAAAACTGAATTGGCTTTTATTGCTTGGTTTATCTTATATTAAAAGTTCAATCTGGCAAGCCTTCCCCTTTTTTACTTTTGTATTTCTGCAATAGAAGATGAGAAAATGTACAAACATGTGAACAACTACTAGACATTTGGCCAAATGTCATCAGATTTGTGAAATGAATTAAAAAACAAAAAATTTACCCCAAATCAAGTCCTTCTCTGTGGTACTGTCAAATGTGAATGACTTTTTAATTCCAGTGAAACTGCAGATTTTTGTCTGTTTTGAAAGACACTGAACTCTAAAATAGAGCAATAGTCCCTTGCTTCCTTTCCTTGCAGATGATCTTTTTAGCATGATAAAGAAACTGTTAAGATTTGTAAAGGAAGAGCACACTAAAAAGATAATTACATTTTCCAAACTGAATAAATCTCTAAGAATTTTTTCAAACCCAAACATGCATAAAGATGCTGCAAAGATCGAGTATGGATTTCTGGCAGATAGGGCTATGCAAAATTTATCCAAAAAAGGAAATGTATCAACAAAAGATCTGTTTGCATGCAGAATTACAACAAAGACAATGTTCATCACCATCACTGAGAAACTTTTAGCAAAGTCTCTCCTTTAGATACCCTCTTGTAAGGTCACTTGCATGGCTGAACCCTTGATACATTTGTGAATAAAAACTTGCAACAGGAAGATGTCTTTCACACATAATGGACAGAAAACAAGTCAGCAAGTCTGATTGTGAAGACCTCAACAGTCAGTACAAAGAGTTTGAAGATGAGGCTGTTGAAAATACTGCTTTCAAGAACTTCAGCAAGTATGAAGACTGTTGGGACCCTTTGTTCTACTTGAGCAACAAAGAATATCAAAAACTGTGAAAAGTTATTAGCAGATTATTGGTACTCTCTCATGAGAGAGGTTTCTCAGTCAGTCAAGAAAATTTCCACTAAAAGTAGGAAACAGCAGACTCTGGTTGTACAGTGCATTATCACAGACTATTTAACCGCAGTTGAAGGTCCTGGGAATGTTCCAAGACTAAGGTTCTTCTCTGCAGTGCTTCTAATGCCAGAACAGCATACAACCAATACCTTGAAGCTGAGAAGAAAAAACGGCAGGAAGAAGCAGGTGGACAAAAACGGAAATCCATGCTCATGGAAATTGAAGAACTGAAGATCAAAAAGTACAAGCTTAAAAGTTGCATGCAAGATTTGTGCATTCCAGAACTTCACACTTATCGCAAAGTCTAATGTCATGCAAAGATCTGCAAAGGCAAATCCATAGAGATATCAAAATTGGAAGAAGAACTGAATACTAAATTAGATGAACTGATAAAATTTTAACATCCTTGTGTTCTGTGCCATGTGCAATGAAAGCCATAAGTAGTAGGGGGTAACTAAAATGTGTCATTTTTTTGTTAAAATTTCTATTTGTAGTTCTGTTCATTAAAACCATTGCATTTAACTTTACAGGAAATGTGCAGCAGTCAAAGATTTTTGTGTTCTTCACAAACCAAGAGTAGTTTAGATAGCTGAAATGTGTAGCAGTAAGAATTAAAGATTGTAATTCAAAATTTTCAATTGTTTAGAACTCAAACTGTATTGTTCTCAAAATTGTAATATCTTCATCTGCATTCAGTTGTATTTTAGCTACAACACATTCTTCACTGAACTGATCCATTTATTTAATTATTGCCAGCTTTTTTTTTTGTCAAAGTATTAAAAGATAAATCACAAAGTTTGTGTTTTGAAATTGGTGACCATTCACTGTGTGTGTGTGTGTGTGTGTGTAAGTCTAAGTGCACACAATGCCCAGTCCTTGAAACATAAACTAATGCATTGTCCTGGAAAAGTCCTTGAAAAATCCTGGAATTTTTTTTTACACAAATCTGTAGGAACCTTGTCTCTCATCAACACATAAAAAAGATAATTTTAATCTTTTTCTCACTAATCTCACTCCAACACTGCAAAGACAACAAATGTAAAATTTTTAACATATAAAAATAGAATTTTTAAATATATGAACAATAGAGCAAGACTGAAATCTAAAGGCACATTGAGATAGCAAAAGATGCTTTCTAAAAGCTAAAGCAGGTATTAAGCAGCAGAAAAATTTTGTTAGAAGCAAATAAAAGACTACTAAACTTTATGGAAGTGAATGTTGGGCAATCTCATCAAAGATGTAGAAGAGACTTGAAGCAACAGAAATTTGATTCTACAGAAGGATTCTGAGAATACCATAGACGAAGCGTAAGCAATAGCAAAGTCCGTCTATATTTCTGAGATGAGGTATTATGTACCGTATTTACATTAGTCGGACTATTGTCCTCATCTTTGTCGCCATATCTGTCACGTTTCGGCTGTTGTACGTTCCGGCCTTCTTCAGGTGGTTGGAATTTTGAACTGAACCCTTTATTTTGATCACTGGGGTAGACTGTTCTAGTTCCACGTGTCATGTTTTTGATGGATGTCAGTTATCAGTTATCTCCTTCTAATTTTCCCTCTGAAAGTTCTCCACTGCCTTAACCAGGTATTGAACTCACCTTCTTTGGGTCTGTCACTGGATCTAACCAACGCCTTTATCCACTGTGCCATGTCCTCATATACAACGACTGAAACGTTGTGACAGATATGGCAACAAAGATGAGGACAATAGTCCGACTAATATAAATACTGTAAGCAATAGCAAAGTTCTAAAGACAGCGGAAATAAAAAGGATGCTTATACTTAACATCAGGAAGAGTTAGTTGAAATTTCTAAGACATTTAATATAGAAAGAGGGCTTGGAAAATTTAATATTCACAAGATAAATTGAAGGCAACTGGGACAGAGGAAAACAACACATAATGTACCTAGTGACCTTGAGTAAGTGGATAGTTGAGCAAGGTTTAGAAGATATAACAAAAAGACAAAATTTATTAAGAACTATAAAAGAACAGGAAATTATAGAGAGCCATGACCACCTACATCCTGAAGGAACATGGCAAATAGAAGAAAGCTCTCATTTTAATTTTGGAATATTTTCTAGTCACAATGCAAATATTCTCTATACATTTTACATTGAACTAAGAATAATAATTACACAATGAAAGCTGATTTCACAATGAATATTTAGCATTCCTGCAACTAAAGTTTTCCACTGACATAAAGTAGAAAGATTACATTAAACTAATTGATAGGTCTGCTGCTAAGAAAACTGGTTCATTGTGTCATGCTATCACAATTTTTTTCATCAGAATTTATCTCACACATTTCTAGATTTACCATTCATCCATGCATTGAATATTGCTGCCACATCTTGTCTGGTGCTTCTTATATGTATTTAGAGATTCTTAATAAAATCCATAGAAGAATCTGATTTGGCATCTCAACATTTCCACTTAACATTTTTGTCCCTATAAATAACATGGTAAAAATTGAAACTATTCTTCTTGTCCAATCAATTTGATCTTCAAAAATTTTAAATTATTTCAATCAATTTTTTGACTTTGTCCTTTCTTTTATTTTTCTCTCTCCTTAATAGTTTTTTTTTCCTCATATTCTCTTACATTCAGTAACCTCTTGCATCTCAGTGGCTTTATAGAACAAAAATTAGGTGTGCAGAAGTGTGACTACAAGACATTCCGACCTGAACACATATCATGTTTTACACTATTTATATTCAAACTATTGTTCTCACCTTTGTTGTGTCTTCATCAGAAATTCTGGGTAAGCTACAGGGAATTCTGAACTGAACCCATTATTTAATCCATTGCCTACTGCCAGATATTGTCTAGTTCATATTTTTGGTACTGTGTGCCAATTTTCACAAACTCAAAGTACACACTGCCCAGCCCAGGTATTGAACACAATTACTATATTACCAAATTCATAAACTAATGCTTTAATCCACTAGGCTATTGCTTCATAGGACAATTCTCAGTAATGAACTTCTAGCCTTAAACCTAACCCACCTGCTGATTACTGCTGCTGTCTATCATGTTTTAGCTGCTGCTGAAGTAAAATTGCTGTCATTTGTTTTTCTTTCTTAATTACTAAAAATAAAAATGAGATGATATCCCTAGACATGGACAGTAGTATGAGAACAGTCTAGACCACATAGATTAAAAAAAAGGATTCAGATCAGAATTCCCTACAGATTACCCAAATCAATATATATATATATATATATATATATATATATATATATATATCTGATAAAGGCCCAAGGGTACAACAATCAAAATATTGTGGTAACAACAACAAAGATGAGAGCAATAACCCAAATGTAAACAATGATAACTCCCCATCCCAGAAGTTATTGTTTTGTTTAATTTTTTAAAACTAATTTTCAGGCAGTACAAAGCTTGAGAGCCACTTACGGTAGAGGATTGAGGTGTGGGATATTAATGGAAGTGAAGGTGGTAAGAAGTGAAGATTATGTGAATGAGGGAAGATGACAAGTGACCCTTGATTTTAAGTATTCATGGAAGCTGTTTTCTTACGTTTGAAACAGTGGATATGAGTGTGAATCAACTCTGCAAGTGGTATGGCAAAAGTCTGAATTGGTGGGACTAATGGATTAGCTTGTCTGAATAAACATTTGCCATGGAAATAGCAATAGAGTAACAACAGACTTGAAACATTACATTTGTGGGAAAGAGCAGAAAATAAATTTTCTCTCAGATTTTTTTGAAAACAATTTTGAACTCTCAAGGCTTGAAAGTGAAGATCAAGCAGCTTGAGCCCAGATATGATAGCAATACTCTATTTTTGCTCTAATCTGACTTTTGTAATGAAAAAGCATGGCAGAAGAAGTCAGATATTTCCTGGACCAATAAAATGAGTCAACCATTTTCCCCACCATCTTTCAAAATATGAAGCCTCATTGAGAGTGTAACTGTTGTGACTGGAGAAAAGTCACAAATAGTGATGATGAAATGATAATATATATATATATAGATATATAAAAAAAAAAACTGTTGAAAAAATAAAAGCATTGTATCAATTTCTGCTAAAATCATTCCATTATGATCGTACAGGTAAATATGAATGTTTGTTTCATTTCTTTTTAGGCTATTTAAAAATTCTAGGTAGAGGAAATAATATTTTCTTCATCTTTAAAAGTTTTTTTTTTAATTTCTGTTTTCTCCCTTCATCTCTTTTTCTATCTCTCACTGTGTCTTTTCAGATCATAGGACGATCATACTTCTCCACAACTTCCTGTTTTTTGTTACTCTCAGCAATGCTTTCTCCTTTTCAGCTACTCTTTGCCTGTTTGTTACTTCTATCATTTACTTAAATTTGTCAACTAGGTTATCTCTCTTTTTCAATTTCTCTTTCAATTATGGCTCTCCACAGCTTCTTATCTTTTGTTACTCTTAGTAATACCTGCTGCTTTAGTACTCCTCTTTGTGACACTTGTTCCTCAATCTATTTACTCAAACTTATCAAGTTGGTGACTTAGTTTTCCTCTTGCCTTCATGGGTCCAGAGAATGCTAAATTCTCCAAGCCTTTTTTCTTCAATATGTATCCAAAATATTTCAGCTGTCTCTTTCTGATGGTTAGCAGCAGTTTATTACAGTTCCTATTTTAAAAATTTCTCCCTTCATCTCAGGTTTTTGCTATAACATTTGTAAGTATGACCATATTTCAGTCACTTCAAGTCTTCTCATTTGTGATGTAAATAGTCACAATCTGTCTAGTTTCTTTTTTGCCTGTTGAACAAACAATTTCTTGCTTCCCTCCCACATATAATCTTCAAAAATTTATATCTGACACCAATTGTCCTTCTTATGAAGTGGGACTTTCCTCATATTTTATCAGTCCAACAATAATCATTTACCTTGCATATTGAGAACTACTTCATACATGGCCATGTATATAGTCTATTTCTTAGTTATACTAATTAGACAGTCATTTACATATTACTACAGTTGTGACACTATTTAGCTATGGTAATTGGCTAGCTAATTAAGCATAGAAATTAAAACGAGAAATACTTAAGGCAAGAAAGAGCTATTACAAAAGACAGACTGAGCGACATTTTTTTTTTAACAAAAAAAAAATGAATGGGAAAAGATTTTATTTCATTTATGAGGAAAGATACTTTTTCACAGAAGACAGAAAATCCATAAGAGAAAACCAGATTTTGGATTCTGTCAGAATTCATTAATGTCATGATCAGATAAGTGACATGACAAAGAAAACAGAATTCTAAAAGATAAACAAAAGCCAGGCCATGCATGTAACTGGGAAGGAATTTCAGTGAGACCACCCTAAAAGAATTGCCACTAATTATCTTTCAGAGATATCATTTAGTTTTAGTTCTTGTGTCCAGCGAGGAGACCCATCTGTTATACGTCCGGATCTTGACATGAGAAAAGAGAGTCGAGAGAGAGAATCATTGTTATTGTCAGACGGTGACTTGAAAATGAGCATCTGGTGCCACGAAAATTTTAATACACAAGAAAAATGAAGAATTTGTTTATCAATTAAAAAGTACCACCCAGTTGAAGGAATGAGTTGGTGAGAATTCTGCTAAGTGGATTTTGGCTGACTAAGGATAAGATAAAATTTTAATTAAAGGTCACATGGAATTCATAAGAATTCTGGGCAATAGAAAAGAAGGAAAGAAAGGAAAAGAGAATTTTTTTCTGGACGATAATTTTAAGAAGGCCAAATCTAGCCACACCCATGCTGTCGAGCGTTCATTGGCTGAGTGGTAGTGTGAGTAAAGATGAACGTATGAGAAAGGCGGGGAAGTTGTTGACACCCACTCAGAGGATTGGTACGAGATACCAATATGAGAAAGGAAGAGTCTAGGAGGATAATTCTCCTTCGACCTCTCCTCACGGACGAGGGAGAAAAAACCCAAAAGGGAAAGTGATTAGTTTCCAAAAATGGGAAGTAATAAATTTTCCTGTTCTGGGGACAAAGAAAATTTTTGGTTGGGAATTAAAAACTGTCAAAGAACCCAAACCACGACAGGCCCCAACCTGGTTTTCGTCAATGTCCAAATAAACGAACGTCTCCGAGTGTTCAGGGTTGGGTAGAGTTGGGTTGGAGATCAGAGACGGAGTGTTTATTCGACAGAGAGCTGTTGAGCTCAGAGAATAGCGCCTCACAGGAGCTGACCAAGATTTCCACGTCCTTTATGACTTAATCTTCGTACCAAAAGCAAGTTTTTATTGACAAATGACTTAAGATATCATAACTTACTTAAGAAATGCAAAAAGTGTCACGAATCCATAGAACGGGCCGGGAAGGAAACACACTCCTGTATTCAACAGATAGATAAAGTTAATTATTATTTCTCAACATATTTGAACCCCGTGAGTTTGTTTTATTATTTTTCTTTGACTAATGCTTGTGCGGTATCACCTTTACCCTGAATTTGGCTTGCACTATGGCCCGACGCCTGATTGATTTCATCTACCTAAGATCAAAGTCCCAATATGGGTAGGTTAGACTTGAGATCAAAGCAGTTACTTTGATGACCAGGCGTTGGAGGCGAGCTGATAACAACAAAGTTGGTACCGAACCAGAAACAACCAGATCGACTGGGACACAGGTTGGTGGCAACGACAACGAGTCAACCCCAAATGCTGGTGGAAGAAACCTTACAGCTTCATGCCACAACTGGGGGTTGATCATGGGCCGACAGCACAGCGTCAGATATTGAGGTTGTGACCAGTGGACATCACATGTTGGCGCTGGACTGTGACTGCAACCACCGGTGCATATCACACAGTTGTCTTTTGTTTTCTTAAAATCCTGTTCTTTTATTGTCCTTTCTTCTCATTAAGTTTTCTCATTCTCTTTCATTCCCATTAACCTTTTGTATTGCATTAGCATTATTGCCTTGCTTGGGATAAAATGTTTAAAAAAAAGAAAATGGAATTGATATATTGGATACAAAATATTTATTTGCCATCACTTTTCATTTTACAGCTAGCCCTAATTAGAAAACTCAAGCATGTTGTCTGAATTTTTAATTTATTTTTTGTCAGGGTCTGCCAAACAAGAAACATTTGTATCAAAAGGAAAACTTCCTTCTCCTGTCAGCTTGTTTTTCTATGCAGACAGTCTCAATACAATTAAAGAAGTAAAGAAGAAAATTGATTCAGAATACAAGTCTAAATATTTTCATTCCACAAATATTGATGACGAGATCATTAAAGAGCTACCATATAACCAAGTAAGTCTTTGCTATATGATCTTCCACCATAACTCTTATATTCACAATCATAATTCAAGTAACTTTTTCTTTAAAATCACTAAAAAAAACATTTTTTACTTTGTGTTTTATTATCTGTTGTGTATTTACAATCCTGGTGTTTCAAATAAGAGGCTCTTTAAGCTGAGCAGAAATTTTAAAAACATATATTTGTGTATAATACAACCAGGGTCAGATCCAGTATTTTCAGTTACAGTGGGGCATATGCCTCAGTAAAAATCTCAATTCAAAATTTTAAATTTTGTGATTCTTATTTACATAGAAGTTCAGGATTTTATCATAGTCTAACTGAATATCTTTGGGAACATAAAAACAAACAAGCACATTAAATCTGTCTTCACTTATTGAGCACCTTGATTTGATCTTTATAAAATTCAAGAATGAATTTGATCACTAAACAAACTGGCAGACAAACTACCATGTTCCAGCTTTTATAAGATGAAGGAAGTTGCATTGTACAACACGAATGAGTCAGTTGGCTACAGATTCTGCGATTGGCCAGTATTTGGTTGATAATCCTAAGTGTTCTGGTGAATATCGGGAAAATTAGTTTGACATTTTGCATAGAGTACAGTTTCAACACTTGTTCAAGATTGTTGAAAGAATTAGAATCAAAATTAAAAGACCTACTTTTGCAGGCAAAAGGAAAGTTCCATTTATTCCTTTTTACTTTTGAGAGAACGTATTTTTTTTGTCTCCTGATTCATTTCTGGTTTGTTTATCAATTTTGTTCATTGTTAATTTTACAAATTGAGTTAATTTTCTAAATTTGATTCAAGAAGATTTTCTATTTTAATCATGTATCAGTTTGTTCTCCCATTTAGGCCCCTTAAATTATATTTTGTTGTTCTTGTTGGTGGGGGAAATGTTTTTGTCAACAATTGATCTCTGATAGAGTTGATCAAAAGATTTTCTAAGATATTTACCCTCTTTTTAGTATTAAGAGGTCTACATCAGTGCTATGTACAGCTATAATTAAATTTTACTGTATCAAGTTATTGTTTAAATACACTGCGTGCCAAATTACTATCAAGATAACTTTTTTTATAATATTTCAAAAACCGTCCAATCAATTTGTTTTTGTTTTCAAAACCTGCGAATAAAATTGAAAAATTTGTTTTTGATCTGAGCAATGGAAACAAACTGGCACTATATTTGTTATCAGTACAATGATTTGAGCTTGCCAAATTATTAGAAAAATGTTTAAATAGTTTTTTTAGAGTGAAAATGGACCACACAAAAAACGTTTATGTAATGTTGCAAAAAATTTTATGATCAAAATTAAGCTAATAAATAACATATTCAAAAAAATAATAAATATTGATTCAAACAAAGGTAAAAAGAAATTAATTTTTGTTTTGAAATTTTGAAAGACGATTTAGATAAAGAGATAATTGTTGATGTCATCTCTCAATGTCAAATTTTTTTGTTGTTACATAGTTGAAAAATCCTGTTGTTTTTAAATTATGGATTACCTTCTTCACTTCAAATTTGTGTCCAAATAATTTCGATAAGGTTCAAATTCAGAAATTTGCTTTTTAAAAGGTCCATCAAAGCCCCAGTTTATTCAGATAGTGGAGGAAGAGGGTGTCAATAAAATTTAAAAACATTGGCCTTCTGAAGTTGCAACGCTTTGCCATTTCATCCACGGTTCAAATGCTCCTTGATAAACGCTATGTTGCAATTAATGCAGTCATTTTGATGCCATTTAATTGGCCCAACAATCCTTTTCCAATAATACCATAATTTATATTATTTTAAACGCTGAAAATGGCGATTCTGTCTGTTGATTTTTAAAATCTATCTGGCCCATGTAAATGTTGCTAGATTTCAAATGTTATTTTTTTTTTGGTGGTCAAACTTAATCTTACCATGTTTACATTTTTTTCGAATTTTTGAATGTGATTTCTATTTGATAGAAATATTGAAATTTTTTTAAAAACACTTTGTAGCTTTGTATCCCCAATGGTATTTCTTGGCTGCAAAGGGTTTTGAAATTGAAAGTCGTGACATTGTAAGAATATGTTCCATGACAATTAACCCTGTTGCTTGCTTTTTTAGTAGTGTATTTAAACAATAACTTTTGTGTTTTTTAATTACACAAACAATTTTTTATTTTTAAAAAATTAGAAAAAAATCTTTTATTCAACTTATCAGAGATGAATTGTTGAAAAAACATTTCCCCCACAACAAGAACAACAAAAAATTTTGTTATGGGCCTTAAATTTTTGATACATTTAAAAATCTTCTTGAATTTTATTTAGAAAATTAACTAATAATTATAATTAACAATGAACAAAATTGATTGATACAAACCAGAAATGAATCCATAAGACAAAAAAAACTTTTCAAATTTTTTATTTTTTCTTTTAACTTGCTTTAATTGGATAACAATCTTGAACAATTATTGAAAAGTACTCTATTTAAAATATCATTTAATTTTCCCGATATTTAAAAATATACACTCCTTTTTTTAAAAAGAATGCTTTCCGTTATTTTTTTTCCAATTTTATTCTTATTTTCTTCTTAGTATAAGTGAATTTTTCATTTGTTTTGTTGCTTTGAATTGGTATTTTAAATCACCTGGTTATACTTTCTTCCTAGCTAAAAATTTTCTCTTTTCTGTTTTAGCTACCCAATCAAAATGGTTGTTTTCTCCTGATTATTATTGTTCATCTGTTTCTTCTACTTTTCTTACACAGAAGCTGATTATTGATAGTCTGCAGGATCAATATGAAGTAAAAATAGAATTCATGCCTTCAAAGATCATAGTGAGTGGATATAAGGATGATGTTTTCACAGTAAACAAAAAAATCAACAACAACTTAATGTCCTTTGTAAAAGAACAATCTACAAAACACATTGCTGAAATTACCCAAAGGTTTGTCCAGTGGAGCTATATGACAATGGTGAATGGCAAATCAAAACTTGTACACTATAGTACAAACATAAACCATAAGCTGGAACAGGCATATGAGAATGATAAGATCCTGAAGCTACAGATTGATTCCAAAATGATTGTCTTCGATTTAACCAATACAAATGAAATGATTGAATACCCTGAAAATAACAAGAACAGTTCTGTGAAGATTGTCAGAAAATGCAAGCTAGAAGGAAGTATGATCTATTTTAATATATCCAGTGTTTTAATGATTGAAATCTTGTATGTTTTCACTACCAAAGCATTAACATCTTACAATAGCATTTAAAAAAACCTTACTGACACACTAAGTAAAACAACAATGTTGTTTCCAGTATACTTAGGAATATATATTGTTAAAATGTTTTAACAATTGGGGCACAAGGCTGAATGGGAAGTGGGGAGAGGCTGGTCAACACTTACTATCCTAAACATAGCTAATAAGATTCATGACCCATTCATCCATTATAATTTACTCATTCACTACAAAACCTCATCCATTGCCATTCAATCTGACATATAGCACAATGCCATAGGGATCCTACAAAAACACTCATGGTAATAAAAATTCCATAATGTCCTAATATCCATTTCTTTTTTTTTCCTTTGATTTTTTTCAATTCTTTACAAAAATATATAAAAACTTAATGATGTGAAAGGATGTTAGGGAGGGGATGAACCCAAAAACAAAACTAAAATATAACAAAACATTTAAACTAAAATAAAATATATTAGACCTGTCCACCCCACAAAAATAAGATTGGCTGCTGTGTTTTCTCAATAAGCATAATCAAGAAGCCCATCCACTAAATGAAGGGGAGAGACAAAAATAAATTATGGACTGGAGATATATCAAAGACTGGATTCAGAATGTGCTATTGCTCAATGACATGATCTTCATAGGGGCTGGGTAGATTTGGCCAATTGTCATAAGTGTGACCTTGGTTGAGAAGAAACATCTTCACACACCTTCTACCACTGTCCTAAGGTGTACCCATTTTGAGACTATGTTGGCAAGTTGACAGCTTGTATCAATCCTAAACATCTTGTGTCCATTGATCTTGCATATGCATGTGATAATGTGTCATCCCTGTGAGAGGAAAGATGTACATGACACATGCCTCAGCACTACCTTTCACAGGCAACCAACTTCTGAGCCAGGTCAGGACCACCACTCTTGACCTTTGCTTGTACTTTCTTCAGCTGGAAATCTGGCCAGAATTCCACTCCAATATGCAGATGGATTCGTCAGTCCAACTAAAGAGCCCTAGAAGACTTGTTGCAGTTAATCTTGGCACCTGTGGCATTCTCATACCATTCGAGTGCCTTCTGTACCACCTCAATATTGCTGCAGCACTACATGAAAATGGATATGTCATTGAGCTCCAAGGACAGCAATTCCACGTAAGTCTGTACATTCTGTCCCTTAGCCAGCAAAGGAAAGGCTCCAATGCCAAAGCATAAAGCAGCAGCAACAGCAGACAACCCTGATGAAACCAACCAAGACAGTACAAAAGTGCATGACTGCTTTCCATTCATCTGTACCACAGCACTGGTGGAGCAATGCAACAGGCTGATCCACTTGCACTTGAATCCAGTGGCCTGCAGGACAGCAGCCAGGTTGCTCTGAATTGTTAGTCCCTTCATAGCATAAGTGTTGTGGATTCCAAGGTGAAATTCGGTCTCCAATGAATGACAAACGCAGGAATGAAATATAACAAATAAATGTATTTACACGATAATACAATTGGTAATATGGTTAGTAAATCCAGAAACGCGGTTAGTAGCAATGATAATACATATATATAGAGTCTACATGCTCGCAACTGTGACTTCACACTATTACTCTACCTCCAACTCAATCACAATCTCTGCTCTCTGCTCTGACTGTCTCTGGGTATTTAACAGCAGCAGTACAAATACACACTGGTCGAGTCTACTTGTATGAAAAAGGGATGGACCCCATAACACCTCCCTCCTTAGATCCCTTATTGGGGGGGAGTTAGTATTTTTGTCTATGGTTGATAATCAGAGGTTCGACAAATTTTCTCTTCCTGTTTGACGTTCTCCTTTCTGTGTCTTCCTGCGGTCTTTGGATCTCAAACGCTTCAAAGATTGTATCCATAGAATTGTTGTTTTCTGCAGTTGATGAGCTTGGCTCCTCACCCTGTCTTTTTTGTAATTGGTTGATATGTTTTCTATATGAAAACTTCTCGCCTTTTATTGTGTACATTAGATTTCCTAATCTATTGATTACTGTGCCAAGTTCCCAGTAAGCCATATTGTTTCTAAACATCCTAAAATAAACCCATTCTCCAGGTTTAAATGATCTCTTTGGTACAACCGGTGTATATTGGTTTTTGTTCTTGTTTGGCAATAATTTATCAAACACAGACCTTATTCTCCGAGCAAACATCAATTCCACTGGTGAAAAACCCGATGGCATGTTCACATTAGGTGTTATTCTGTACACTTGGAGGAACTGTTGTATCACTTTTATCGTCAGTACATACTCGGCTTTTTTTAACACTTTTTTTTAGTGTGTCAACGAATCGTTCAGCTCGTCCGTTCAACCTCGGGTAGTACGGAGATATCTTGATATGTTTTACTTGATATGTCTCACAAAATTCTTTGAAGTCACTGGAGGTAAACTGTGTGCTGTTATTGCTTACCAAACAATCCACGACGACAAATCTTGCGAATAGTGCGTGTAAACAGTTTATGATGTTTTCTGTCATCGGGTGTTTAAATCTGGCAACCTCTGGCAATTTACTGAAACTATCTACTGTTATTAAATAGTAGTAACCTTCAATGGGTCCTTTTAATTACGTGATTCTGGACCACGATCTGTCGACTTTAGGCCCTGGCTTTTGTATAGAGGGTGGTGCCTTCAAGAGCAGCAGCACAACCTTTGCAACTTTCCACCATTTTAATGTGATATCATCGTTCATGTTCGGCCAGTAGACAAAACTTCTCATAAGTGATTTCATCCGTTTTTTTCCGGGATGTCCTAAGTGAAAATCTTTTAAGATCCTTCTTCATAGTGACTTTGGTATTACTACTCTCTCGTTATACAATAATATGTTATCACAGATTGAGAAACTGTCTGCTAAATTCCTCACTTTCTCTTCTATTTTTTTCTTGGTATCCTGAATAAACTCATCTCTTTCTGCTTCTTGTCTTATCTCTAGCAGCGTTACAGGTAATTCCTTTATTGTATTGCATAGTACCTTACTGATTTCATCTTCAGCTTGTAATGCTGCAATTACCGAATCGTCTAACGGTTCGCTTTTCGCAGGTATTAATCACGATAGTCCGTCAGCGTGTCCTATTTTCTTTGATGGTAAGAACTCCAATTTAAAATTGTAGTTTAGTAACACAGTTCCCCATCTTAAAAGTCTGTTCGCTGTATAGACTGGTAGACCTTTTTTTGAACCAAAAATCATAAGAAATGGTTTGTGGTCTGTTTGGAGTGTGAACTCTCTCCCATAAATATATCTGTGAAAACGAGTTACTGCAAAAATTATGCTCAATGCCTCCTTTTCAATCTGTGAATAGTTTCTCTCCACCAGTAATAATGATCTAGATGCGTGTGCAACGGGTTTGTTGGTACCCCATTCCACATCTTGTGTAAAATACATGCACCTACCCCATGTGAGCTCGCGTCACTTGCAATTATGATTTCGAGTTCACATCGAAATGTGTCAATGCTAACTCTGAAGTTAATTTTTGTATTATTTCCTTAAATGCTTTTTTACAGTCCTCTGTCCAATTCCAATTATTTTCCTTTTTTAGTAACTCATTTAGTGGAGCTCTCAGTTTATGCATATTATCAATAAATTCCCCATAGTAGTTAGCTAGGCCCAGGAAACTTTGTAGTTCTGCAACATTTTGGGGTTCAGGCATATTTTTAATTGCCGATGCCCTCTCTGGGTCCGGTTTCCTGCCATTTTCATTTATTATCTGACCTAAGTATTTAATTTCGTTTAGGAAAAAATCACACTTGTCTCTTTTTACTTTGAACCCAAAGTCCTGAAGTCTTCTGAAAACTTTCTTTATGTGTGATATGTGCTCTTTAACATTGTCGCTCTTAATTAGAATATCATCCAGATAAGCGGTCGCGAAAATCTGGCCCATGAGCATTGTGTCCATTTTTGCTGAAAAATTGCTGGTGCAACTTTTACTCCAAATGGTAGTCTGTTGAATTTGTACAACCCTTTTGTGTGTATTAATGCAAAGGATTTTCATACTCTCTTCTTGTACTGGAATTTGTAGATAAGCCTCACTTAGATCTATTTTTGAAAATATCTTACTGCCGTTGAGCTTTGTAAATATCTCCTCTGGGCTCGGTAGTGGGTAATGATGGTCTTTTATTGCCTTGTTGAGTCCCGTCAAAAAATCTGCACATATGCGGATTTCTCCTGATTTCTTTTTTACATAAACCACCGGCGCTGCCCACTTGCTAAACTCTGCTTTTGAGAGAATCCCAGTTTGTTCAAGTCTCTCCAATTCTTTGTCTATTTTTTCTATAGTAGCAAACGGTACATTTCACTTCTTTTTAAAAATTGGTTGGATGTTTTCTTTTAATTCAATTCTGGCCTTAATTTGTTGCATTGTTCTAACTCACTTGAAAATACCTCAGGAAATTGGTTATATAATTCTTCCTTTAATTTTATAGTATCTGATGGTTCAACCTCTAACTTTTTGCAAAAAGAGTTGATAGGTAGGTCCCAAACGTTGAACTTCTGCATCCAGTCGATACCTACTAGATTTTCAGTATCTTTCATGACATATATCTTAAGTTTTTTTGTTTTGCCGTGAAATTTAACATTCACGATTATTTCTCCCTCAAATTTTATTCATTTGCCTGTAACCAACTTGGCAATTTTTTGTGTGTGTAACATGGTAGGTCTGTTGAGTTTTCTCCATGTCTGTAAGTTGATTATCATGAGGCCGGAACCCGAATCAAATTGTAATTTAACCTTTTTATTTAAAATTTCCAGTTCCACATATTTCCTTACATTGGTGTTGTCATCGTTATGCATCCTTGTAGCTCTTATTCTATTAGTATCTTTTCTATTTCTACATTGGGATGCCTTGTGGCCCTTTTTTCCACATTCAGGACAATTTTTATATCTAAAGTGGCAATCTTTGTTCCAATGTACTCCTCTACATCGATAACATGCTGATGAGTGGTGCTTATATTTGCTTCGATATTCATCATAATTTGTCCTGTATGTTGTACTTTTTCTCTTATTATAAAATTTTCTTTTTCTTTCCGGGGAGGGTGAAGAACGTAGACTTTTGTTTAATTTACATATATGAGAAACAGCTGATTCCTCAATGTCTTTGTGTCTTTCTTTATACTTAGACATCTCTGGCAATCTTCCGATAATTGCTGTAATGTTAAACCCTGTTCATTTTGTAATTTTGCAAGCATTCTTCTGCACATTTTGCTATCTTTTGTTGAAACTAGCCCTTGAACAAAGATGAGACATTTGAAATTGTCCGGGGTTAATTCCACTAGTTTGAAGTTGTAACAATGTTTATTTATGATTGTGGCAAATGTGGAATAATCCTCATTATCGCCCTTTACCAGGTTAAGGCATTTCCACCTCCTGTGGAAGAGTGATGTTTTGGGGCTGAAGAGTTCTTTAAGACGTCACTGCTTCATCAAATATTAATTCGTTCATCTTTTTTGGCAAGATATAATCCACGAACTTCATATATTCTTCAGTTCCTAATTTTCTAAGCAATAGACGTAGCTTTTTTGCTTCTCTCTAATTTTGACAGTCAATGTTAAAGATATCTTCATGTCTTCTGAAGTAATCTCCAAAATTTTTGTCCTCATCTAGAGAATATTTGAAAATCTCTATGGTATTCCACACTGCGTCTTGCAAAAACGTTGCTTCTTTTTCAATATCTAATTACTTGTTGCCCGCTACTTTCAATATTAGTTCCTGGAGCTCTATTTGTCTTTCTTGATTTTCCTTTTGCGTTTGTAATAATTGCTTTTGCCATTTTTCTTTCATTCGTTCTTGTAGTTGTAATTGTTGATCATTTTGGTATTTTATCAGTTCTACCAAAATATTTTTAAAATCTTCCATGTTAACTCAATTTTATGTATTTTTACTCCTCATAACTGTTTGTCGCTAATTTGTTGTGGATGAGTGGAGGATATTTTGTTGTTTTTTCTTCCCTAGTGTGTTTGAATCTTCATCACCAATTTGCTTGTTGGACAACGAGGGAAAATTTTTCTTTTGTTGATTTTTTTCTTTTCCGCACGAGTTCAATTCTTCGTCACCAATTTGCTTGTTGGACGACAAAAGATGATTTTTTTTTGTTGATCTTTTTCTTTTCCACATCAGTTCGAATCTTCATCACCAATTTGTTTGTTGGACAATGAGGGAAGATTTTTCTTTTGTTGATTTTTTCTTCTCCGCATGAGTTTGAATCTTCATCGCCAATTTGTTGTGGATTCCGAGATGAAATTCGATTTCCAATGAATGACAAATGCAGGAATGAAATATAAGAAATAAATGTATTTACACAATAATACAATTGCTAATACGGTTAGTAAATCCAGAAACGCGGTTAATAGCAATAATAATATATATATATATATATATATATATAGTCTGGTAAATCCAGTCTCAAAGTAGGACTTCCTTAGAGTCTACGTGCTTGCAACTGTGACTTCTACAAGCGGTTACCTCACACTATTACTCTACCTCCAACTCAATCACAATCTCTGCTCTCTGCTCTGTCTCTGGGTATTTAACGGCAACAGTACAAATACACACTGGTCGAGTCCACTTGTATGAAAAAGGGGTGGACCCCATAACAATAAGTCTGCACAGGTCCCAATAGAATCTTGATAACTGACTGCAAACACTGTCAGGATCTTGAACCAAATCATTAACTCTGTGTTTACCTCTGAGTTATGAGCTTATAGTTATCCACCATCCATGTCCTTTTTCAACAGCATGATCACACCCTTGGAGATCTGATTAGAGATGAACCCCAACCAGAACCAGTTGTTGAACATGACAGTCAAAATTGACACAAAAATGTGTGACAGCCTCAAATACAATTTTTAGAGCAGACCATCAAGTCCAAGAGACGTGCTACTGCTGACCATCTTCAACACCAAGTGAATTTTGCCCTATGTGAACTCTCTCTCATAGCTAGCCACTTCAGTCAATGAAAGCCAAGGAAAGTCAGCCAAGTAAATATGAAACTCTTCACCACAGAGACCAGGCTGGTAAACCAGTTCTTGAAATGCTCCCGAAACACCTCACACATATCTTTGGTTGACCTCAGAGTACACCCCCCCTCTTGGGTATTGACCTCCCAAATGTAATGATCAGAACCTTGACAGATTTCTCCCTTGCCCAATTCTGTGCCAAAATTCACAGCTTCGTTATCTTGTTTAATCTATGTCTAATTACCTGAGCCTGCTTGCACTTACCAGCTGCTTGCTCCAAAGTTTGACTAAATAAACCTATCTCTAGGGAATCATCCTCAGCCTTCAACTGGGACAGACTATCCTTGAGAGTCTTCACCTTTTTAACCTTAACTAGGGCGAGTCATTGGCTATATTCAATGGTGAAAGAAGCCACTCCCACTACTTATTCCCAGTAACTGCCCATCCTAGTTCCCACTGCACAAATCTAGTTAGCTATTGCCAGAAATCCTGCCTGCACAGTAAAGACAGATTGAACTTCAAGTGCCCAGCCATCTTAGGCCTAGAACACAGCGCCATCTGAG
This sequence comes from Acanthosepion pharaonis, assembly GCA_903632075.3. NCBI lineage: Eukaryota > Metazoa > Mollusca > Cephalopoda > Sepiida > Sepiidae > Acanthosepion > Acanthosepion pharaonis. The sequence continues at coordinate 2,128,098 of CAHIKZ030001624.1, read as the reverse complement.
CACAAACAATCTGTGGTCCAAATTAACCAGTAGAATGTGGGACAATCTAGTAAATCTAGATTGACCCTTTTCACTAACATTCTATCCAGGTAGCTAGCCACCCAGGTTGATGGCCACTTAAGAGCCCACATCCACATCTTCCCCTTTTGGTGATCAACCCAGTATTTATTGATGAGACCAAACTCACCAATCAGATAAACCAAGCTATGATCATCTGACCTCTCGCTAACTTCCTGTCCCCTATTTTGGGGTCCAGGAGATCATTCCAGTCCCCCATTAAGACTAATCATAATGACTCTACCAATGGAAAAAGGAGACATGCACCAACTGTTTGTTGGGCGCATAAACTGCAACAATCCAAAATGAACTACTATTCATGGCAATATCAGCCACAATCAACAGGTCCCTTGCATTGATATAAACAAGGTCCACTCTTGCACCCAGGGTACATTTAACCAGCAAGTAAACACCTCTGACCAGCTGGTATGCTGAATAGACAACAAAGTTACTAAACAGTACATAAGCATCAACTTCATAAAGTGTGTCTTTTGGATCATGGTGACATCTATGCTGAAGGACAAGAGATCATGAAGCAGGTGGGCTGCCTTGCTCTGATCCCTGGAGCCCCTTGCACTCAAACTGGCTAGCTTGATAGACATTTTCTAATTTGATTCCTTATAAGCAGACTGAAAGGAAATATGTAGGGAAAAGGTTCCCAGTGGATTGTCCCAGACTGCCAGAATTTTTATCGGACATAATTTGTTCATCTAGGACAACCCTGCCAATGTACATAGGGAATGCTAGTCTGAAGGCCCCATATAATGAAGGATGGAGTAACACAGGAATCTCCCTGCACAAAGTTTCAACAGTTTCTTCAAATTCTCTGACTCGACTTCAGTCATCTTTATTGTAGGAAACATTTTTTAGGTGGTATCTAAAAGATCCCACACTTTTAATTTTTTACCCACATTTCTGATAAAAGTTATTATTCCAGGAGTGTGAAGGAAGTTCTTAGGGGCCTCTGTTGATGGAGGTGCACTTAAATAGCAGCCTCTGCAAGGAAAGGTCCCTATCAAGAGCCTTCCTGTCTATTTAACAGATGGCCTCCCCCTTGGGGAAGGGGTTCTTTTTGGGGAGGTGGAGAGGGTATGGATGTAGATGGTGAATCCTCAGTGTGGGAAGTGGGGAGGCTCCTTGCCTTATCAGTATATGTGTCTTCTTTTCTTTTTGGCAAAGTAGGGATGGATTGGGACTTGGAATGTTCCATGGCCTTCTCTGCCCTAATTTGGTCAGATGTTTTTTCCTTTATAGTGCTTTTATCTTCCTCTTTCTCTACCTTCCTCCCCCTTTTTAACAAAGATCGCAGTTGAGGCATATCCTCCACATCCATACTGTAATCCATCTGTAGTGACTGTTGTTGCAGCTATTCTTGTTGTCGCTGCCGCTTCTGTTGTTGTTGTTGTTTCCACCCCTGTGGGACATCCTGGGGAGGAGGAGTCACAGTCTTTTGTCCCCTCATCGCTACCTGCTTCCATTCATTGAAGCCTTTGGGGGCTGGCTGGATGTGTCTGGCCCTATTGCTTCTTTAGATGATGTTGGTTACTGGGGTGGTGGCACTGGGTCCTTGCTGGGGTATGCTTTTGACAAGTGCCCTGTAGCGCCACAGTACCAGTAGTGGGGTTGACAGCCTTCCACAATTATCAGTATGTTTCGGCCACAGTATGTCAAAATGTTAGGAATGTTGATGAAGCACATGTGGGACATTGACACCTATAGGAAGACATCCCCAGTAGCATACTTTGCTTATTTCTGATGTGACATCCCCAACTTGTCCATAATACACAAATAGGCTCCCAAATGGTCCTCTGATATGTTCAAGGGAACCTTGGGTGGTGTGATTTTCATCTTTTGGGTGCCTGTATACTCCATTTGCAACCTCACCGATTTTGTGGTGATAATGCTTCCTGATAGTGCTCTAGCTTCAACGATGGTATCCAACAGGATGTTCTACATGGCATTTAATCTTTGGGCAAACACTTTGGCAGTTATCAATTTTCTTGTTTTTTATATCTGTGGTCAGCAGAGAGATCATCCTGGTCGAGACAGCTTCCAGGGCAGAAGGAATTGTCAGCAGCTCATTTCCGGAGATATAATCCTTATAGATTTCTTTTTGGGTTTCATACCATTCCATGTCCTTCTTTGGTCTATCCACTGCCCATGCCAATGGAGTAGCAGGAGATGGTTGTTTGAGCCATTGGGGAAACACCACCATACTGGTGGAGCTCCCATTTCAGCACACGTAAACTGTTCCATCAAAAATACAATAATACTGACACTAAAAAAAAATTGAAGACAAACACATAAGACAGTACTGAGAGACAAATGCAAACAAAAATAGGTCACTTACTTTTCAAAAATAAATATGGATGAGTCCCAAAAAATCTCTTTAGGAATGACTGCAAAATACTTGCCCTTCCTCAATTTATAGGCACACAAATGCATGCTGGGATTTTTTCCTAAGCAATTTAGCAAAATAGGCCATTTCTAGGTCTCATCTAACTTTGTTCTATTCAATCAGAATGATGTGATCGCTTGTCTGTATCCCTTTTTTGTGTGTTAACACCATTCTTAGTTTGTGAACTTTTTTTGCCTCATTACTGTTTCTTGGCCTTCCATACATTGTTTGCTTTATATTATTTTTGCCCTGTTCTTTTATTTTTCTTGTTATTGTTTATTGCAAACTTTGTCTATTCTTTTTGTTGGACATTTCTGCCAATTACATTTGACTATTTTATATCACATCTAATCTGGTTTATTTTCTTATTCATCTTTCAGATTGAAAGAATACAGAACAAAAGTTTGTACATTCAATACCAAGCTCAGCTAGAAAAAATTAACAGTACAAATCCCCAAGGAACAAAAAATGAAACTCAAGGATTGTAGCACAGTACCAGTAAAGATGACACTGAAAAAATTAACACAAACGGTTTCCAGGATGACTATTAAACAATGACAATTATTTTCTCTGTTGTATTTCATTTTTGTCTCTCATTTCAGTAGTATCGCTATGTTGTGGAATTTGACTTCAAAAGTAACAGTAGTTTTGAGACATTCTTGTCAAATTTTTCTGCTGATTTCTTCCAATTTCTAAAACCTACTTAATGTTTCTTCTTTTCTGCTTTCTTTTTTGCTTAAGCCAAACTGATAGAAGAGTTTAAAATTTTGTCAACTTTGTGTACAATTACTTCTTTTTTTTTAATTATTTTTCTTTATTGGATTAGATTTATGATTTAAATGTTTTCAGACTATGTTGCATCCAAAATAATGTGTAATATATGAAAAGATTTATGTTGACAAAGGACTAGTTTTTTAATATTTTTTTCTAAAGTGAGCTGTTTTCAGAATGCTAGAAAGATTATACTGCAAATGGGAGAAGACTTATACACCTTAAAAGTAGGCATTCAAAATTCTGGTGCAAAATAATGAAACTAAGCACAGAACGTGTCTCAATCTTTCAAATAAAATTGTAGAATCTTTGGAAATTATTCATCATATTTTTAAAATATTAAACTCAGATACTAATTTTTAAAAATTAAATGGAATTTGCTGGAAACATGTATATTTTTATTTTTCATACTTGATTATCTGATCTATGTGCTATCCTAAAATATTATGAAAAATATATATTCATTGATTTTATGAAAATAAGTTCACTTAAAATTTATACATTTTAAAAATAAAATTGGTAATTGCTGAAAATGTGGGGCTTTTTAGGGATGGGTTTATACTTAATTATCTGCTTATCCTAAAATATGAAAAATATATATTCCTTAATTTTATGAAAATAATTTCACTTAAAATTTATACTTTTTCAAAAAAAAATGATTGTACTTTATACTTTGTACAAGCTTTTTATTCAAAATGTTATTGCAGGTATATTTTATGTAAAAAAAAGAATGCTAATATTTCTAATAAATAATGCTGTTTCTCAACTTTTAAATTCTGTTTTATCTAAAATTGTTTCATTAACAGTGCTTTTAAAGGTGCAAAATCTAATTTGGGATATTTTTTCTGAATTATTCCTACTTCTTGACAAAGAAAAATGAATGAAGCAACATATTAGAATTGCAAAAAAATTGCTGGTTAGCTAGAGTAGTCTGTTGCAGACACCTACCCAAGCACATTTTTGTAAGTTAACCTATGCTTTATAGTGCAACTATACTGAGTGGATCATGGCACCAGAAGTTAGAATCAAAGTAAAATGCAGGATTACTGCATTAGTGGCTGATTGCCACTTAAAAGCTTGCCATTATATAATCTTCCATTTTCGTTAATCTGGCCTTGTAATATACAAAGCTATGTTTAGTTAATATCTTTTTTTCTTTCCTCTATGAACATATTTAAGAAAATATGTTGTATCCGCTATATGAATGTGAACCAGCTTATAGTTGTTTCATAGTTACAACATTGGTATGGCTTACCTATCATCTAGACACTACATAGCTTGAACCAATGAGAACCAAGGCTTGATGGCATGACTATCTTTTTATTCACAAGAGACATCACTTACTTGGGATATTGTCTGCAGTGACTTTTTTCATAAACTTTTACAAGAGTTAGATCAGAGCAAAACTGGGCTGGAGCTACCAAGTCTGGACATACTTCGAAAGTGTTTATGCAGCCTTATGGGTGATGAACCATTTTCCACCCTACAAGACCTTTCTCACAGATGAAATGTTGCAAGCCTCTATCATTATGTCCATAGAAAATATACTGACAATTTACATTCCTTAGTTCCACCTGTTAAGACCTACCACACCATATGCAAGGGTGAAGTATTTTCATTCCCTTTGTATTCTATTTGTAGGAAGTTCCATTTGGACAGCTTCTGCCTCTTCCTCATGCCCATAATTGTTATAGTGGAACACACCTATTCTATAGTTAATAGACTCTCCCACCTATAATAAGTAGGAGTCACTCATGGAGTTGGTCAGTCAGTCGATGTCGGACGATCGTTAGTCGGATATTAAATATCAACGACCACGACTAGATTTCTCTGTGTCATTACCTATTATATCAAGTTCCTAATGTTTTGTACGTCGAACCTATTTAGGACCGACTTAGTACAAATACAAGCCTCCACTGTGAAACTACTCTACAACACTTGGCAACAAGGTATTCGGATTCATACGGAGGAAGAAAAACATTCGTACTCCATAACACATGTGGCCACGAGGATTCGAAATTCATATGGTGGAAGAGAAAAAAACTTGCTTGTCACAATTTCGGTGACAAAATCTTGGATTCACACTTAAAAAAACAAAATTCGTACTCATACGGGAAAAAAAAAAATTGGCAAAGTTTTTCGAAAGACAAGATGTCAACTTAGTGACGAAAAAATCAGATGTATTCTCAACTGAGAAAAGAATTTTTTTTTTTCTTGATAAGACAGTTTGCTCAAAGAGGTCACGAATTGCAAATTCGTTTGGACCCCCCTCTACAATATTTAAGCATTGTGTAAACTTTTTGCGAAGATGGAGGAATGCAAAAATATATTCCAGGAATTTTTTAAGTTCCAGACGGAACAACAGATGACAATATTAGAGCAACAGAAACATTCCAGATGCAACTACAAGAGGAAACTTTTAATAGACAGATGCAGTTTCAACAAGAAATGGAACAGATGCATAAGGAGTTTCAAAACAAAATTCTGGAAATAACTGAGAAGAGGAAAGAAAAATCTACAAAATGATTCTTTCCCAGAGAATACAATATGGAATTCGATTGAAATATTCATGTACAGTCCAGGCGAAGAAATAACTTTTGAAGAGTATTTTAAAAAATATATGGACGTGTATAATGAGGACTGCCACACGTGGTCTGAAGGAAAGAAGGTCAAACTTCTTTTAAGCAAGTTAGGAACTGCTGAACATAACAAATTGGTAAACTACATTTTACCGAAAAAAACTAGCAAGTTAACTTTTACCGAGGTGGTAAATATATTAAGTGAATTATTTAGTAAAAAGACATCTTTGTTTCACAAAAGGTGGAAATGTTTGAATCTGATGAAAGAGGATGAACAATACTTCATAATGTATGCAGCTAATGTGAACAAGCATTGTGAAGAATTCAAGCTGGCAGAGTTAAGCGCTGACAATTTTAAGTGCTTAGTATTTTTTCAAGGGCTGGTATCAGAAAGAGACGCAGAGTTGAGGAAATTAGTGCTGTCAAAATTGGAAAATGAACCAAGAATTTCAATACAGAAGTTGGCAGAAGACTGCACAAGATATGTTAGCGTAAAGAAAGATTCGAAAAAGATAGAACAGTCTGGCGTTTCGCATGTAAGGAAAATACACTACAAAAAAGAAAGTCAGTCTACCAAAAAGAATTCTAAAATTGCAGATTATCAAGCAAAAAGTGAAATACCAGAGAAAAATAAACAAAAACTCACGAAGCCATGTTTTGCTTGTGGTGAACTTCACTGGTACAGATATTGCAATTTTAGGAATAAAAAATGTTTCAACTGTAAAAGAGTGGGTCATAAAAGCTTGCACTGCAGGTCAAAAAATAAAGACTTTAAAATAAGAAAATTAAAGTCCAATGAGGTGAACGATGGAATAACCAGAAAATTTGTTACTGTCAAAATAAGTAATAAAAAAATGAAAATGCAACTCAACACTGGGTCCAACCTATCTATCATAAATTTGCATACGTGGAAGAAGTTGGGGAAACCAACTTCAAGACAAATAAAATCGCGAGGTCAGTGACGGGAGAAAAAATACAATTTATTGGCGAATTTGTTACAAATGTCACGTTAGATAAAAAAAGATGAAAAGCTAAACTATTTGTCATAGAAAATACCACGAACTTACTTGGTATGAATTGGATAACAGAATTTCAATTATGGGATCGACTGATAAATTCTTTCTGTAACAAGGTTGGAAGTTTAAACTCAGGACCCCAAAAATTAGTAAGGAAACATTTCCTACTGTTTTTTTCTCCAGGTTTGGGAATGTGTACCAAGATGGAGGCAAAATTCCAGCTGAAAGAAAACGCTCAGGCGGTATTCAAAAAGAAAAGCTATATGCTTAAAAGCAAATTTCCCAAGCCCACTGCTGGTGGCGGGTAGGAATAGTCACTGACCCCCCCACCCGGCCAACACTGCGTTAACTGTAACCTGATGCTTGGGCACTGAGATAGGGTTGACTGTACACTCACTGGCATCCATCAGAATGCAAGCGGACAATCACTTTCTGCCATGTGTGAGTATGATTTTGCTCTACCAGAGACGCATCCAAAAGCCTCTCTCTCTCTCCCTCCCTCTCTCTCTCTATATATATTTATATATATATATACATATATATATATATATATATTCCAACGTATTCATGTATTTATTTATGTATTTATTTTATTTATTTATCTATTTTTCTTTGTTCTCTCTCCCCCACTTTGTGCGACTAATTTAACATTGATACCTGGTCTAACCATTCTAACCTAACTTATAACACTATATGTTTGTGTAGTTGGAAATCCCCCTCCTTGAAAGAAGAGAAAAAAATGTCTCTTCATTAGGCGTTAGTATGTCTTCAGTATTCTTATGGTCCAGTGGCCTTGTCTTTTACTAGATAAAATGTACTAACTTGGAACACTCACTTGTGACCATCAGAATCCATGAGGACTACCAATATCACCTGCTTCCACAAGTGAGCTAACGTTTATGCCATATCCTCAAAAAGGTGGGTAATCATATTTTTTCATTTCTCTCTTTATAATAGAACAATGGGACTTATACTAAGTTAAAACTTAGTGTTGTATAAGGATAAAATACTAATAAATTCCATCCTATCCCCCTGAACATACAACTTGTGTCAGCCTGGGCATAATGTCAACTACTTCCCTGCCCTTATCCCTCTGTTTGTTTTTTGTCATTGTTGTATGTGTTATATGTAATAGGAGTAGGTAGACCCTCCTACAGCCTGGTCAACACTCCTCCCTCTTCTCCTGGACATGAGCAGAGGTTCACACCTTGTTTCTTGTCTAAGAAGGGGTTCCTGGAACTCTCTCTCTCTTTCTCTGGCCTCTGTACTAGTGCTGATGTGTTTCTCCCATGACGTGTGCAGTCTAGTGGCATTGCCTCTTCATTTTGAGGGTACACGGTTGACAGTTCACTGGTTGCTGTTTTCGACTGGTAGTTAGGAGCCCTAACTCTTGAGTAGCGTCTTGAGTGGCCGCTCTGATTAACTGTTGTATAATACCGGGGTGTTTGTAGTGCCATGACGCGCATGGAAAGGTGTCCCTGCAGTCATCTCCAGTGGGCAACCCTGAGGCCACATGCAGGCTGTGCCAACTCCTCTCTGCTCATGTCACGGGTGAAAACCATCTGCTTCTTGCTTGACTTCAGGCCTTCTCATCTTCTAACAGTTACTCCACATGAAGACTCAAAAGAACCAAAAAAAAAAGTAAACCCTAAACCAGCCCCCCAAAATCACCTAAACCCTCAACATTTTGTTCTCCAACATCCGTGGCATTAGAACAAATTTCTGCAGTATGGAATCTTTCCTCACTGCAAACTGCCCGGATATACTGGCTCTGTATGAGACAAACCTTGTCTCATCTATTCCCTCCTCTGATCTCTCGATCCCCAGCTACCTTCCTCTCCTTAGGAAAGACTCTCTAATCCACATGCACAACCTTGATGTCTATGTCAAGGACCATCTGCCTCTGGCCAGAGAATTGTCTCTCGAATCGCCAGACCATTCGTACATGTGTCTCCGACTATCTCTCCTCAATGCCGTAAGCTATCTCTTCTTCCTCTATCGCTCTCCATCCTCTCAAGACTGTGGGATACTCGATAGCACATCTGACAGCATAGACAAGACCCTCTCTCTCCACCCATTTGCTTACATATTCATGTTTGGTGACTTTAACGCCAATCATACCAAGTGGCTCGAGAATGCTACTACTGACCAGGCATTCAAACACTTAATTTCTCAATGTCTCAATCCCTCATGCAGATAGTTAACTTCCCCACGCGTTTTGCCCTCAACCTGGTAGGTAAGGCTTCCCTTCTTGATCTGTGTTTTACCTCCATCCCCGAATCTTGTAGCACCACACAGCTCTGCCCTCTTGGTAACTCCGATCATGCTGTAGTATCTGTTAACATTTCCTTCAACTCCACACCCCGCAAAGAACCTCCTATCACTAGAACCTCGTTCTACTATCAACAAGCGGATTGGGACTTGTTCCGTGACTTCCTCCACGATGTCCCCTGGGATGTTGTCTTTACACGCCCTGTCCAAGAATGTGCTTCTGAGGTCTCATCCTGGGTTAAAGCTGAAATCGACGCTTTCATCCCCTCAAGGAAATTTAAGGTCAAGTCGCACTCCTCCCCTTGGTTCTCCGCTGCTTGCTCAGCCACCATTGCCCATAGGAACCACTTCTTTTACCTATTTCGTAGCGACATGTCGGACTGCAAGAGACGTCTCTTTACCTCCGCCCGTAACGAGTGTAAGCGTGTCCTCAACGAAGCTAAGTTAATATTTGCTGCTCGGATGAAGGAGCGTATTGCATCTCGCAAATTTGACTCCAAAGATTATTGGTGGCTCTGCAAGAGCGTCCTGAACAATAGAAAACCCTCCATACCTCCTTTGTTCAACCAGTTCGAGGTCATGACCTCCTCTACCGACAAGGCTGAATGCTTTGCTCGGAAATTCTCATTTAATTCAAAGCTCGACTCCTTCGGTGTACCCATATCAGGCTTCCCTCTAAGAACTGAGTGAGAACTATTGAGTGGGTTACACATAACCCTGTCATTGGTATTGGGCATTATCTCCAATTTAGACCCCCACAAGGTTAGTGGTGGAGATCGCATACCAGCCATTGTCTTGAAGAAATGCGTGCCTGAGCTAGTGCCCGCCCTCTCTAAACTATATAATTACTGCCTCAAGGAATCTTCCTGACTGCTGGAAGTCCTCATCCATCGTTCCTGTCTTTAAGAACTCTGGAGATCACTCTGACCCCTCTAATTACCGTCCTATTAGTCTCCTACCCCTCTTCAGCAAAGTCTTCAAAGCTTTAATCAACGCCGAAGTGGTTAACCACCTTACCTCACATGACCTGCTCTCAGACAAGCAATATGGTTTCTGCTATGTCCGATCTATAGCTGATGTGCTTACGGCCATCACTGAAACTGTCTACCAAGCCCTTCAAAATAACGGTGAAGCTCATGCTGTGGCCCTAGACATCTCCAAAGCATTTGATAGGGTTTGGCATGCCGGCCTTCTTCGCAAGCTCCAGGGTTATGGTATTACAGGTCGATTGTTTGACCTAATACAATCATTCCTGTCAAACCGTGAATTGAAGGTTGTTCTCAATGGATTCTCCTCCAGTTCCTATCCCACGAACGCAGGTGTTCCCCAAGGCTCCATCCTTGACTCCACTCTATTCCTTATTTTTATCAACGACCTTCCTGATACCATAGATTCCCAAGTTGGCATCTACGCAGACGACACTACAATTTACTCTTGCCTCAAAAACAAATCTAGTGTCGCTGACAAAACTAACCTGGCCGCTCATCTTGAGATGGACTTCCAATCGGTTGTTAATTGAGGCAAGAATTGGCGGGTCAACTTTAACGCCTCAAAAACTAAACTACTCTCTATTAATCACCATAGAGATCCTTCCCTGTCCCCCATTAGAATGTCTGATAGTCAACTTCTTGAAAGCAACTCTCTGCATCTGCTCGGTCTCACGTTGACTGCTGACCTGAGATGGAACAAATACATTGAGTCAATTGTTTCGTCCACTTCTCTCACAGACACGCCGTTGCCTCTCTCTGTCTTTTTTACAAATACTGTCATGGTAATTGTTCCGATGAGCTGCTTTCACTGGTTCCCAGACTTCATGAATTCAAGTGCCCTACGATGTTGGCATCCCGCTCCCACCCTTTCACTGTAGAAACTTTTAAATGTAGCCGTCTCTTCTACTCCAATAGCTTCATACCTCTCACCTCTCGCCTGTGGAACACCCTTCACTATTACTGTTTCCCTGAGAGCTATAATCTCCAACTATTCAAATGTAATGTCAATCGACATCTCCAGTTACCTTGATCTATCCACTATCCCTCTCCTCGTCCTTTCTTCTATCACTCATATCTGCTCTCGCTCCAAATCTTCTGCAACCCCCTGCATCCTAGTGGCTTCACGCCTTGCTTAAAAAAAAAAAACTTGGTGAAAGGCGAAAAATTCATGTGCAGAAGGCACATTAACCAGATCAGATGATGTGCTTCAGATGTGGTTGACAGCGGTCACACGGAAGAAACGCTGATGGAGGTGATTTTCCTGAGGTGCGCCGATCCAGGAGAAAAAGAAAGGCAACTGATCATTTAAAAGTTGATCCAAAACGTAGGAGATATGCTATGATGTTGCTAAAAAAATGAAGTTGTTTTGTTTTTTTCTTTATATTTCCTGTAAAAAATAAAAAAAAAATAAAGAAAACAGTTTACTCCTATGGATATATGTTGGACGACTGTTAGTCAGATATTAAATATCAGTGACCACAACTAGATTTCTCTGCGTCATTACCTATAATATCAAGTTCCTAATGTTTTGTACGTTGAACGTATTTAGGACTGACTTAGTACAAATACAAGACTCCACTGTGAAACTTCTCTACAACAATAATACAACCTCATTCAGTAAGCATGTACCTTGAGGAACCAGAAACCCAATCCTAAACAAGAAACAAAGTATGAACCAGATGATAGGCAAACCTATCTACTCCTATTGGGAGAAGAAAAAATGATAAATAATTGCTAAATAAAATTTCAGACGAAGACATTAGAAGTATGGAGTTGTAGGAACTTGAAACCCATTCCTAAACAAGAAATAAAGGATAATCCTCTACTCCTGTTCAAAAGTCAGGGATCAGTATGAACCAGACGATAAGTGTGCCTATCTAACTCTTATTGGAAGAGGATAAAAAAAAAAATAGATAATTAGGGAAAAACAATTCAGAGTTCAGGTGGAGACATTAGAAGTATAGTGTTCTAGTAGACTTTAGAAGGAACTGGAAATTCAGTCCTAAACAGGGAACAAAAGATAAACCTCTACTCCTGAGGCTTCATTAGAGCCAAAACTGAATTGTGTGAAACTGCCTGGCCGTTTAAAAAACTTTTTCTTCCAATCACCCATTCTAATATGCTTACTGTTGTGCCCGCAGGAGTTTAATAGTTATTAATTTGAATCTGAGAAGAATTTTAACAGAGAACAGAAAGTGCAACACTGAAATCTGAAGGTGCATTGAGAAAGTAAATGATGCCTTCCAAAAGCTGAGCAAAGTATTGTATTTCATTAGAAACAAAAATATGAGTACTGAACTGTTGTACATTATCAGTCCTCCTATATAGCAGTGAATGCTGGACAATTTCTCACAGGTGAAGAAGAGACTTGAAGCAATAGAAACGTGGTTCTACAGAAGGATGTTGGGAATAACATGAACTGAACATGTGAGTAATGACAATGTTTTAAAGAAAACAGAAACTGTTGTAATGTTGTGTTTGTTCGAAATAGCTGATAATTAGGAAGGCCATAGAGTATCAAAGGAACAGAAGATTAGGCCTGGAAAACAAAGAAGAAAAGGTTTATTAAATATTCATACAAAGAACAGAAAAAACTTAAAAAAAAAATCAAATCCTACTTTAATGTGGCTACTTGCCATATTTATAAGTAGATGCAGTCCATTGTCACAGTGGTAGGGAAGAGCAGGAAATATGCTGAGTCCTACTCTACAACAGAAACAAAAAAAAGGCACTTATACTTAAAATCAGAAAGAATGAGTTGAAATTTCAAGGGCACATAATGAGGAAAAAGCATTTATAAAATTTAACACTCACAGGATATATTGAAGTTAAGAGAGACAGAGGAAGATATTGCATAATCTACTTGATGAGCTTGTGTAAATGGTTGGCAGAACAGGGTTTAGGAGAGATAGTAAAATAGCAAAATTTACAAATTGCAGGAAATTGTAGAGAGCTATGATTGCCAACATCCTGAATGGACATGGCACATAGAAAAAGAAAATATTAAGTATTGTGTTAAAAAGAGTCAAAGTCTTTATAAATATTTGAAAATAGAGCTTATATATTAAATTGTTTGGAAAGTAATGTCATATTTGTTATAAAAAATAATGATGCACTCACTAAATATGGATGCAAATGTTGGCTGAATGTTCATTTCATCACTATGGATCAATTTGTAAGACTTGTATTACTAAACCATTATAATCTCAAAAAAAAAATTCTTAAAATCTAAAAATAATATTTTCTGGCTTTAAATAACCTACAAAGAGTTGATAAACCCTAAAAATACAAAGCAATCAATATTCTCTTTAGAAGTGAAAATGTTTCTTCCCCATTCACGTATAGATTTAAGTGAAAATAAAAAGGTTTCTGCACACTTTTTATTCCATCTGGGATGTTTATTTCAAAAAGCGATGATTAGAATTTCGATAAAACCCAAACATATGACGGTGGATAAATACATTTTCTTTATTGTGGAGAATTGACAACAAATATATTTGTTTTATTAGATTGAATAAAAAAAACTTCTTTTCATAGTTATTTATAAAATGGTAAATAATAAATATTGCATTGTACTTGGTTCACATATTTTTATAATCTTGTAAATAAACATTGCTAGGGAAGTCAAAAGTGTGTACAATAATAATGATGTCAAATGAATAACAATCATTTTGACATGTTTTTTTTTTGCTGACACAAAGGTTAAACATTGGTGTTTTCTCAAAATCAAGAGTGATAGTCATATTGATTTACTAGAGTTAGAGCTGTCAATCATGTCCTCATAGTGTGCACTTCTTAATTCCTCCTTCCTCTTCTCTTACAACAATCTTGCTCAGTAACCCTCTAGCTTGAGTAGTCATTATGGAACTTAATCAAAGGTATAAACAAATGATTTATATTTATTTATTTGACTTCAATTGGAGTGAGTCTTTTGTAATTCAGGGAAACAAAAATTTGTTATAAGGTTGATCTTGGTAGCAGTTGGAAGAATGTTTGTTTTGGCTCAGTAACAGTTTAGAAGTCAGATGTGGCATCACTCGATGACTGCTTACTACTTAATACAACACGATTTCTTTGATGGTCTCCCTCTCCACTCTAAGTTTCTTTGGCAGCTCTTCTCCACATCTGCCTTTGGGCACTTTCACTTTATATCTCTTTTGATGGGGATCCAGAATTACTGGCACAAAGCCAGTTTTAGCTAATATCACAAGTCTCTTTGTGTTAATTTTTTGATTGACCAAAATTATTTTATGTTCCATTCTTTTTCATTTTTTTTTTTTTTTTTTTTTAATACAGCAGAATTTGTATGGAGCCTCTCTGATTTTTGGTAGATTTTACTCTCAAATAAGTAGACTGTAGTCCTGCATACTACTGGCATTTTTCAGTCAGGTTCAGTCTTTTCTTCTTCCTCTTTTTATTTGAGGGTTGCCTTCTCGTTGGTTGAGAGAGAAGTATATAGACAAAAGGGTTGGGTACCTTGAGGCGGTGTAATGGTTGGCAAGCTTGTCTCACTAGAACAATTATGACTGAGTAGCGAGTTTGATCCTCACTGGGTGCTCCCTAGTTTCAGCCTTGTGCCACATCTAAGCTACACTTGAAAAATCACTGTAGATAAAAGGGTAGAGAGTGTGAGATAAAAAAAATAAGAGGTTTTAAAGAAAAGCAAATGCCTTATTTCAATTTGAATTTTTTTTGTTTATATATTATATTTTCATTTTTTTATTTTTTTTTTTATCGACTACAAACGAACTGTATTAAAAAATTAATTTTGTTGTTTCTGACAAAGTTTTCCTTTTTTGTAATACTTTGCTTAATTTTTTGGAAGGCATCTTTCACTATATTCCAATTCATAATTTGCATCTTGAAATGTTTCTCTTGCTGACAACCATACAAGTGGGGAAGGTGTTGAAAAGAAAAACCTTATTAAGAACTGCAAAGGATAGGAAGTTGTGGAGAGCCATGAAAAGTAATCAAGTTTAAACTGTGAAAAATTAATGAAGCATATAGGATAAAAAGGAAATAAAGAACAAATTCAAAATAATTTGAAACCATAAAATTAGTTTGGAGAAGGCTCTAGAAATATTTGAACCTAAAATAAACCAAATTGAATTTATTAAGATTTAGTAAAGATTAGATCTTTCTTAACCTACCCAGTTGCCTCTCATGCAGTGTGACTAAAATTTCTCAAAATCCAAAAAAGAATTCTTGCTGAGTTTATTCAAAATACTATAAAACACTACAAATGTTGGTTTTTTGTGTTTTTTATTTTTTTTTTTTTTTTTTTACAATGATGTTCACTATATACAAGGCTCTGGAGCTACTGAAGGTAGAAGTTTACAGAGAAAGAAGCACAGTTTATGCAGATCTGTGGGGAAAATAATGGTTAATCCTAGATTTGTACAGGTTAAGATTGTAGTGATCAGGAAGACACTCTTGGGAGTTGGTTCCATGAGAGGCCATCAATTTGTGGGAAGAAACCACTTGAGTGGAACAAATGGAATATGAAGGGAATGTGGATGATCTGCTACAATATATGTAGCATGAACTGGTAAAATGTAATTCATTTAAGCACTTTCCATGGAAATAACTGTAGCGGGGTGCAAAGGAACAATGAGTCAGCAATAAAAAATATGAAAGATTGTCAATCAGATGTAGCGGACCCCACCACATTTATTTAACTTTGATTAGGAATGATGTGGAAAAGGACAAGCAAAGAGGCTGGAGGTCACCATCAAATGTGGTGGTTACATGCAATAAAATAGCACATAGCAAAAATACAAGACAGAACGTAATGATTCAAAACATAACATTTGAATTTATTTGTTTTGATGTACATGCATATAGGCTAAAGGTTTGATAGAGTTACGTCTTTTGTATTTGGGAAATATTTTTACTGGAGCTCCCAAAGTTGAATTAGTTATTAAACTGTAGTTTTAGAAGAATAAAGTTCCTGTTGCATGTTAGGAAATGCGAGTTGGAAAAGTTGGTAGAGTTCAGAAGAGTTATGACTTTGTACTTGTGTGAATGTTGGTAATGTTCTTTAACATCTGACTGCAAGGTCAAGACAAGAATTCTTGAAGATCACATTTTGGCAGCAAGGAAGGAGACGAAAGAGAAAAAAGAGAGAGAAGGCTTACTCGTGTTTTGTTTATATAAGGTGATGTCTCACGTGATCATCTCCCAACTTAGTTTGCAGGAAATATCATTCACCGCGTGCAGGTGATCTGATTGGTCAGAACTGACCAATCAGTGAGCTAGTTTTGAGGAGATTAGCCAATTAATGCTTGTCATATGATCTGTATGTATGTATGTGTATGATGATGATAATCATCACATAACAATACAGAAATGTGAGGATGGCAATGTTTCTTTAAGATGAGGTTGTAGAGGGGGAAATAATTCATCAGCTAAAAGGACTCGGAGACACTTTTAGACTCAGTATCTGTCTATATTTCTGAGATGAGGTATTATGTATACTACTTATATTATTCGGACTGTTGTCCTCATCTTTGTTGCCATATTTATTACATTACGGCCATTGTACACTCCGGCCCCTTTTGGGTGGTTGGAATGTCGAACTGAACCCTTTATTTTGCTCACTGGGGTAGACTGTTCTAGTTTCATGTGCCATGTTTTAATGGATGCCAGCTGTCAGTTATCTCCTGTTAATTCCCCTCTCCAAGTAAGTTCTCCACTGCCTTAACCACATATTGAACTCACACTCTTTGGGTCCTGTCACTGGATCTAACTAACGCCTTTATCCACTGTGTTTTCTTCAGACAATATTGTGTTTTTATTCATAAAAGCAATGGAAAGCTTCTCTAATTAAATAATGTCTTTGTTTTATTGCGTTTTTTACTTTTTATTTTTCGATTCAGAACAGATTTTCGATAAGACCGGGATCGATTATGAAAAAGAAAAAAAAACGATAATTTAAAATCTTCAAAAAATTCTGCTTTTAGTCACTGAGTGAAAAATTATTAACTCGATGAATTTCTCAAGCTTTTATTTAAAAATTAAGGGAGAGAAACACATAAAATAAAAAATTTTACCAAGACTTTCTAATAAAAGATAATTTCATTCGTTTGTGACGTGCGAACAAATCCTGAAAATTTCATTAAATTTGAGTTGACAATTATTTGACTTTTGCAAGAATTTCCAAATTAATGTATCTGTCACCACAAAAAAAAAAAAGACACCAAAAAAGTTTTAGTTAGTTTAGTACAACAGCTGACTCAAGAAAAACAAGTTTTTTTAAAATCAAACTTTCGAATGTTCTCAAAAAGAATAGAAAATTTAATTAGATAATCAAAAAATACTTTTATCCTTCCCCTTAATAAAAACAAATAAATAAATCTGTTTTCGTTATGCTCGAAGCATGTTTTCACAGTATGCTGATTTTTTTATTTTATCGATCTCATGGAGGTACACCGACATTATTGCCTTGAAAAACTTATGTCACGACTAAATTAGTGGAAAGTGCAAAATGTCGAGTTACAATCAAAACTAATGATTAAATAAACGTAAATGAATCTTTGAATTCAAGTCTTTTTTTTTTTTTTTTTAGCCTAATCTTTTTGAAGTCCTGTCACACAACAAATAGAAAGTCAAGCGTATGGTCGGAAGAAATATGCTATTCTGGAAACCACGTGGGTTTCATTTCGTTTATTCTCCTCACTTCCACATAAATGTCCTACTAGACATAACAAATGCATAAACCGGTAATTTTCAAAACGAGGCAACGTTGACCGGTTTCTCGATTAGTTAACGTTTGTGAAAGAGGCTAGAAGAACGGGCAATAAGTCGTAAGTTAAGCAAAAATGCCGAAAGCCAAGAAAGGAAAGAAGAAAGATGATGATGAGTGGTTCGATAGTGCTGCCGAAAAGAAAATCGAAGAACAGTTAAAGGCTCTTGGACTCGATGCTAAAGATGATGACAACGACCCTGGCGTGAAAAAGGTAATTAAAATAAGGTACCTAAGTGAAACAAAATTGTCGCCATCGTCACAGTTCTTGCCCAAGTGTCTGGACAATTGACAGATGGTGATCAAATTTAATGATTGTTATATTCAGGATATGATCGAATTTGTTATTTAGACTTAGTACCTTCTGAAAAGTTTTTATAAGTTGTTTATTTATTGTAATTTTATTTTTAATCTGTTAAAAAAGATATCCCACATAAAGGAGGGAAAGATATTGGAGAAAAAAGGAACCTATGAAAATTGAAAAATATATTTATTTACAGTTACACTAATTTTTCTCTTTTTAATAAAATACGGTTAAAAAAATATTTTTTATCGGATTTTTCAGTTTTGTTTAAATGTCTGACTCTGAATTAAAGATATTTGATCGAGATCATACACTCCATCAAAGTTAATTTGAACCTCCTTTCGTATTATTACATGAGTCTGTTTTTTTTATTTAACTCACTAATCTAGTAAATAATTAACTACGCTTCAAAAAATATTGAAACATTTTTAAGTAACAGGCTCGTTTATTACCATTTAATTATTAAATCGTAGACTTTGGTGTTTTAAAAAAATTAACCACTTTTACTTTTTGTGGGTATTTTTCTTGGAATGAGCAAAGTCACTTAATTTATTTACTCAAGTTGAGAAAAATAAATTAGGCTACAAAAATTAAATTCTGTAATAATCTGGTCTCATTTTTTTTACTGATATATCTGAAATCTTAAAGTTTCGTTTATTATCTAAAAATAATTTTAAAAAATTGTTCTTATCAAAACATGAACAATTTAAAAGAAAAAACGAGATTTTTCCAGGAGGTTCCACGCTTATTTCGTTTCTGTTGGAAAAATAATAAATTTAAAAAATAAAATAAAAGGTGTGGATCGGTGAAACTTAAACATGTATTTAAAGAAAAATGAAAAAAAATAGTCATTAAACAAAAAAAACTAAAAACCTTTTTAATTATATTGATTTTTAAAAATTTAATTAATTCCTATCGCCCACCTTTTTATAAGTTTGAATATTTTGAAATTTTATCCAATCTGGTTTGTAATTTTAAAAAGTTCCTAACTTACTTCAGCTGGGAAAAGTTATTCAAATTAAATTAGTTTTACTTTTTGTTTAGTGTTAAAAAAAAAAGTAACGCTACTAAAATTAATCATTAAATTCTACTACAGCAGAAGAATTCATCACCATCCTGCAATTAAAAAGGATTCTTTTTCTTTTTTTATGTAAGTATTTGGCAGATCCTTTTGAATAATAAAACCATATGCAACAGTCAGACTCAAGGAGCAGAAAATGTACTAGTCTGGCCCAAGGAGTAGAAAATGATGAAATCGAGGTTTCAATTAACTCAGTGCTAGGTTGTTTCATTATTGATTTATTTTACTAACTTGGATTTGCTATGCCTCTGACCGTCAGTGTCATGCTGTGAAATAGTAGTTTATGTCGCATACCCACCCGCGACATGCGATTCGGATTACTGTTAGTGTTCGGATTAGTTTGTATTTTGTTTCTGTGGTTAATATTTGTAAACAAAACTATATTAGCTTTTTCTTTTTTTCTTAATCAGTAATGCTCAGATAAGATTTTGAAGTTTTAAATAATATGCAAGTTATTTTTGTTTTTGTTCTTTTTGTACGTGTCATTAGAAAGAAAATAAAAAACTAAAAGGCATCTAAAAAAAGTAGATAACCTCCAATGAAAAGCGATACCTGAGGTTTAAGATGCAAATAATGAAACCTTGAATCTCTTAAGTTTAATTTAATTTCAAGTTAATAAATTTAATATTTCCAATAAGCAAAATACTTCACTGAATTTCAATTGATCAAAATGAAAATGATTTTTTTATTATTATTATCGGTAAAAAGAAAAACACAAAAAAAATTATTCATATTAGCAAATCTTACAACACAGCATAATTATCTTTAGTTAAAAAAAAAAAACTTTAAAAAATAAAATATACTTTTCTAAAAACTTTCTTTGAGGAACATTTAGCTGAATTACAATCTGATTTGAAACAGATATTACTTATTTTTTTTTAAAACACAGAGGTGAGTGTTTTTGAGGCGTTGAGAACTCTGTTTGGAAAATATCCTAATATTTTATTGAAGTTTAGGTACTTTGGCTTTACAGCTTTACTTATGAAGGTGCTTGTTGGGGAAATGTTAGAAAGCTACTGATAAATTCTAAATTTAGTTACTGCTCTTATTTTATGATATCTTGTATGGATATCTGTATTTACAAAAATCATTATATTTATACACAAAAAATTTCAATAAACCACTGCGGTTCACTGAATTGTAGTAAGCTTTTAAATTTATAATTAGTAAATAGTTTTTACTTAACAATATCACTTAACTAGTACATATTAATACAGAAATTTAAAAGATTTAAAATGTTATAAATTATTTTAATTAAAATTTTAAAAAATGAAAACAATTCTGGTAAAAATTCAGAACTCCTTGGAGAATTTAAATCATTTTTTATAAAACAGGACCTCCCAGTTACCTAAAATCTGCTCTGAATTGTAAAAAAAAAACAAAAATGAAATAAAACTAAGACATTTATTTCAAAAAACTTTTAATTGCTTTTATGAATAAGATATAGTATGGATACTATTATCTAAAAAAAAAAAATTTTTAATGAAGTTTTAAAAAAATTAGAATAATTCAACTCCCCCTGCTAATAGGTTAAATAAAATTTTTACTGTCTTTGTGTGTATAAATTTGCTGATTTTTGTAAATATGGGCATCCATACACAACATTATCAGAAAATAAGTGTGGTAACTATTGTAAATTTAAAACTAAAGTACCTAAACTTCAATAAAACATTAGATTAAGGAGAACATTTTCCTAAATTTTTAAGATTACCAGGTAGTTAAAAATTATATTGAATAAAGGTGCTCATATTATATATAGATATGTCCCCCATAGGGATAAAAATTTAGGTAAATTTCGGGCTGTCAGTCAAGCTACTACTTTTCACCACACAAATATGTATTTCTGCGATATTCTAAACTAAAAGTAATGTTTCAAATCAGATTAATTAAATTTTAAATCATCTAATATTCCAGTTTCAGAAAAGTATAGTTTTAGTTTTGAAAGATTTTTTTTTTTAATTGTGCCATCAGATGGCTAAATATGGCACTAAAATCAGTGGGTTTTATTTTTGTTTTGTTTTTTGTTTTTTTTTTTAAACAAAAAAAAAACCCTTTCAGTCAATTTAAATTTTGAAATGCAGCCAAGTATTTTGCTTATTGGAAATATTAAATTTAATCTATTAGCTTAAAATAAAAGCTTCAGGATTGATTTTTAATTTTAAGAATTAATTTTAAACCTTTTGTACCCTGTTTCTTTAGAGGTACATCACTAAAAGACATTAAAAATATTAGGGCTTGTAAAAAAGCAATTAAAAAAAAAAATGCCTTTTTTTTCTTTTTTAAATCGGAATTTTCCAGTAAAAATAAACTTGATGAGATTATTTATAGGGTCTTATATTTTTCCCTTCCTTTCAATTTAGTTTAAATGCTTTACTCTGGAACAATGGCTCCTAGGAAGCTTCATTACACAAATAATGGAGTAGACTGCATACTACAGTATCACCAAATATTTAAATAGAATGTCTGACAAAGAAATTACATGAATGTTTTTTTTTTTTTCTTACAAATGGTATGAGAAAAATCATTAATTTCAAACAAAAAACAGCTTCTATTTGAATTTCTGGGATACGCACTTCCAACCAATAAGAATATCTTTCTCGTCTTTGCTGTTTGCCTGGTTCACACTCCTTCCCCATCTTTTGAACAGGAATAGAAGTTTATCTCTTGTTTCCTGTTCATTCTAAAGTCTTCTCATTATTTTTCACTTCCAATAACCCCTTATGTCTTAGTGGCATAATCAGCTTGTTTGAGGTGAATTGATTTTTTGGGTAAACCCTAGAGGTGTTGATGATGTTAAGATTAATCAGGGAAGTATCCACTCAAGAGTCTGTTCCACAAAATTAGTTCTGGAGAAGAAGCTGAGTGGAACTTTCTCCTTACCAAAGAAATATGAAAGGAATGAGGATGATTTGATGCAGTCTACATGAAATAGGGGATCAAGCTGTGAACGCCTGAACTGGTGAAACAAAGGAACGTAGCTGGTTTGAACATTTGTCATAGTGATAAATTAGTGAAAGGATATCTGGGATAGGGGTTGCAGGATTGAATATATATATGTGTGTGTTTGTGTGTGCATATGTGAAATTTCTAAAGAGTTTATGGATTTTTATTTTTAATCCAACATATTTTTATTACTTCAGATGTTATTTTTAGTGAATACTCATATATGAGTAGAATGTTCTGTGTGTGTGTGTTTTTTATAACTGTGTACTTTGTCTCCTGGTCAGCACATTCAAGATAACTTGGGAAAATGTGCCCTCTAGTAGGATTCAAATCTGCCCCCCCCCCCCATCATAGAAAGAACTACCATTTAAGCCAGCATGTTTTAAACCCCTCTTCTATGGAGAGCTTTACAGCCAAGCCAAGCAAGGTTCTACAGGGTGATTGAAAAGTAACTTTTTATTTATGATTGGCCAGCCAGGAGTCCTGATTTAACACCCTGTGATTTTTTTTTTTTTTTTTTTTTGTTAAAGGAGCAAGTCTACTATACCAAACCAAGACTTTGAAAAAGCTTGAAGGGCGAATACAAGAAGTTATGTCTTCCATACCACAAGAGTTCCTGGGGAAATCAGTTGACGCTATTCTTGGACAGCTCAAGAAGCTGGTAGCAAAAACTGATGCCTAGATTGAATTTTAAATAAAACCTTGTGCTAAACATGGTTTCCTTTCATATCTATTTCTTGTAAAAATTATAACATCAACATTAATGGCTGGCCACTCATATTTGAGGACACGCTCAAACCCTCAGTTATGACATGCTAGCTCAGCCATCAACAATCCCCAAGGATTCTGTCTACCCAGTTTCACTCACAAGGCTTGGGTCAACCCGTAGTATGGTTTTCAGGTACTTTTCAAAGGTGCCGCACGCTGGGATCACCTCCCCCAGACCAATAACATCAAGAAGCCACCTTCCTGACAAATTGACCATGGTGAGATTTGAACCCAGGTCTTATGGTCAGAAAGCAAACATTCTAACCACTTGGCCACATATATTTTTTTTTTTTTTTTTTTTTTTTTTTTTTTTTTAAAGATTATATTTAATGAATAAATTATAAGTATTTTAAAACGGGGTGTTACTTTTCAATCTGTATTTGCCTTAAAGTAGCTTCCTCCTGTTCAGATTTTTCTTGAATGTCGTTTCTGCTCAGTTTCGTATCCAAAAAATAAAACAATTTCTAAAGAGTTAATGGAATTTTACTTTGAATCTTTCATATTTAACTTCAAACATTACTTTTAGTGGATACCTGTATTTGAGTAGAACATAATTTTTCTTTTTCTTTTTTTTCTTTTTTATCTTGACAGTCACAATTTTCTGTTCCAATTCTTTTTTACTTTTCAGTATTACTCCATACAAAAATATCTATTATGTAAACAAGTCCATGTTTATTTATTTTGTTCATTTATAACTTGATATTTCTTTTTTCTAGAATAAAGCCAAATCTGGCAAAAATAACAAAAAGAAGAAAGCTGATTTGTTGGCCGAGCTGATTGCTGAACAAGATGATCATGATGACAATGTAGTCAGTATATTTTATTTTTAAACCAATTGAAAAGTCACTTGTTTTTATTGATTTGTTTTTTATGGCTTATCAACCTGTTTACCGGTTATTTGATGTCAGAATATATTTTTGGATTGTAAAAGTTTTTAAGAGATAATTTACTGGTGTAAGTCTTACTAATTAACTCATAGCAGGAGAGTGGCAAAGTGGTGGATTCATATCCTTTCTCAAGGGTATTTGTGTGAATATAATGAATCTGACTCACCAATTTCCAATTCTGAGCCATTATCACCACCTGCACATCCAAGCTTACAGCACCTGGTATTCTCAAGTGGTTACCCATCAAGGCACTGACCAGGCTTGATGTTGTTTAACTTCAGTGATCAGACGAGAACTTGTATTTCAGTATGATATAGTTGTAAGACCACTTGTTAGGGATAATTGCATATGTAAGCATGTGTTGGTATAGTTTTTTCACCAGAAAACTGCTAAGATGTACTTTTTAGAATTATACAGGGAGTAACCAAAAGTACATATGAGCAGTTTTCAGGTGAAAAAATGAAATTTTTTAGGTGGCCAACCACACAGAAAAATTGGGAAATATCATCTTTAGCTGCTAAAAGTAGTAAAAAGTGATACAACATTTAAAAAATAGAGTATTTGTGGAATAAATCTCAATAAGTTTCATTAACTGTCTCTTAACACTACCAATTCTAGACCTTAGTTTTTTCTCAAAAATTCAGATTCATGGTAATTTTGCAATTATGATTTAATATTTACTCGTTCTAATAAAGGTAATGAAGTCCATAGGTAACAAAACATTGGGAAAACATTACGTAGTATTTGGGTAATTCGTTCCATAAGTGTTAACAACTCTTTTTACTTCAATTTTTATAGTTGTTTGAATATGCTTTGCAAAAATTAAAATATAATGTTTTCCTAATGTTTCAATATTTGATAGCAAAAGACAGATAGAAAAAAAGAAGAGGGTGCTCCCTGTAAAATTCTATTATGTCTTTTTGTTCCATTAAGGTTTTTCATTAATTACTCTGCAACAATATTGTGATATTTTTTAAAGTTTGTTTTTCACCTGTTGTTGATGATACTTTGAAAAATGGAGTTGTGGATAGGAAGAAAGACAATATTTCAATAAAAACTTTTTTTGTGTGATCTTGTTTTAAATCTATCGTTGAGATTCATGTCTATTAGAAACAAGCCAATTTAAAGCTAATTAATTAAAAAAAGACAATAATGGATAGGCATGTGTAGCAGTTATTGTCATGGAAGATACAATCATCTAAGTTAAAATTTCAGTCATTTATCATTCATGTCATTAGGAAAAGACATGAACCTATCTTTTATTTGCCAGTTATGGGAAGAGTGAACAGGGCTAGGGCAACTACTCTAGAAAAACACATCTGATTTTTTTTTTTCTTATAAGGCAAAGATGAAACCGCTCAACTGTCTTTCCCAAGAATAGTCATAGAAAGGCACAAGTTACAGATATTAAAGGAAAGGGAGTTGTTGGGAGACATGATCACCTGTGTTCTGGGGTGACATTCTTTTTTGTTATCTCACATCAGTCACTTTCCCCACCGCTGTAATGTAGCTTCACTGTGCCTTTTCTATAAATACTTTCATGGTGATTGTTCAGATGAACTCTTCCATATGTATTAAAACAAAATAAATATTACTTTCTGCTATGGTACGTAGACTTTACCAATATAAACACAGTACTAGATTGACTGCAAGGTCTCAGCATATTACACTTGAAATTACTATATTTAAACTTAAGTTCTAACAGTTTCTCCTCTTGCACTTCTCACTTGTGGAAATCTCTTCTGTCTTCTTAATTCTTGATCTTTTATTGTTCTCTCTCCTTAGTAGTATTTTTCATATTTTCTAACACTCAATAACTCTTTGCGTTTTAGTGGCTTTATTGCCTGGTTTGTGGTGAAATGGTTTCAAAAAAGTGTATAAAGGACAACAGTATATCTTCCCTAATTTGGTCTGTGTCTATTAATAAGACTCAAAGCTTCTTGAGTAGCAGTTAATTTTACTGTCTGTATTCTTTTGTATAATTTTATAGCTAAAATAATATACAATCTTTTATTAGGTGGAGAATGCAGCTCCTGAAAAAACGAAAGGAAAGAAAGGGAAAGAAGGTGATGTTGAGAAGGAGAGTGGGCCAAAACAGAAAAAGGGCAAGAAGAAAAATCGTAGGGCATTTGATTCAGATGAAGAGGAAGAAGTGATTCCACAGCCTGAGGAGGTAAAACCAGCATCAGACTCTGAAGAGGATTTGCCAAAAAGTAAGAAAAAGCAGAAAAAAAAAGCCAAAAAGAAATTCTTCAGTGATGATGAAGAAGAGGAGGAGGTGGAAAAAGTAGAAGAAAATGTTCAAGAGAAAAAACAGGAAGAGGATATTCTTGAGAATGGAGTTGAGAATAATGAGAGTGATGCCAAAGAAATTAAAGACGAAGAGGAACAAATAGAAAATAATGAAGAAAAAGAAGAATTAGAAAACACAGGTAAGTCTTTTTTTTTTTTTTTTTTTTTAATTGGTATTTATTGTGAATAAATACAAAGTACAGATAACTCTGAAAAATCAGGGATTCTAATTATATTATAAAGAGGACCCCTCCTTATCTAAAATGATTTGAAAAAAACACATTTTTTGATTCTGATAAATATGCTCAAAGGGATGTTTAATGAATGCTAATCTATGAAGAAAAAATTCTTTTTCTTTGTGAGTGAAATGGTTGACCTCAGTAATGCCAAAAGAAGACTAATTGAACAATATCTTAAATAAATTTGATATTAAAAACATAAAAGAATTTTCATTATTAAAAATTTTAAAGTCTTTAAAAAAAATTTTTTGTTTTATTCCTTCTGCCCTTGATCACTTAAAATTTTATTTAGTAAACTTAACTTTTCTGTGCCATTAAAACTGACAGCAATTTCAAAAAAGAAACATGCAGGGTGGGGGCATATGTCAACCTATGCCGTTTAAGAATCACACCAATAATATGCACTTTCATATTAGATGCTATTTTTGCCACTGCATTCTCTGTCCACAAATAAATAAAACTATAGGTTATGGTTGGGAAGGTTCACCTACTATCACTACAGTCTCCCACTGATGTCATGGGTCAACATCATAATATATGAGGTGTTACATTCAGAGCAACTTGTGTGTGTGTGTGTAAACACACACCCATATATATATATATATATATATATATATATATATTGTTGCTGTGGGAATCATGATTCAGCAGAGGATTGTGAATTATTTTGAATCTTGTTATTGTGGCAACTAAGATTTATTTTCAGTAATAAGCACACTGGACTCTAGAGATGAGTAATTTTCCTCCATAAAATAAGTCCAAGAAATATAGACCAATTGAGAAAGGAACTCCTAAAATTTTTCAATGATCATGAGCGAAATAATGACACTACCACATTAGCATGAGATCATCTTTCATATTTCAACCAATAAAGTTTCTTAATATATTGTCACATACAGAACCATGACATGATTCTATTTGGTAAATAATTATAAAATTTACAAGGTTATCAATGGTAATGCAACTTTTGGAACACCCTGTAGAATGTTTGTTTTTTGTAAATAATATTAAACCCTGAATTAAATGAATTGCAAAAATATTTCTATAAAATAGTTATTGTTAGGCTGCAAACTTAATGATATATCTATTTATAGTGGATTTTACAAATGAACTGTGGTTAACTATGAATAGAAGAATCTCCAGGCAGACATAAATAATCCAATATTACATAATTCTAAATTAGTTGTGTACTGTTAGTGATAGCAGTAGTGGTGGTTTTTTATTTGGTTAAGTGATTTCTACTGATACTTTTTTCTTCCATGCAGAAACAAAAGAGAAAGTTGAAGAAGTAATGCCAAAGCTGAGCAAGAAAGAACTGAAGAAAATGAAAAAGCATGTAAGGAACTTAACTTTTTATCATTTTACACTTGGAATGGTCAGCTGTATCAGTAAGTTGTATGCTAATAGCTTCTTCTTTTCCGGCTTTTTGCTTACCAATCAACTTCTTCAAAAATTTAAATGCGGTGTCATCTTCTGTTGTCTTAATTTGTGTTCTTTTATTGTTCTCAATTATTAATGTTTGTTTTGTTTTTTTTTTGTATTCCCCCCCCCTGCCCTCTTCCTGTCACGCTCTTTCTCTCTCCCTCTCTCTCAGTATAACAGATGAAAGAAAGTTTAAAGGTCTGTATATCTTTCTTTGTAAACATCTTTTATATAATTTTTTATTTTTTTTTATTTTTCAAAAGCTGGAATTTCAGAAACAGCTTGCTGAAGAAGGTGACATTCGCCAGTTTACAGTGTCACAAGCTGAAAAATCTGCTAAAGCTGGTGCCCAGCTTGACAACCAACAAGACATCAAGGTAAGCCGTACATATGTAATCCTTCCTTCAGCCATTCTAACATGGACTTGCAGTCATTTGGGTCAGGGGGTTTCTTAGCAGTCATTCTGACTGGACTGGAACAAACAGTTTGCATTTCATTTTTTATTTATTATATTTAAACCATTAAAATTGAATTTTTTAAATAAATCTTTCTTGTAGGTTGAAAATTTTTCCATCTCTGCCCGAGGCAAAGATCTTTTTGTCAATGCAACTCTGCATATAACAAATAGCCGGCGTTACGGATTGGTTGGGCCAAATGGGTAAGTAAGCAGTTGATGTGTGCGTGATGATAGGATAAGAAATAAATGGGAAATGCTTATAAATCTATTATGCTTTGCCTTTATTAAAGCTTCAGGTATGTGATGTCTGCTTAACTAATGAAAAACAAACACAAAAATGAAAAATACCATTATTTTTTCTTTCTTTTTCCTCTTCCATATTTCATTCTGATGTAGCTTTAATAAAAGCAAAGCATGTTAGGCCAGAGAGCACATTTTCTTTAAGATTTCTCAAATGTGCAAGCTGATAAACATATGGGGCTTCTGTTTCAAATATGAATATCCACTATAATAACACTTGAAGAAATAAAAACATCAGAGTAAAAATAAAATGTCACTTCTTTAGAAGTATATATATATATGTATGTTATATGATTACATATAGTGTATATAATGCTAAAATTCTGTGATTGCATGTGTGTTGCATCTGCTCAGTGCATAGTGATTTAAGTGAATGAAATTTAAAAGTACTAGTTGTTTATACAGTAAATATTTTCATTTTAACTTTCTTCAGACAATTTTTTTAATTAAAATATTTTTAAGTTAAAGTCCATAGAGTAATGATTTATATTTCAGCTTTCTTTAAACAAGCAATATTTTTTGGCATATTAAAATATCTTTAAGTTAATCTGATTTAAAATTCAAGTTTATCGCTGAAGTTCTATTCGTATTAAACATAAACAGTAAAACATTAAACATGATCTTATAAACACGACCAATGATGACACAAACAAATTGAAATATTTAACTGAATCTCGATAACATTAACTTTCATTTCAATGGAATGTTGAAATCAACTGTAATGTTTTATAACTGGAACTGTCAGTGACCCAACATGGGTAGTCTAGTTGAATAATATCTAGTTATGATTTTTATTTTATTGATCAACTTATCTCAGTCTGTGGAATTTTCTTGCAGAGGGTAGTATGAAATTAAAGGAAGGAAGGTAACTTTTGGAAAGTGTGCCAAAAAAAGGAAAAGGAATATGTATTGTGGAATATTTACAAAAAGTGTTCCATGAATTGCACACTGTTAACATCATGTTTATTAATGGTATTAGACTGTTAACAGTGAGAGCAGCATCACCTAACTCTGATATTAATGGCTTCCAAACTGTTTCATCTGCTTGATTTCATTCACCGGTGTTCTGATTTGCAGACACCTTTCCAAAGTTGCTGCACACTGGGATCATTTCCCCAGGATGATATAAAGAAGTCGCCTCTTTGACAAATCAACCATGGTCAGAACTCTGAATTTAGTCATTATTTAAGTTTATGCTAAGCCATACCAAAATTTCATGCAATGCTTAAACAAAAACAATTTGTACTAATAAGTATGTTAATTTAAAGTTTCATTGTTTAATGATTTTATTTCAGGCATGGAAAGACTACCCTTCTGAAACACATTTCAGAACGTGCATTGAATATTCCTTCCAATATTGATATTTTATATTGTGAACAAGGTAAGCCTGTGTTCTAAGCTCATTTACTAGCATTTTACCAAATAGGACAAACTAATTCACTCTTTTTTTTTTTTTTTTTTTTTTTTTTTTAGCTTTTTATTTATTTACATTTATTGTTTTAGATGGTATTGTAATTTAAAGTTAAGATTACAGTCAATATCAGCTAAATAATTTTGGATTACAATACTCTTTGTAACTTCCCTTTATGCATTAATTCTGATTTTTAAGAAGTATATTTATTGTTTTACAGGGTTTTTTTGTTTTTTTTAGTGGGGAGGGGCTGCTGCAATTTGTTGAGTACAAATATTGTTCATGGCCAAATTTAATTCATCCCTAAAAATTCAGTGTTTAATAGATTGTGCAGTTCAGTTTTTAGCTATTTCCTTATAGGGAGAGGTGTGTGTGTGTACACACACACACACACACACACGTTAAATTTTTCAGAATAAATATGTTGAAAACAAATTAATAAAATAGATAATCGGAAAATAGTACTTAGTCCTTGCTGACACATTTTATTATTAGACTTTATGAAGTCAAATGACAAAACACGTTGCCAAGGACTAAGTACTATTTTCTGATTGTCTCTCACTCATGCACACATACACACATGCACATCTATATTTTATGGAGATTCTTCATTCATTTCAAAACGTTTTATTTTGATGACAGAGGTGGTAGCCGATCAAACAAAGTCAATTGATGCAGTTGTCAGCTCTGACAAGAGAAGGGCTGCTCTTTTGGAAGAGGAAAAGAAACTGTTAACTGCAAGTCAGAAAGGAAATGTTGAGAACTTGGATAGATTGAATGCTGTAAGTTAAAACCTATCTACTCTCGTTGGGATTACCAGTTGATCCTCAAAGTTAAACAATGTCCAACTGATCAATGCCAAATTTTGGTGTCAATTTGAAAATTTCAAATGTTATAAGAACATTGATATGCAGGTTTATCAGGAAATTACAAACTGTAGAGTGTTTAGTATTGTAGTGTTTTTAAAAATGTAACTACACCAGTAGGATTAATCACCTGCTGATATTTAGTTTTTTAGGAACAGTCTTCTATGTATCACGTCCCTTCAGGACATAGACAATCATGGCTCTCTGCCACTTTCTACTTCATGTGGGTCTCTCTCTTCGCTAAGACCTCTGCTCTCCATTCCATCATCCATTTACACAACCTTCTATCTTTCCCACCCTCAGTATGCCTTTTGAGGGTCATGTGTCCAAGGAATTTATCTTTTCCTGGTTCTAAGTGTTCTTTCTGTTGCCATTTTCTTCAAGACTTACTTGTTGCTTTGCTTACCTGCTCAGTCCACGGAATTCTCAGTATCCTTCTGTAGAACCAAATTTCTTCTGCTTCTAGTTTTTTCTTCATGTGTGGAGAAATTAATTAAATATTCTATACTGTATGAAAATTTTTCTCTTTAAAGACAACATACAATATTTTTCTACACTTAGAATTATTTTGCCGTTTCTTAGGACTGCAGTTATGTTTTTGAAATGTATGTTTTTCTTTTCCTTTTGGTTCCTGTCCTTATTGTGTATTTTAAATTTAGTGTATTCTTGTAAAATATGAGACAATTATTTTTATTCTTTCTGATTTTCACACTAATTACTGTAACAGTCAGGGTAGCTACCCAGAATTTGGTAATAGTCTACCATTCATCCATGCATTGAATATTGCTGCCATATCTGGTCTGGTGCTTCTGCTATATATATTGAGAGATTTCTAGACTAAATTGAAAGAATCTGCAATGTTATTGGTCCTGGTCTGGCATCTTGTCTTTAGTCACATTCCCACCACTATAATATAGCTTTCCTGTATATTTTCTATAAATATTTTCATGGAAGTTGTTTTAATGCACTTTGCTCTTTTGGTACCTTGACTTAACAAATTTAAGTGCAGTACTAAATTGGCAGCTAGGTTACATTATTTTACTATTGAAATTGCTAAATATAACTATAAGTTGTACTCTAATAGTTTCTTCTCTCTCACTTATCTGTAGAACTCTATTCCAACTTTTTGTTTTCCCATCAACTACAATTTCCAAAAATTTAAATGCAATATCAATCATCATCTTTTGTTGTCTTGAATCCTGTTCTTTTTGTCTTTTTTCCTCAATGATGTCTTCTGTTTATTTTACTCTGTGGTTCCTTGCATCCTAGTGGCCTTATTACCTTGCTTGTGGGGAAATGATTTAAAAAAACAAAAACAATAATAAAACAAAATTAAGTCCATAATAGAATAATTTTAATTGTACCTGAATTGATTACTAGCAGACTTTTGTTTGTTGATACTTGGATCTAAGATGACAATACTTGTATATGGTCATGAATCACAATTCTAACATATGTGACACTGAGCTGTTGGCCCGTGGTCAACTCCCAGTCATGGTGTGAAACTGTGATATTTTTTCTACCAGCATTGTGGGGTTGACCCTTATTTGCTGCCACCAGTCTGTGTCCCGGTCAATTGGTGATTGTTGCTACCCACCAGGATCCTTAGGTCAGGTTACCAAGTGGGATGGTCGGTCGATTCTAATGGCTTCACACCAGCTGTAACCAGTTCGACACAAGCTCCGTCATTCCCAGCTCACTTCCAACATCTGGTTACCAAAGTAACTGCTTTGATTTCAAGTCTTACCTACTCAAGTTGTGATTTTGATCTTAGGTAGACAAGATCAATCAGGTGTCAGGCCGTAGTCTAGACCAGAGGTGATATCGCACAAGCGTAAAGAAAAGAAGCAAATAAAAACCCAAGAGGTTCAAGTATGTTGAAAGAAAACAAATCAAGTTTTATCTGTCTGTTATATACAGGAATGTGTGCTTTTCTTCGAACCCATTTTCTTCAGAGTGTGACACTTTTACGCTTCTTGGGCAAGTTCTGATCTTCTAAGTCAACTGGTTTAGTTTTTAAGTGCTGGCTTAGCTTCGTTCGTCAGTATAACTTGCTATTGGTAGGATAGGCGAAGTCAGAGTTCGTGGAATCTCTCGATCAGCTTCTGCAAGGCAACACTGGTTCCTGCTACCTGAACTGCAACTCCAAAAACTCAAAACTGACTCCAACTGACTGACTGCCCGAAGGTGTTTGTTTATATTGACACCAACCCAAAACTGGTGTGGGGTTAAACGTAATCTGGGGTTTTCAGTAAATCCCGATTTCTGACAAGAAACCTCTTTGTTGTCTGTCCAGGAAAATTGATTACTTCCCATTTTGGAAAATTAATAACTTTCCATTTCAGGGGGATCCATTTGTTTGGAGAGGTTGTTGGAGAGCTATCCTTCTAAACTCCCCCTTTCTCACAATGATACCTCATACCAAATCCTTTCAGTGAGCGTTAACAATTTCCCTGTCTTTCTCATCAAATTACCTCCACCTATCACCATTGCTACCACTTGACGAATGGCGTCCCAGACATGCAGGCATGGCTAAGCTGGCCTCATTAATATTATAACCTATATATATATATATATATATATATATATATATATATATATATTTTTTTTTTTTTTTTTTTTTTTTTGTTTACAAAATTCTCTTTCCCACCAGCCAAAATTCTTATGAATAACACATGGCCACTTAAAATCTCTCAGATCTTTTGGTTACTTTGCATCTTCTTAACCAGCACTTTTTACAAACACTGTCAGTCAATTGTCAAACTCTGATATCTGGTCCCTTCATGAAGTTAGCGTCTACGAGAACCCTTGTCTTCTTTGAAAAAAAAAAAGTAAATAAATTGATAATAAATTTCTTTGTCTCCAAATCGGCAATTCTCCTGAGATATTTTGTCATGCCAAAATTCTATAATTGACATATGGCCACTTAATGTGTCAGTACTTAAGATGATATCTTGGGAAAATAAACAAGGGTAATTCTCTCTACCCCGTACTGACAAATACTTCGGAATATTTTCTCCTGCCATAACTTTTATAATTATCATATGGCCATGCCTTGCTGGTATTTAAGATATCTTGTTCTCGGGTTTTTTGTTAATGAGTACTTTTACAAATATCATTAATCAATTGTCAAAAGCTTGCATATGGCCTTTTTGTAAGTCCGCTGTTTATGCCAATTCTCAGGTTTCTGAGAAAAGTAACTAGATCTTATTTTTAATGTAAAAAATCTCTTTTCTGTTCTCTGTATTTTCTTGTGTAATTTTATGGTTAATTACCATAGCTAAATAGTGTCACATATCTTAAAACCAGCATTGTTCAACAACTCTTAAATTGCAGTTCTTATTTTAACCTAATATGATTAAGATGCATAATGCACAGTACTGAGATTCTTTAAAAAGAAAAAAAAAATAGAAAGTTCTTGATAGTTCTTGAACAATCATTGATTAGAAAAACATTTTTCATCATAGTTATCCAAACCTCTGTTAAAATGTTAGGTTGAATCATAAATAATTTCTGGTTTTGTTTATCAATTTTATTCTTCCAAGTGTTTTTCAATTAAATAATTTCTTATTTAATTATAGTCACCATCATTTGCTATGACTAGTTGCCACTTATCAAGAAGCTTTTAAATATCTTTGTGTGCAATTCCACAGGTTTTGGTCTGAATAAGGTTTTTTAACAAATTCCTGAATGGGGCTTTGATTAGAAAACGTTCTCCCCATCAAAGCATTTTGCAGCAATCAAAAAAGGTAAGAATCGGTTGGTGCAAGGTCAGGAGATTATGGTGGATGAGGTAGAATCAACAGTTCCAAATTTTTTTTTTTTTTTTTTTTTTTTTTATTTATTTGTCTATTCTTGCTGTTGTGGGCACAGTCATGGAGAACAACAACTTTTTTTATTGACAAGTGCAGGGCGCTTTTCATTCAAACTTTTATGGAAATGTTGCAGCTGCTGGACGTTTACATGTGCATTTAGTGTTTCATTATGTTTTAAATACTCTAAATGAATAATACCCTATATCCCAACACACACACACACACAATTAACTTTCTTTCATAAAGTTCAGCTTTTATAGTTCATTGTGGAGATTTTTCCTCAACAATCTGTTGCTTTGGTGTTGGACATTGTTGTTTGTAACCCATTTTTCATCATCTATTTAATGATTGGTTAGTTAAGGTGATACATTTGTCATTACATTTAGTTTCCAAAAACAAATTACTTATGACTCAATCAAATGTTTATAAAAAGGTTTAAAAAAAAAATTATTTTGATATTAGTATGCTTGAGAATATACAACAGAAGTATCCATTTGTAGCATTATACAAGTTTGGATGATTATTGGCTTCAATCACTTTTCCACTTTCATGACTTAGCTTGTCTCTGCCAATTCTATATTTTCCTAGAAATTGTTCTGATGAGCTTACCTCTTTGATAATCACATATTCATGAATTTAAGTGCAATATTAGACTGACAGCTAGGTCTTATCATTTTACTGTTGAAATTGCTAGATATAACCATGGTGATATTTTAATATTTTCCTTTCTCACCTGAGGGACTCATTCATTTCCTGTTGACTTATATCTTCAAAAATTCAAATGCAATTTCAGTTATCTTGTTCTGTCTCCTTGAATTCCGTCCTCTTATTGCTATCTCTTGTCAATAAGGTTTTCTTGATTTCTTTCACACTCAGTAAGAAAAAAAACACCCTCACTCTTAGTGGCTTTATCACCTTGCTTGGGATGAAATGATAAAAAAAAAAACTGGTTAGTTTGTATATTGTGTCAATTTATATCTATTAAAATAATCAGGTATTGTAAAATAATTCTTTATATATTAGGGGTTGCTGAAAATCTCTTGGTTCAACTGAGAAACCCTTATATTTGGTCAGATTTTGAGTTGAGGACTTTTCACAACGTGTGTGTAATGATCTCTCATAGATTTACCAAATCTTTTACTCTCTCTCTCACTTCCTCGCAGATATATGAGGAATTGAGGGCTATTGGTGCTGATGCTGCAGAATCTAAAGCTCGCAGAATTTTGGCAGGTCTTGGGTTCACGAAAACAATGATGGAGAAACAGACAAAAGACTTGTCAGGTGGCTGGAGAATGAGAGTTTCACTTGCACGGTAGGTTATTTTCACGCTTTGCAAAAAATCTTTTTTTTTTTTTTTTTTTAAGGCCAAGTCATAGTGCAAGTCAAGGTCTAACTTGAATCTCATCATTCAACTGGAAGCAAAGATTTTTAGTTTCAATTTGTGTTTGCAGTTTAAGAAGTTCAAAGAAAAAGTAAAGATAAAGGCCTTATTACAATTAATATATGATTTAGCAGAACTTTGGATTCATCATTTCCTGCCCCATTAAAAACTGGTGCACAAAATGCATTTTAATCTTTGAATTATCCACATTAAAACAGTTTTAATGAAAAGAAAAACAAATATCGGAACTATGAACTCTGGAACAAAAATGACCTGAAACAAAATAAACATGAAAGTAACTTTTTATTTTGTTTTTTTATTGTTTAGAATTAAGGTAACTATTGTTATGCAGACTTATTTTATTATAAATATACTTTTTATGATTATAGATAGATTAAAGTATACAAAATCTAACAATATCGAAATTAAATTTATTGAATTTAGTTATGACATTAACATTCTTAATAAATAATTAATCATTGATTTTTGTAGTAAAAAAAAATATCACATTTGATCATATTTTGTTTTTTAACAGTAAACTAAAATGTAACATACTCTAAAAAAAAATAACTTTTAGAAAGAAAAACACCTATTACTCATAAAATATTAAATTCTATCATCAATATATTTTTTTAGAATAACAATATCATAGAAAACAAACTGTACCAAATAATAGCATTTTTAAATAAATTTCATAGTTTAAAAAAGAATCAAAGAAAAAGTCTTCAGTATAAAAGTTTGTTAAAAATTAAGCATAAAGCATTATAAAAAATTAACTTATTGGGAGAGACTTTGTAATATTTTTTAATAAGAAAGACAAGAAAAATATCAGATTAATAAATTAGTTTTTTAAACCAAGTAAAATTAGAATCTTACATTTCGGCGAAGAAGTGTAGTAAAAATTTAACATAATCTCTTCATTTGTTAATTAGAAAAATACAAATTACGCAAAAATAAAGTTGATCATCACCAATGTATTTGCTTTTATAACTAAAATTTTCATAGAGAAGAATATTAACTTTGTGTGGAAAATGAAAATTTAACTTCCAAGTAACA
Source organism: Acanthosepion pharaonis (assembly GCA_903632075.3). Taxonomy (NCBI): domain Eukaryota; kingdom Metazoa; phylum Mollusca; class Cephalopoda; order Sepiida; family Sepiidae; genus Acanthosepion; species Acanthosepion pharaonis. The sequence continues at coordinate 2,091,051 of CAHIKZ030001624.1, read as the reverse complement.
AAACCATTAAATTTCTTTAGTAAATTTCGCATAAAAAACATTTCCTTTTGCAATGAAAACATAAAATAATGTATTAAGTCTGAAAGAAATAAAATGAATAAATCTTATACTTACTTCAATTAAATAGGCTAAAGTTTTTCTAGATGGAAAAAGCAAAAATTTCTTAAGCCGACTACAGCAGTGAAGTATCATAAATCCAAACCAATAAGAAAGATTTCCGCTCTCAGTGGAACAACGAGATTTGAGAGATGCTTCCACTTCTGGTCATGACTTGCACTATGACTTGGCCTTACATAAAGATTGCCATGTAGTGTAACAAAATAAAACACCCTTTAAATTTTCAGGAAATTACTTACCCCTTAATTGAGGCTGCAAGCATCTTCAAACTTTCATTACTGAAAAAAATTAAAACTGAACATTTACCATGATGTTGTTGTTGTAACTAGAGTTATCTTCTCGTTAATAAAAATGTTTTAAAGATACCATCCTACATCTGTTTGAGCTAATTTTTAAATTTTATAAATGTTGTGTTTTTCTATTTAAATTTTTTTTTTTTTTAATTGAAAAATAGCAGCATTTAAAAATGATAAGTTAGAAAGACCCGCATTAAAACTATTAATTTATTGTGATCCTTATTCAATGAGATGGAGACCTTCAGTTTTTCCTTTTAAAAAAGAAGCCTATTTACATTCTGACTATTCTCCTTATCCTGGTTATCATATTTATTGAAGCATTGACTTATGAATATGTTGACATAATAATTGTGAGTTTATGGCAGTGTACATGGGCTCAGTTTTTACCTGCACTGTTTCCACTGAGTAGTGAAACAAGAACAGCCTGCCCTGTAGGTTACGTGGATTGATATACACCTGATAACGGCTGGAGGGCCCAACATACAAAAGGTTGTGATAACAACAACAAAGATGAGGATAATAGTCCAAATGTAAATAGTGTAAATAACTCGTCATCCCAGAAATTCAAACAGAAAAGAAGCTACTTGGACCTTTAAATAATTACAAAAGTTAACATTTTGTAAAATCTGCCAACCTAGCCAAATGGAAAAAAATTTTTTTTTTTTTAAGCAGTTCTTGCTAGGGCCAAGAACTTTTCAGCACTCCTTCATAAATTTACATTGTTTAAAAGTTATGGAATATTGGTTATAATATTGAGGTTTAACAGAATTCTCACTAATTCATTATTTCGTTTAATGGAGAAAAAATATATTTATGTTTATATATGTTAGTGTTTATTATTATTTTTATTTATTTACTTTTAGAGCCTTGTTTTTAGAACCAACTCTCTTGCTATTGGATGAACCTACAAACCATCTTGACTTGAATGCAGTTATTTGGTTGGATAAGTAAGTCATTATCTCTTTCTCTTATCAGATGAAATTTCTTTTTCTCAAACAAATATCATCTTAACCAATGTAACCTTGAAAGCCATTTCTATAAAGATCACACAAAATTCTTTTTTCATTTGCAGTTACCTGCAAGGGTGGAAAAAGACTCTTCTTGTTGTTTCTCACGACCAGAGCTTTTTGGACAATGTCTGCACTGATATTATACATCTGGACCAACAGAAACTCTTCTATTACAGGGGAAATTATGGTAAGTATATTTAGAATCAAAGACTTTCCTCTTCCCCAAATTTACTGTCATACCAAACAAATAAATTGGACTAATTACTGTTGTAATTAACCTGAAGGAAAAAAAAAAAAAATTGTACACTGACATAGAAGGCTGCAGCAAAAATACATAGTCTGATACAGTTATTACCTGAATCTTGATCTAAAATTTTCACTGTATAATGTTTAATTTATATTACTAATATTTGCAATTATGTTGAAAAGTAAGTATTTATTGTCTTAAATGCATTTTTCATCACTAATTTATGGACGGCTATCTGTGAAGATATACAAAATATAAAGAACTCAAATCTTATCTCTGCATTTAAGTATTGCATTAATATTTAAGCTTAGCTTTTAAAACTTCAATGATAATTCTTCTGCTGCCACTTAATTTAAAGACCTGTACATAGGTCCTTACTTTCTGTACAAAAAATTTTTATTTCATGGGTGACCTTCACTGGATTGTGCAATTAATTTTGATTATTTCCAAATTTATTTCCAAGTTATAAAAATTACTGTACAAAAAAAAAAATCATTGCAAAATCCACTTAAAAAAAAAAAAAAAAAAAATTGCCAAAAAAACAAACTTGGGAATAAAAAATTTCAGGATTACAAATCCGGATCTAGCCAAGTATGTTTTTAATTTGCTCACGGTGTTGGCCTGATTCCAAAATGTTATATGTTGGGTTATGGCTTCTAAGAGTAAAGTTGAAAAAGTGTAATACACTGACAGTGGCATTTTTTATATAGAAAAGAAATGAGCTAGAGTTGTCCCTCTAATTGAAAAATTGATGGTGACATTCACATTTATTATATAGACAAAGAAGATGAGATATTTAAAAGTTGTAGAATTGTGTCCCTTTAATTGAAAAAGTGTGACACACTGATATTTGCATTTATTATATAGATTTTGCATTTATAACTGACTTTCATTAAATGAAAGCCTTGTGCTAATGAATGTCTCAGGAACAAAAAGCTTTAATAATATGTGTGTGTAGTAATATTTTGTTTTTTTGTTTGTTTGTTTTTTATTTTTTTATAGGTGCCTTCAAAAAAATGTTGGTCCAGAAAAGGAAGGAACAGTTAAAAGAATATGAGAAACAAGAAAAACGGATCAAAGAGATGAAAGCTTCAGGGAAATCTTCTAAACAAGCGGTATGCATTTTTTACTGTGAAGAGAGCTAAGTGAAAATGTTCAGTTTTAAGAAATCCTTTTCTTGTGTGGAGTTGTCCTAAAACAGTAAGGGGGATAAGGGAAGAGAAACAGAATTATATGCAATGAAAAACTTTTGTCAGCCACTTCGAGATTGAGATTCGCTCAATTGACTACTAAATTCTTCGCTCCAATATATTGCAGAAAAGAAAATGTTTAATGTAATTTAAGTTTAACAATGCGGTAGAACCAGATGGAATTGTAATGAAGATTACTGAAATAATCTAAATATATGACAATGGCAAAAGACATCAGCAGATATAGTATCATTGTGATGCCAAAGAAACAATCTACAAATGAATGGAATCTCTCTTGGACAATCAGTTTGAGTCACATAATTAATTAGATAATTAGGGTTCTAATGAATAGAGCTCTTAGCAGAATCAGACTACAAATAAAACAAGAATAGTATATCTTTATTCAGGTCACTGGTACAAGAAATGCAATCATTGTGATCAGAAGGCTATCAAAATGAGCAATACAAATGTAGTAAGACCTGTATTTGTGTGTCAAAGATTGCACAAAAGCATTTGATAAAGTACTGGACAAAGACCTGCTTGAAGTGCTAGGAAAGCTTGATTTATATGGGAAAGATATTTGAGTACACTATAAACTTTACTGGGAACAAGCAGCCTGCATGCAGAGAGAGAACAGGTTCAGTGAATATGCAAAATAGAAAGACAAGGATGCATTTTCTCAATAAATTTATTCAACCATTACAGCAAGATAACCCTAAAGAGAACTAGAAGACCTACCCGCATTTATTATTGACAGACAGAATCTTAACAAGATATGTTGATGGCAGGATGCAGAAAGGAAACTAAAAAAAAAAACAAAAAACTCTTAGATAAGTAGTAGTGGAAATTGACTGGCAGAAGACCTAACATACAGTTGTCTGCAAGAGATGGCCTAAGGTGGGAGTTATTTATTGGGGGATGTCAAAACCAAACACATACAGAAACTTAACTATCTGGGTAGTATCTATCTATATTTCTGAGATTAGGTATTATGTACACTATTTACATTATTTGGACTATTGTCCTCATCTTTGTTGCCATGTTTATTACGTTTCAGCCATTATACGCTCTGCCGTTCTTCAGGTGGTTGGGATCTCGAACTGAATCTTTTATTTCACTCACTGGCGTAGACTGTTCTAGTTCCACATGCCATGTCTAATGGGTGTCAGTTATCTCCTGTTAATTCTCCTCTCAAAGTTCTCCACCACCTTAATCACATATTGAACTCACACTCTTTGGGTCCTGTCACTGGATCTAACCAACACCTTTATCCACTGTGCCATGTGTCCTTGAAGGCACATGGCACAGTGGATCTAACTAACTGATAACTGACATCCATTAGACATGGCACATGGAACTTGAACAGTCTACCCCAGCGAGCGAAATAAAGGGTTCAGTTTGACATTCCAACCACCTGAAGAAGGCTGGAGCATACAATGGCTGAAACGTAATAAATATGGCGACAAAGATCAGGACAATAGTATGAATAATGCAAATAGTGTATCTGGTAACAAACAAAAATTATATGGAAATCAAAAGACATCTAGGATTAGGGAAAGATATCTTCCAGAAACTAAGTAGAGTATTAAAATGAAAAAAAAAAATATTGTTAGAAACAAAGGGAAGACAGTACTGAACTGTTATATAATATCTAATCTCCTTTTTATAGTAGTGGATGTTGGACAATTTCTTCACAGATAAAGAAGAAATTTGAAATGACAGCCATCGTTCTACAGAAGGATGCTGAAAATATAAGAAAACTAAAAGGATATTTATATTTAAAATCAGAAAGAGACAGCTTAAATTTCTGGGATACACAATGAGAACAGTGTGTTTGGAGAATTTAACACACACAGGACATTGAAAGGAAGAGAAGCTGGAGGAAACTGGGAGTAACCTACTTAATGATTTTGTGTGAATGAATGTCAGAACAAAGACAAAAAAAATGTAGGAGAGAGTCAGAAGTTACTTAAGGCAAGTAACTGCTATAAAATATTTAGAGATTTTTGATAAAATACAAAGAATCTGCAATGTTATTTGTCCTGACCTCGCATCTCAACTTCAGTCACTTTCCCACTGCTATAATTTAGTTTTCCTGTGCCTTTTCTATAAATACTTTTATGGTAATTGTTCTAATAAACTTTCCTCTATGAATTTAAGTGTAGTATTATATTGATGGCAGGGTCTCATCATTTTGCAGTTGAAAATGCAAAAGATGTTACCATAAGTTCAATGCTAATACTTTCTTCTTTCGTGCTTCTCACTTGTGGAACTCTCTTCTTGCTTTCCAGTCAACTTTGATCTTCAAAAATTTAAATGTAATGCCAATTGTTATCTTCTGTCTTAATTCATGTTCATTTATTGTTCTCTCTCTTTAAGTTTTTTTTTTTTTTTTTTTTTTTATTCATTATTTAACACACAGTAAACCCCTTCACCTTGCATCTTGGAGGCTTTATTGCCTTGCTTGGGTGAAATGATTAAAAAGAAAAAAATAATAAAGTTTCGAAATTGTAGAAAGATGATCATTCATGTCTTGAAGGGACATGGTACATAAGATTAACTTTCTTTCTACTTAGAAAGTCCTCAATAACAATGTTATATGAAGTGGATATCCTTATCAGTACTTGTTTTAGATCTTTTATATATTAATAAATTTTTTGTTGTTGTTCTTTCTCTCTAGGAAAGTAAGCAAAAAGAAGCATTGACTCGTAAACAGCAGAAGAACAAAGCCAAACAAAATATCTTTGCTGAAGATGACAAACCAACAGAACTTTTACAAAAGCCAAAGGATTATATTGTAAAGTTTTCATTCCCAAATCCTGCTCCACTGAATCCACCCATTTTAGGAGCTCATGGTAAATTACCTTTTTTTTTTTTTTTATATATTTATTAATCAATGCCTATAAATTAGCTCCTTTTCTATAGCAATTAAACAATGCCTATAAATTAGATCTTTTTTTAGTAAATGATTTGAAAATCTTAAATTGTTCAAAGTAGATCTTACTAATTTAAATTAGATATCTTTTAATTCTTTATTTAAGAAGATGGTGGGAGGCTTTCAACTGATGAAACTTCAAGCTAGTAATATTTCATCATGAAGCAGGCCTTGAGCTTTTAGTGTTTTTTTTATATGTCTTGAATAAAAACGACAATACTGAAAAAAAACCTAACGACAAACCCATCTACTCAGTAAAGTGCTTAAAGCTTAAGTTGCCTAGACAGAGCAAAAAAATGCTTAAAAACATTAAATCCTATGAAAGGATGGTCCTAGCCATAACCAGAGTTTCATGCTCATGCAACCTTCAGACAGCTTGAAAAAAAAAATATATATATATAATGAAAATTTGTACTCTCAATGAGGGCTCTTGGCATGAAAAGTCTATTGAGACTCTCCCACTTTCAAGTGGGACTCATATATAAGATCCATCAGTAAAGACCATGAAAAAGTGTCAGTTCTTTGTACCATTCCAAAAACTATCTGGGCTGAACTTTTGGTAAAAATATGAACATTTGTGAGTTCTGATAGCATTTTCTAATAATTTTAGAAAACCATAGGTCCCTGTCATACTGCCCTGGAGACAACTTGGTAGGGTGGGATCGATCTAGTCTTTACTAAATCTTACTAGATTCCATTTGGTTTATTTTGAGATCAAACATTCCTAGAGTCTTCTCCAAATTAATTTTATTAATTCTATTTATTATTTTTAATTTATTTCCTTTTTATCCTCAACACATAATTAGTTTGCCTGAGTTAAGTGATTATTCCTAATTATTTTTTGCTTGAAATTGTCATTGGGCATTCTTATGCAGTAAAATGCTTAATGAGGGTTATCACACTGTTATATCCCTAATACAGTAAAACATTGAGCCAGGAGGACCACCCTGTTATGATTTAAATGACTTTTCACCACGTGTGTGTGTTACAAGAACTACTCAAGGTAGAGGGTTACTGTGTGGAATTGTATGAGAGTCTGACACCTCTGAATGTTGACTTTAATATATATATATATATATATATATATATATATATATATATATATATATATATATATATATATATATAAATATCAGTGGAAAATATACATACATAAAAATTATATAAATAACCATATATATATATTTTAGAATAAAAATTCCAAGAGGAAGAATCCAGGTAGAACTCAATGTCTAGGACAGAGTAAGGATATAATAAAAAAAGGCTTAAACACTAATATTCCATGGTCATAATTTATTACATTGGAATCGTAAATCATATATATATATATATATATATATATATATATATGAGAGAGAGAGTATGAAGAAAATTGGTGACTGAGTTCACTGAGGTCCTAAAATCTTTACAGTGTCTCCTGCCACAAGTGAAAAATAAGATGCAAACCATAGCATCTATGTAGATGTAGGCATATGGTAAGCTTTGAAGAAATGGTGTGGCAGGGAATCTACTAATTCACAGTATGTGACTTGTATTATTTAGCTTGTACCATATTTAATCTTTTTCTTTTATAAATTTAATGATGTTTTGTCTTTTCCAGGTGTGTCCTTTAAGTATGAACATAGTGAATGGATTTTCAAAGATCTGGATTTTGGTATCGACATGACATCTCGAGGTAAACGCTTGTCTTTATAACCAATGCTAAATAAATTAATCTCTTGTTCATGTTTAACTACATTTGATGTCAGAATAAGAAAAAAATCTCTTTTTTTTTTTTTTTTTTTTTTTTTTTTATTATTATTATTATTATATAGAATTCATGCAAGGTAGACATTTGGGGAGGGGAGGAGATCAAGTATCATTCATATCTTGTTTATATAATGATTATGCTTCATTTTTCTTTCTGCAATATTATTATAGGCTCATTTTATAAAAACTTTTAAAGCCAAATCATTGTCAGAATGGTTTGCCAACACTTATTTTTTACCTATAACAATGTTAGATTGTCATGATAATCTTGTAATTTGAAGAATATATATATATTTTTTTTTTTTTTTTTTTTATAAATGTTTGAAGAAATTGAAATTCATCATCAAAACTGGTCTAAAATTAATTACAAGCCTACATGTAATTTTAGTAAAAAGGTGGAGTTAAAATATAAAAACTCAATTTGGAAAATTAATTTCTATAAATGACAATGTATTGTTTAGTGAGAAAATTCTCTTCATTTCTCTTATTAGTTGCTATTGTTGGGCCAAATGGTGTTGGGAAAAGTACATTTTTAAAGTTGTTAAAAGAAGAATTGGAACCAGTAAGTATTTTTCTGTTTATATTTATTTTGAATAAGTTTCAATGCTTTGAAAATGAGTGCTAGTGTGATTAAATCATTTTCTAATTCATGCAAAAGTGTTTTTTGTATTAAAAAGTAATAAAGGGACTTCGTAATATTAGGAACTTACAAATGCCATGGTAGGAGTGATTTTTTTTTTTCCTACTTCTCTCTCTCCCCCTCCAACTACAAATTAAATAGAGTAAACTGAGATTTATTAGCCTTGAGTGGCAGTTTAGGAGAATGACAACTCTGAATTAGAACCATGGAGGAAAAAAAAAAAAAAAAAAAAAAAATGGTGTATTTTACAAATCGTATAGAATATTTCAATATTTATAGTTGTTATATATAATATATTTAAATATTATGTTGGTTAAGAAATAATAGTAACACCTATAAATATTGAAATATTTGATACGATTTGTAAAATACACAATTTTATAAATTTTAACTCCCATATCCATTCAGGATGTCAGTGACCCTGAGTCTTCAGTTTCCTTTTCTTCATTGTGTGTGAATTGCCAGCCTTTGTTTGGAAAGATAGTGGAGTGACTTCCCATTGTCATTCTCCTAGACTGCCACTCACAGCTAATAAATCTCAATTTACTCTAATTAATTTAGAGAGAGAGAGAGAAAATCACTTCAACCATGGCATTTGTAAGTTCCTAATATTACAAACTTCCTTACTTTTTAACACGAAAAACACTTTTACGTTAATTAAAAAATTATTTAATTACACTAGCGAATTTACCGTAAGTGTCATAGATTTTACTTAAATAATGTTTAAATATAAAATTTTTAAAATCGTAATATACATATACTTGATATGGAAAAATAATTTTACTTACTGTAAGTTATTCTAATACATTTACTTCTATTAAAAAGAAATATAGTCTATTAAAACCAACAGTGAAAATATTTTAAAGTTGTAATTAAAATTGTAGTTAAATAAAATGAATTCTAACCTAAACTTCTTTTAAATTGTAATTAAATAAAACGTTTTCTAACCTAAAGACCTCCCTCTTAGTACTACACACACTTAAAAATAAAACACCTACAATAAAATGAAATTAATATGAAATGCTAGAAGATGTAAGCTTTTGAATGACCCATGTCCTTTGTACTTACATGAGAAACAATATATTACTAGGTTTATATAAAAAATAAAAGTTTACTAAATCAGTGAAATTAATTAGCTATTTTTGCCATCATTGTCATAAATTTTACTTAATAATATTTAAATATAAAAAAACAAACATTATAAACTTATAATATACATACTTATACTTGATGTGTAAATAATTCTACATACTGTAAGGGATTGTATTAAATTTAATTGTTCTTAAAAGAAATATAGTATATTAAAAATTAAAAGTGAAAATATTTCAAATCGTAGTTAAATAAAACGTATTCTAACCTAAACACCTCCCCAAAATCTTTAAATAGAAAAATAGAAAAAAATGCCGTAAGAATTTTTGCCGTTAACAATAAAAAATTTTTAAAAAATCCAGACGACATGCATTTAATAAATGTCAGATTTCATTGAAAAATTCATCCCTACCCCCTACCAAAACGTAACTAATAACTGATACATCAAAATACAGACATAATGAACATGCAGACACCCCTTGTCTGGTGGAAGTGGATTTATCTGTAACCTTGGAAACGTGAATTATGATTTTTGCTGTGTCTTTAAAACCCAGTAATTTTAAAAGTTACTCCAGAATTCACTTGAGGATGAAATGGAACTAATGTCTTTAATTTAATTACAAAATTAAATTCGGAGCTTTTAGCTTCCATTTTTTGAAACATGGTTAGAACTGTGTAGCGAAAAAAAAAAAAACATTTTAAATCAATATATATATATATATATATATAAGTTTCTGTAGGGTGCTATATTAAGTAAATTATGTCCATGCAATTATTTTTTGCTTTAGTTCAAAATTTCATGGCTTTATGCTTAACTTTTTAAAGTGACCAATTGTTAAGAAGTCTTAGTGCCATTTTGCCATGTGGAATGGTCTTTTTTTCGTTCTCTTGTAAGGAGTTTACAAAAAAAATTAACTCCTGTTTTGAAAGTACCTACTACTTTAGTGAATACTGGTAATGTTCTCATCCAGGTGCTTTAGATTCACTAAATCTCTATATCCATGTACTGGTAGCTATCTTTCCTCCACTTTTCCCTTCTCTTACTCTGTTTTCATCATCTGTCCCTATTCTCCCTCTTGCATGCATGAATAAGAAGTCAGGTCTTGTCTTTATCCAGAGACTATGACTACAATGTGTTAAGTCGACAACAATAACAAAAAGAAAATTATTTGCACTTTGTTTGTTTTTTGTTTTTTTTTTCCTTTAAAAATTGCATTTTGTCATTTTTGTTTTCTATATTCCTCCAGCTATAAAACAAGGCTTTTAAAAATATTGTTTTGATCTTTTAATAATGGCTGTATCATTTCTGCTTTCAGATTAAAGGAGAAGTTAGGAAGAACCACAGACTTGTAAGTGACTTCCAAGAATTTAACGGATTTTATTTATAATCCAACATCATTTCTCATTACTTTAAATGTTATATTTTGTGGATCCACATGATTGAGTTGACGTTCTTTTTCTGTGTCATGTCCCTTAAGGACATTGGTGATCATGGTTCCCCACAATTTCATGTCCATTGTATCTCCTAGTAAATTTTGATGGGATCTCTACTCAAACACATCTATCCATTAAATATGACATTTAAAGTCATAAAACTTATAATGCAGCAGCTTTTTTTTTTTTTTTAAATTTAATTTCTCTTTTTCTTTTTTAAATCTTGCATTTTATTTATTTTTTAAACTTAATAGTTGTCAACTTCATACATTTCACATCTATTTTTAAAAGATTTTAATTTAATTTTCAAATTGTTTTGTAACAATTTTATTTATAAATTGATTACAAACAATCCCAATGTAAATTTGTGTTCCTTCATGGAAAATTAAGTCCATGGTTAAAAAAAAAACCAGAAATAATATACTTTCCCAAAATAAAACTGTTTCCCTGATTATATTTTTGATCCAACTACAAAAATGACACTTTAACTTGATAGTAACAGTATGATAGTTGTATGACCAGGTAATTAGACTGGGACCCAGGTTCAAATCTCATCATGATTAATGTATCAAACAGGTGACTATCCTGATGGGTGGCACTGTTGGTAAATGCCTGACAACCATACCACAGTGAATGTAAATAGGTAGACAGAGCTTTTTGGAAGCATGAAGTTTTGAGGGTTTCCACATGTTGGCCTTATTTAGCTATTGATCTTACCAAATTATGCACTCTCTCTGGAACTGTAAGGTCTACTCAGCCTAGTTGTGATGTAAACTGCAGGTGTGCTCTGTGGGTATTGAAGAAACAAAGATTTACTTGAGTAAGCATTTGCAACAGGGCTTAGCTAGCCACCTTAGTAAATAAACTCCTTAGAGTAACAGATACTGACAATCAGTAAAGCACAATTTATAAAAAATAATCCATTATAACAAAAATGCATTAAAAATGTTTTCAATTGTGTGGCATAATTGGCCATGGTTAAGTGTAATCAGTGTTACTGACAATTAATGCAGAACAAAGCTTCAAAACAAAATATATTTAAAAAACAAAAAAAAAACTCACTGTCTAGAAGATGCCAGATTTACCACTCAATAGTGGAGGAATTTTTAGCAGGATCAAATGCACACATTCGGAATGATAACCAATAGTGATAAATGACAAAACACCAATATACAAATTAACAATATTTACTTATAACTAGACACAGTATATGAAAGCATTTAGGTGAGAGAATGCGTGGAAAGATGTATGCTATACATTTCTGTGTAAAAAGATTCATGCATTGTTTTGTGAGGATAAGAGCTGAAACAAAAACTTAGCTACGGTTTTTCTGAAATAAAATGAGATTTTCACTTTTCCCTTTTCTCTCTTATGTTTCTCTTTGTCCTTTTTATTTTCAAATCAGTTTATTCGCTCAGGTCATGGTGTTCGTTGATCTATTCTTCTTTCTTCAATACCGCATTTGTTAGTTGGTTGAGGAGGTTCACTGCTATAGAAGTTGTACATTCAGTTATGAAGGTTCGGCACTGTATAAGTCACATATTTAGCTGTGTAGAATTCCTAGTTTGGATCCTTTGTCTAATATATCACATATGCATTTCTTAGGTGACCGTCATGTTTTGCCATTCACCTATGCCTTTAATGTAAGCAGCATAGTGTTGAGTTTAATTGGTGTTCATTTTTATCGTGTGAACTCTCTTGCTTGACTGTAACAAGTAAAAGAAGAATTTATTTGCACAAGACTTGTTCTGCCTGATTCTGTGTTAGGAGTTTATGTGAGTTGGGGATGGCAACAAGGGAGATAAGTCATTAAATGTAGATTGTGTGTGGGTATAGGTTGTCAGTTGTAGAACGCCATAACATCAGTAAAAGGCTCAACAAACGGTAGTCCTGGGCATGACTACAGACTATAAACTACATCTAACAGCAAGGCTGCTGATAGCAAAATGGGAGATTTTGAGGAGCATGAAACCCCCTCTTAATTTATGTTGTCCCCAGGTCCACTCTGAACCAGGGTGGTAGCACCTGTTGCATCTCAGCTATGGTCAAATAGAGAGAACCCCCACTTCCCAAACAAAACCCTATGAAAGTATAACACCACCTATGTTTAGTAAAGGTCCAAACAACACATTTTATCTGTAGTTGAAAGAATACAATTGCATTCAAAACCCCTAAATTTCAGCATTAAATAACTCAAAGAGGTTGATATGTTGCTAAACAAAATCAATCAATCAACCAACCAACTCAACAAACAGAATTGACAAATTTTTAGTGAAACAAGAAAAGGACGAAAAAGAACAGGGCAAAATAATACTAAGAAAAACGTGAAAACTGTACAAATCAACAGTAATAAGGCAAAATGTTTACAAAGAACAGACAAGTGATTCTAGTGTTTAGACTTGAAGACAAAGAAAAATATGGCTAATGAGACTGAAAAGTTGTCTATTTGGTTAGGAAAAAATCTCAGCATGCAACTGTACAGTTTGTCTCTAAATTTAGTGGGGAGATGTTTTTAGCAATTATTCCTGTGATTGAAACCAACAAATAGCCATCTTTTTTTTTTTTTTTTTTTTTTTTTTTTTTTTAAATAACCGTGTCTTAATGATTTTAAAAAAAAAAAAAAAGTTTTTGGTTTGTTTATAAAATACATTTTGAGACTATTTTGAAAAAATCTAATTTTCAAATTATTTATTGCTTTTGTACACGAGTAATAACTTCTATTACATGCTATTTAATAAAAGTGATTTGATTAAAATAGAAATTTATGAAACCACAACAGAAGCAAAAAAAAAAAAAAACATGAAGTAGAGATCTTTGGTAATTTTGAAATAAAGTGATGCAAATTTTCCCCACTGATTGACTTTTTATATGATATTCATTATGTTTGTAATTTTTAATTATTTTTGTAGCTTAATTGAAAATATGATCAACATTCTGCCGAATTAGCTGAACCTTGATGAAACTCCAGCTGAATATTTACAGGTAATATTCTTCAGAATGTTAACAATCATTTCTCTCTACAATTTCCTGTTCATTGCAGCTCTTGATAAATTTTGTCTTTTTGTTATCTTTTTTTAAACCTTGTTTTGCTATCCATTTACTCAAACTTGTTAAGTAAGTTGTGTGTTCTTTTCCTCTGTCTTGTGAGTATCAAATTTTTCCCAGCTCTCTTATGTGCTCTAGAAATTTTAACTATTTCTTCCTGATGTTAATTATAAGTTTTTATTTTATCTAAAACTTTGTCATTGCTCGCATGTTTAGTCCATGATATTCTCAGCATCCTTTTGTAGAACCCTAATTCTCTTACCTCAAGTCCCTTTTTCATCTGTGATAAAATTGTCCAGAATTCACTACCATGTAGGATATATAAGCTGTTATTACATCACAGTTCAGTAGTGTTTTCTTTGTTTCTAATGAAATTTTCTTGTTTCTTAATTTTTGGCTTAGGTTTTGGAAAGCATCTTGCACCATCAGATTTCACTGTTGCATCATTTTCTATCCTCTGTTAAAATGCTTCCTAGATTTTTTTTTTTTTTTTTTTTTTTTTTTTTTTTTTTTTTTTCATTGTTGAGCTCTTCCTTTCACTGACAACCATACATTCTGCCTTCTTATAATGGAAGTTTAGTCCTTTCTTCTTACTTTCCTTTACTACCTTCTTTAGGAGTTTCTGTAGTTTCCTTTCTATCTCTGCTATCAACACCGTGCCATTTGCACATCTTATGTTGTTGAGATTGTAGCCACCCATAATGAATCCTGGTAGGACTTCTAATTCAGAATTGCCTCACTGTATAGGTTGATTAAATCCGATGAGAAAGCAAAGCCTTGTCTTGCACTCCTTTCTATTTTTGTAGAGTTACGGAATTCATGTTCGATCCATATGCAGGCAATTTGTTGGCAGTATAGGTTCTGGATTATTCTAATATCTTTCCCAAATACGTCTTGATTACCTAACAGTTCGAACACTAAAAATTTCTATTTATACTTGTCTCATATTTGTAAACAAACAAACCTGCTCTACAAACACTTAATGACTGTAACAATACTTTGCTTATACACTCAAAACACAACGCATACCAAGTAAAAAGACTTAAGACACTATGGAAGTAGTAGCAAAGAGACAAATCAAGAATAATTGAACGTTTAGGCAATTGCGAGAAAGGAAGAAGGATCAGGGTGGGCGGCATACGACAGTGAAACACTAATGGGCTGCATCACCTAGCAATCATTTTATGGGAAAGAGGAAGAAGTGTGAGACTATTGAACTATAGACACCAACTGAACCAAAATGATCGATCCTACTTTTATCTTTGTGCATTAATGAATTAAATTAAAAAAATCTTTATCATTTGGATTTTTATGACATTTCTGATAAATTTGTTGCCATTCGTTCTAACATCTAATCTGGTATCATGCTAGCCAAGTTTGAAAACTTAATTTCTGTTAAATACATGAATTGCGTATGTATATTAAACACACTGTCATGATGATTTACTAAGCATAGCTTAGATGTGGCTATTGTATTAATGATCAAATCTCGTTTAGGTTACAAAGGGACTGAAAATATTAATATTGTTGTAAAGAGAGTAACTCTGTTTAATTAAACAAACTACTATTATATATTCCCCTTTTTTTTTTTTTTCTTAAGGTAATTTAAATTTGCCAAACAGAGTAATAAAAGTTGTCAGTCTGTAGGACTCTCGTGACAATGGGATTTGCCAGTATCCACTGTTCATATCTAACTTGGTCATGACTTTGGCTCCATTCAATTAAAATAGCATGTTCACCCCGGCCCCTCAACCTCTGGTGTCTTACTCCCGGGGTTGAGATGTCTACTTGGTCCTAACTGAACTTAAGGGAGTGGCCATAGGTCCCCTGAGCATCCGTAGATTATTCGACCGGTCCGCTGGTTTAATCCTGTTTCCTGCCCACGTTGTGATTTGTTTGATCCAGAAAGCAGAAGTTCACAGTTGACTGAAGATGTAGACATGGCTGGGGAGTCTGCGCTAAGAAATTTAGAATGCAGCAAAAAAAGAAAAAAAATTAATATCTGCAGAAAGCCAGACAAACATCGATTCAATGGTTGAATTGGTAATGTCTTTTATATAGCAGGAAAGAATAGTAGAGAAGAGAAACGGGTTACAGAAAAGAAAAGTAAAAAAAAAAAAAAAAACTCTCTCTCTCTCTCTCTCTCTCTCTCTCTCTCTAGAATCCAGTGTATATGTGATTATCTTGTTGTTAAATCATCTCAGAACGATATATTACTCTTGGGATGGAGGGATAAAGATTTCTGTGCGGTGCTTAAAGTTATAGTGGCGTTCCTTCTCCCAACACTTGTCCAGGCCAATTCTCTCTTCTCTCTTCAAGAATTTTTTCCTGTCTGTCTTTTCCAGCATAACTGTGCATTTATATAGATAAACCCGGTTGGTTATAACTGACCCTCGGCCCTACTACTTTGCATGCGATTATCACAGGGTTCTGGCTGCTTCAACCAAAATCATGTGAATTCAAAAGTTCCTTCTAGCTTACTCAGCTCTATTTCAATTTTGAATCGATAAGATTTCGGACGTTTTCATTGTCTACTGATGATCCAGATTCAATGGGTACAATTTCTGCCCTAGATCAGGTTTCCCCATCCGTAAACAAAATGCTCTGATTTAATTTTGCTATTCAAATCTAGTTCAATTTCACAAAATATATATATATATATATATATATACACGTGCGTGTGTGTGTTTCCAGACTCTCTCTCTCTGTCACAAGTAGCATAATGCAGTTCTCTTTTGACATATGTGTTTAGTTTTGTCAGGTTAACACATATTTTGACCTTTCCATTGTTCTTAGGCACCACTACTATTGAGAAGCACCAATCTGTGGGTTCTTTGATCCTGCTTCTCACTCCTATCTCTTCCATTGTCTTGAGTTCTTTCTGTCTCTCTATCATCAATGGCTATGCGACATGATGTAGCGATATGGTGTAGTTTGCTCATCAGTATCTCTGATGATATGCACAGCAGAGTTTACAGTCACTATTTTAAGTGCTTCAATGACTGATTTTTCCTGATAGTGGTTCCTCCAAGTCAGGAATGACATACATGTGTTGGCTGTTACCCTTTATTTCCTTGAATGGTTGTCTTCAGTTACCCCATCACTTTTAGGGGATTAGGGTGTGAACCATGTAGCATCTCCTTTGCTTCTACTAGTGCCAGTAAATCCATTCTTGTACAGTATTTACATTAGTCGGACTATTGTCCTCATCTTTGTCGCCATATTTGTCACAACGTTTCGGCCGTTGTACACTCCGGCCTTCTTCAAATATGGTGACAAAGATGAGGACAATAGTCCAACTAATGTAAATACTGTATATGATACCTCATCTCAGAAATATAGACAAAATCCATTCTTCTATAGATGTTTTCTGGGATTGCAGTGACATCATCTTCAGAGTTTATTTTGAATTATGCTGGCATATGATTTATTGCCAGTTCAATTCTCCATGGTTTGCCATATTTAATTTCAGCTACCATCAATAGACCTGGGGTGGTATTTTCATTGCTGTTATATGAGCAGTCCTCATCCTATTTTACCTCATAGACTTTCTTCAACCTGCAACACTGCATAATGACTGTCTACAGTTGTGGTGTATTGATAGAATGGTGGTGCATGCATGTCTCTGGTATTTTTCTCTGTTACTGCAATGGTGATTACCCTGTTTCTGGATTGAGTTGTTGTCTGTAACCTTTTTGGTCATAGGCTTGGCGATTTTTAGAGGGGGTTTTCTCCTCTTTTGTTGTAGATTTTTAACAGTAATGTCTGTCATTTGTGGGAACAGTGGCCTCTTCTAGTTGCTCAATATTTTTTTTCAGGTGGTCCACATTTGGGCTTCTCTTCAAGGCTGGACACAGTTCTGTAGCGAGTGAATCTCCTTATCTACTTTGGCCATTGTCCTGGCTGGTCAAATAGGAACAGTTCTGGCATTGACACATTGCTGTTCATTTTTGTTTCTCTAACATCAACATGTACATCTTCCCTTATCCTCCATTATTCTGCTTTCAGTTTTATTAAAATCCCACTTCTGACACAATGTTGTGTTAGTTAATAGTGACCAAAGCCATGCATATGTGTCAGGTTTCAGATCCAAGATGGCAAGGTTGGCCCTCCTTTATTTATATCTTGTTTGGGTTACAAAGGGAATATTAATCTCATTCTAAGGGGACTACCTCTGTCTGTTAAATAGACTACTATTACAATGGCACAAAACTGAATGTTTGGATTACCTAGGGAGGATTGAACTTACTATTCATTCATAAATGATTCTAGCGAGGCAAGCTTGCTAACCATTACACCATGCCAAAGTACCCAAACACACTCTTATGACATTCTTTTTTCATGCATCAAGATGTCTTGTTTTAATTCAGGGATACAGGTTGTGAAGAATATTAAATTTAACAATGTACAAAAAGTCATTTGTTTCAATTTTTTAATTTTTTTTATTTAATTTCGCTCCAGTTATTGGCAGTTATTTCCTCTTTCAGATTACTCATCTTCACAATACAAAAACACTCATAAAATAATAATAGCTATCAATGAATTCTCTGTTCCAGGTTCTTTGCCTCCTATTTGAAAAGATTTTAAGATGCATTCCCTTGATGTTTATATCTGGGAAAATCTTCCAATTGCAAGGAGAATCCCCAGATGATTCTTTATGTGCTTTCGACTTTTGTTTTTTTGCATTCTGTTAGCCATCTCTTTTGTTTTCCTTTATCACATGTGGAACTCTCTTTTGGCTTCTTGCTTTCCAATCAACTTTGACATTTAAATTTTTGAAGATCAATGTCAGTCGTTATTTTCTGTCTTCTTAATCTTATTATTGTTGTTCTTTTTCCTTAATTTTTTTTCTTTCTCTCTTATTCTCTCACACCCATGTGTCTTAGTAGCTTCATTGCCTTACTTGATACTTTTATGATACTTTTTTTTCTTTTTCTCTTTATAAAAAGAAAGCTTCAGTAAATTTAAAGTGTTTGCCATCATTTAAATGTATAATGATTTAACTGTATTTCTATTTACTTTTGACATTTATTTTTATACTGTGTAATAGAATTTTTCAACTTTGACAATGATGGGTGATTACAAATAAATATTTAATTAGCATTATTTTCATTAAGCACATTCTACCTTCTTTTTTTTTCCTTTTCTTATGGTGTATGCAGACACACACAAAGACATAACTTTGCATTTCAAAAGAATCACTTTAACATCAAGCAAAAGATTATTTCTATCAGTTTTTAATCATTGATGTTCTATCCTTTTGAGAAGTACTGCATATTTTTATTAAGAAATGACCTCTTTGCTTTGGCTAAGAAACGTCTTGGTTACCTACAATGAAAGTTTAACCTTATCATTCTTAAAAATATCAATTGTTAAATTCCTGGAGTCCTGATCAAATTATTTAAAAAATCTGAATATGTGATGTTAATGCAATTAAATTATTATCACTCCTTTCTATTTACTGATATCAATCTATTCATGCCTGTCATTTGGTATCTAGGACCTGACAGTATACAAACAACCACAAAGTAAATGAATTCAAGTAAAATCAAAATTGAGTGAGAGGGGGGGGAAAAAAAAAAAAAAAAAAAAAAACTAATTTTGCAGCAAACAAATGAAATATATATATATATATATATATATATATATATATATATATATATATATATATATATATATATATAATGTGTGTGTGTAAAATGACTAATATAAAATACAATAAATCATTTATTTTATAAGATCAATTTTTGCCTAATAAAAAAGAAAATGGCTGTTTTTTTTTTTTTTTTGTTGCAAAATTAAACATTATCTTCACATTTAAAATTGAACTGTACTTAATAAATCTGTGTACAGATAGTGCAAAGGTAGTGGTAATACCAAACTTTAAAAGTAATTTTTATTTCCTGCCATCAGCGACTGTTCAATTTGGGATACCAAGATGCCAGAAAGATGTTAGGACGTTTTGGCCTATCTAGCCATGCTCATACCATTCCTAACAGAGATTTATCTGGTGGACAGAAAGCTCGCGTGGCTTTGGCTGAACTTACCTGCAGAGCACCAGATGTTGTCATTTTGGTAAGATAGAATTTTTTTTTTTTTTTGTTTACTATCATTTTATATATTATTTTATTGGTGGTTAAAAAAAAAGTGACATGCAAAAAGACACACCACACAATTTTCACCAATAACACAAATGCATTTTTTTTTTTTTTTTTTAGATGCTTATTTACGGCATTTGTGGGTTTGACAGATTCATATTTATCTACTGTTGTTTTATGGGGCTTTAGGCATTAAAATAGTAATTGAATTAATGTGAGCGGCTTATATATATAATTCATAGTACTCAGTAATCTTAAACTTTTAATAAAATATTCTTTGTAATCTAATGTTTTATTGAATTTTAAATATTTTAGGCTGCAAATTTACTATAGTTATTGCTCTTATTTTCTGGTAATGTTGTGTATAGTTGACCATATATAGAAAATTGGCACATTTATACACATGAAAAAAAAAATCAAAATTCTTTAAATAATATTGGTGTTTGAAGAATCTGTACCAAACTTTTTCTATTTATAATAGACATAAAAAAATGAAATTTATAAAATAATTTCATTAATTTGTGAATAAATCCTGAGTGTCGTTAAAATCTGACACTTATTTGATATTTGCAAGAATTTCCAACTGAAAAAAAAATTTTTTTTTTCTACCACAAATTGTTGACCACACTAGAAAACACACTCTCTCCCAGAAACTGTAACTAAGGTCTGCTCATCATAGTTGCAGTATAAACCACAGGTGGGCTCTGTAGGTGTTGAGCAAACACAAATGTGCCTGAACAAGCGTCTGCAATAGGGATTAGCTAGCTGCCCTAGTAGACTAGTATCCTCAACTACAAGTGGCCAGAGAGAGATATATAGGGGAAAAAAATTATTAAAATTGTGGATAGTGTATGTGAATATAAAAGTGGCAGCAGTCTGTTTCATGCTTGAACACAATCTTCTGAACATGGCCTCAAGTTCAAGCATGAGCTTATACACTGAATGGGCACAAAGTTGGTCTCCAATTTCTTAAAACCTCAATCTTACAAACAAGAGATTAATTGTGCAGTTTGTATTTGTAAAAAGCAAAAAACAAGATATATTTTCACATCCCCCGACAACTTAAGATTAAAATTGTTGTAAGCTGTAACAAACATTTTCAGTGTTCAGCATTAAGATATAGGCTTAAGGAAATAATGGGATAATTTTTCTTTTTCTTCTCCTACAAGGATGAACCTACAAACAACTTGGATATTGAATCAATTGATGCTCTTGGAGATGCCATCAATGAATATGAAGGAGGTACGTATATTTTGGTTAAGAATTTTTTTTTTCTTTAAAATCAGATGAAGTTTAATAATTTTAAAAGTTTGTAATTTTTTTTTTTTTTTTCCCCCATGCTCAACTCTCAGGTGTCATTATTGTCAGCCATGATGAGCGCTTGATCCGAGAAACTGACTGCCAGTTGTGGGTAATTGAAGACAATACAATAAACGAGATTGAAGGAGACTTTGACGATTACCGACGCGAGTTGCTCACTTCTTTGGGTGAGGAATTGGCCAATGCCGCAGCTGCCTCTTCCTCTTCAGTGAAATGATTTTTGTAGAATTTTAAAAATCTTTTTAATATAAATAAAATTGTCTGTCACACTTCAATTATAAAGATGCCTTTTTTTTTCTTAATTTCTTACATTTACATTTTTTAAAATGGAGAATGTGCAGCCATCAAAATCCATGAAACTCATTTCCGCACAGAATACAACCAAAACAAGTGGATGGCATTAAGGAAATGGTTGGAGCGTTAAAAAGCAGTAAGTTTGCATTAATGTGTCTCCAGTCAGCAAAACATTTACACATTAACTGCAAGCATGTTTGGACAATGTCTGATTCCTACCCTACTCTGAAGAAAAGCTCTGTCTCCCGAAGCTTTTGATCTCATATGATGTATTATTGAGAACTTAACAGATATATCTTACACATTTGCAACCCAATTTGTGGCAGTAAGGATTGATGGTCTCAGTCATTGAGGAGGGCCTACTTACAAGTACATATGCAAAAACCATGAAGGTTGTTTCAAACTGCATAAAGGGTTGGAGTTTAGACTTAGTGAAAATCAATTATCAGTATAAGTTTGTGACACTATTTAGCTATGGTAATTAGATAACTAATTAACCATAAAAATTAAAACTAGAAATACTGAGCATATAGAAAGAAGTTATCCCGATTAATATACCATTTGATATGAAAAATATTTCATTTAATTTCCCAAAAATTTACTTTTCACACAAGACAGTAGACCCGTAGAAAAGCCATATGTGAGATTTTGACAAATTGATTAATATTGTTGTAAAGAAATGCCTTGCCAAGAGAAACATGAGATTCGGAAAAGTGAAGCATTGAGATATCAGGCAGACCATATGGCGGTCATAAAAATTTCAGCCTGACATGATTGCCAATACAGGGTAAAGAGAATCAATATTTATTATCTTCCCATTTTTTTTTTTTTTTTTTTTTCTTGAGTACTGGCAAAGCAAAGCCATATGGTATTTGTGGGAATTTTGACATGAGAAAAATTTATCCCAGTACGGAGTGGAGAGGATTGTTATTGTTTACTTTACCAAATTGTTGCCTACAGCACCGATATGTTGAGTAGCAATATGGTAATTATAAAATTTGGGGCATGAGAAAAGATAGTGTGGAATAATCATGATTTGGGAGATAAGGAATTTAATTTCTCAAGAAGCCAAGGGTTCCAGTAAAAGCTAACTTCATGAAGGGACCAGATGGCAGACTTTGACAAGTGATTGATGGAATTTGTAAAGGGTGCTGGTTAAGAAAACTCCGAGTGACCAAAAGATCTGAGAGGTTTTAAGTTGGAATCAAAGATTTTGGCTGATGACAAAAAATAGAATTTTGTAAACAAAAATTCTGGGTTATAATTTTAAGGAGGCCAGCTTAGCCATGCCCACAGAGCTGGGATGCTGTTGGTCGAGTGGTAGCAATGGTGATAGACAGAGGTAATTTGATGTAAAGGATGGAGAAGTTATTAATGCCCACTCAAGGTATTGGTATGAGGTATCAATATGAGAGAGGAAGAGTTTAGGAGGATTCTACCGGGTAGCAACAACTAGGATTCGACCCAGGACAGGCCAGTGTCACATATTGGTACCCTGACCAAGGGACTCCACTGGGTAGTGATCGACCAGGACACAGCCTGGTGGCAGCAACTAAGAGTCAACCCCAAAACACCAGTGGAAGAAACATTACAGTTTCACGCCGTGACTGAGAGTTGACCACAGCTCAGAGTCACAAGGTCGCAGAATGAATCCATCCAGTTTAAGAGCCAGTCAAGGTAGGGAATTACTGAGTGAGGTTGTTATGAAAATATACAAGTTGAGAGTAAAATTATTATGAGGGCATGAATGACAGATTAAGATTGACTAGAAGAGATTAAGATTGTAGGGATTGGAGAAACATCCTTTCATCATAACAGTTCTGGAGTGAAATTTCCTTCTTACCAATGGCATAGAAAGGAAATAAGGATGCATTTGTAAATATTGTCCTACCAATGATGGTTTGGCCTGGTGAAACTAATGAATGAAGCTTATCTGTGAAGATAAAAAAAAAAAAAAAAAAAAGTAGCAAGAGGTGATCAGCATTTTGTCTGGGAGAAAAGCATAGCAGGGTGGAAAAAACTTGAACTCTTGTCATGACTAGAAAGCAGCTCCAACCAAGATATGCCAGCAATACTCCATTTCTGGTCTGATCTGGCTCTTGTGATAGTACCTGGCTCCTCCTGCCATGCTCTTTCTGGAGTGGTACTAGGCACCAACCATTTTTCCACCATCTTTAGTGATAGATTGCATATACAAGTTCCACTTGATGTCTGGATACAGATTTATTAATTGTCCGAGAATGTTCTTAGGCAGATTAATACAAAACAGAAAGAGGGTAGGGCCAAACAACTGGCCATTAACAATGACCTTGAACCTCCCAGATTGGTAGACAATTATCATGTTCTTTCTGAGATGCTATAGCTAAAGAGGGTGTAGCTGCAAGTATACAACACAATGCTCATCCAGATTTCCACCAACCAGCCAGTGTTTTGTATCTCATTCATGTTGGCATTCACCAACTGGGAAAGGGCTCACTGCATATTCACAAGGTAATGAAGATGAAAAACAAATACCATGTTGAGAAATGATAATGCAAAGCCTGATTCCAATATTATAAAATGGGTGTTTTTTTCTGTTTTTTTTTTCCAGTGTTTTGTTTTTGCATCTGGGCCGGGGTTAATAAATGATACCTAGGAACAACAACTGTTATATCAGTCTAATATCTTAACCCCCAAAAATATTCCAACATGTCAATGGTTATATTGAACAGTGGACAGCATCACTTTTACTGTTGTCATTTGTGGGCTACACTTTATTCCCTTCAACCGCAAAACAAAAAATAATTTAAAAAAAAATAAAATAAAAGCGAGTACTGTAGTGAAACAAAAACTGCTTAGATAATTTCAAAGAACGCATTCACTGATTATAAAACAGAAACACTTGAGACCACAATAAAAATCACTTTCCTCTTTTGTATGAGTGTCTACCATAGCAACACCTTGTCAAAATTCTTTGAAATTTTTTTTTTTTTTTGGCTTATTTGTGATGAATTTATTATCAAGCACTTAACTGGTTCCATGTATAATGAATACCCCACTTTAGAAAAAATTATAAAAACCTGTGTGGCTTGTCCCTTTAGTGTCAAAAGTAGCTGTTTGAGGTGAATGAATGTTAAGCATACCAGTTTGTAGGCTAAGCCCGATTAATGTGGCAAAAAGGAAGACTGAATGTGAATGACACTTAGATTATATATGAAACAGTAGTAAAGATTGCATGACACTCATGGATTGTGGTCCTGCTCACTTTTCAATCTGACAACCATTACTTCAACAACTGGAAATGCTACTTACTAGCTGGAGTCAGTTTTATGAATGACATCTGTCAGCAGAGCTGCTCACTAACAATGATGCCGCATTTCACAATAGATATTTAATTTCAATATGTACACACAAAAGCAAGGAATGGCATGATGAAAAGATACCACTATTGCATCAAAAGAATGGTGGCTAAAAAATAATAAATTATTAATTTCATTTTCAGCCCTTATTGCTGCAATTACTGTGTCTTTAAGTGGTTCAAAGAATTTTGGTATTAGTCTAGACAATCTGTCTGCATCACTTAATTTTTTGGATGTTAGAAATTCCATTTTATAATTCTAGTTCAATAGAATAGTTCCCCAGCATTGCAGTCTATTTGCTGTATGTGTGGGAACACTCTTTTTTGATCCATATACAGACGATGGTCTGTCTGTAGTATGAATTCTCTACCATGTATGAATTTATGGAACTTTTTCATAGCAAATATGATGGCCAATGCTTCCTTTTCAATCTGGCTGTAGCTTTTTTCAGCTGCAATTAATGCTCTTGAAGCATGAGCTATTGGTTTAGTTATTCCATCCTCATATTTGTGTAGTATCAATGCTCCAATACCCAAATCACTTGCATCTGATGCAACCACAATCTTTAATGTAAGGTTAAAATGAACTAGTGACAAATCCAATGTTAAGACTGCACTTTGGCACATTTCTGTCCAATCCCATTTCATAAGCAGTTTATTCAAGGGTACTCTTAATTCGTGCATGTTTTATATATATGATAGTAATTAGCAAAGCGTAAAAATGCTTGTAACTTTGTCACATTTGTTGGAGCACGTCCTTTATTGCATTCACACTTGAAGAATCCGGTTGTCTACTGCTTTCATTGATAATCTGTCCTAGATATTTATGTCTGGACATAAACAATTTGCATTTTCCTTCACTAATCTTAAAACCATATTCCTTAATTCTTTGAAATAACATTTTTTTTCTTTAACACATCTGCATGTTGCTTTTGGGTCTTGCTTTTAATAAGGACATCATCCAAATATGCTTGAGTACAATCCAAACCAGCAAGTATGGTATCCATTATTTGTTGGAATATGCTACCTTTATACCGAAAGGAAGTCGGTTGAATTTTTTTAACCCATTATGTGTTGTTAATAATTTTGAGCACTCTTCGTCCACTAGTACTTGTAGATAAGTGTTTGACAAGTCCAATTTAGAAAAAAAAAAAAAAAAAAAAAATTTACCTCCATTCAATTTGGCAAAAATTTCCTCTGGACTTGGTAACGGGTAGTTATGTTGTTTCAAACTTTCATTTAACCTCGTTGAAAAATCAACATATATGTGGATTTTATTATTCTTTCTATTTTTTTTTTAACATAGACGGTTGGTGATACCCATTCAGAATAGTCTATTTTTGAGATTACACCTAATTTTTCTAGTCTGTCCAATTCATTATTAATTGGATCTAAGGCCACAAAAAGTACATTGCTTTTTAGATTAAATGTTCATGTTACATTCTCTTTTAACTCAGCTTTTGCTTTCATGCATGTCACTAGACCTTCTGAGAAAACTTCTGGAAAACTCTTCTTCAATTCATTTTTTAATTTTCCAGTTGTTGTATTAGTACTGATCTCAACAACATTTATCTTGTAAAAAGAATTAATTGGAAGGTCCAAAGACCGAATAATGCAATCCAGTCTGTTCCAAACAAATTAGCAGTATTCTTTAATACAAATACAACCGCTTTTTTGGTTTTTCTCAAAGAAACATTACAGCTGAATTCATCCCAAAAGTTCAATCTCTTTCCTGAGACTCCATATGCAACTTTATCAGACATCAATAAACTGGCTGTACCCATTTTCTCCAGGTCTGTTCATTAATGATAGTGATATAAGATCCTGTATCCAGTTGCAATTTTTTTTTTTTTACATCTTTTATTTGCACAAAAACAAATTTCCTCTTTTGAGATGTCGATTTCCCTTTTAGGCTTCTTATTGTTACACCATGTATTCATGTTCACGTTTTTTTTTTTTTTCCTCATTTTTTTTTGTATCTGCAACACATACTTTTGTGTCCTAATCTCCCACATACATAACATTTTTTGTTCTTGAAGAAACAATCACTTTTAAAATGCTTATCTCCACAACCATGACAAGTATTAGGTATTGAATGGGGTTTATAGTCCCCCGCCCCCTGTTCTGTTTGGGGGTTGAAAAATGTTTGCATTTTTTTTTCTCTTAAATGGCTGAACACTATGCACTTGTGAATTGTCTTTTTCCTCAATCCTTGTGGTATCAAGTTTCAAATTCACAATACATTGACATTCTTCCACTATTTTCTGGAGAGTTAATTTGGAATCCACTTCTAATTTAGCAAGTATCCTGGATCTTATCTCCATGTCCTTATTAGAAGTTAAACCCTTTACAAATATCAGGCATTTAAATAAATCAGGAGTTAATTCATTTAACTTTAATTTCCCATTCTCAATTCACAACTCCTGCATAAGTGACAAAATCTTCGTCATCAGACTTTAACTTAAGACACTGCCATTGTGTATTAAATAATGAACTATCACCAAAAATTTTTGATAGAATTAGAAGTTTCATAAAAATTTTTCTCTCCTTGTTTTTTCAACAAAATATAATTCACATATTTTTCATGTTCTGCAGGGGGACAATTTCCTTCAGAATAAACAAACTTTCTTTTCATCATTCAATACAAACAATCCCTTTTGAAGATCCTTTTGTATCTTCTATAATAAGCTGGAAAAATTATCACTTTGTCTGAATTGCATACAAATTTGCTGATTGAATTAGCAACAGCATCTAGAGTGAATGAATCTGAAATTTTTCCTTCCATTGTTTTGGTAAACAACTCAAAAACTTTTCTTGTTGTAGTTGCAATTTTAATTGCTGCTCATTTTTGTTGCTGCAACTGTTGTTCTTGTTGCATTTGTAGTGCCAAAATTTGAACCATGATAGCTTTTAGTTCTTCAATTTTGGTGTACTCTGCTGAACGAATCCTCGTGCAAGTTCAAGGAATCTGCCAATCCTGGTCACCACTTTTGTGATATCAACGAATACTCAGTCACTTTTGAAATGCTTGTTGTAGTAGAGACTTTGTAATCGCAGATACAACTATAGTATGCAGTTGAACAATCCTGGTGTCAAATATCATTCGCACTAATAGTACTTGCTCGATAATACTTGCTTAAAAAGTAATCCGTATAGTGATCTGAATAGAGAAATAGTATAGTGAATAGAGTAGAGAATAGCGGTCCATATAGAAATAGAGGATAGAGTATAAATAGAGATCCAAATAGCAAGACTGGAATCAACCGTCGTTAGTCATCACAATACTTTTACTTATGCGTTTCTCCTATGGTCACTTGATCCACTTTATTCAATAATGGGATCACCTGTGTTTACTCACTGGCAATATATGCTCAAACTCAAGTGTCAGCAGGGACACTATTCCTATATAACACATGATAGAAACCTATCAAGTCTGGGTAAAGAGTGTTAATACCGTATCACCACCTGAACTTAAAAAAAAACATACAAGATGGGGTATCTTGGTAAATATCTCTTGTATAGCTGATGTATGTCTAATGGAAAGAGAAAATGGAATTAACAGGTGACGCTCAGTCAGCAAGATGGCACGTGACTTGGAGAACCTTTGTTTCATTTTGGAAATGGCTACAATAATTAAGGAATGCAATCACACATCACTGGAAAGTGTGAGGATGATCAAGCTATCATAGAGTGCAATGACTCTTTACAAGCAGAGGGTTCAGAGCCTGACTCAAATATGACAACTCAGATAAAAGAAAAAGAAAAAAAAAAATTTTTCCCCTCTTTATCTGATGCATACATTTGAATACTGATAGTGTCCCTCAGTATGAGGAAATGAAGGAAAAAAAAAAATCTATTCTGCAGCCTTCTTCAAACATGTGTGTATGGAAAGATCTATCTTTTATATATTTTATTGCAGTTCACATGTTAAACATAATATATGGTCACTTGTACATGTGTCCTGTCCACTATTAAAGGCGGTTTCACACCAAAACCATAAAGACATCACTAAATACATTCCCTATAATTATTATAATTTCAAATAATACAAGAGGTTGAAGTCTTTATTATAATAACCAAGGATTTTCCTGATATACTGTATAAAATTACAAATATAAAATGAAACAAAAATTACTCAAAAAATAATCAGTTTCTCACAAAGCCTCTGGGAACTTTTTATGGAAGCCTAGGGGGATGGTCTAAACAGTAAACTCTAGAAATGAGGGCTTCAAAATGCCTATTCTGATCAAAAGGAAATTAGAAAATAAATAAATGAAAAATTTTGTGATCAAGTGCCACTTAGCAGGAAGTTGGGAAGTTTCAGCCACAGGCTTATATAAACAAAGTCAATCAGAATCACTATAGTAATTCCAAACCACTTATAGGTGACACGATGTAGAGATAAGCAGAGAGGGTGGTATGAGAATCAGTGTTCTCACTAACAAAACGAAGGGAAGATCTGATGTGTCAGTTTGTCCCGAGAGAGGATAGTAGTTAAAGATGCCCCACGTGTCATCTACCTACCCATAGACTGTACCAAGTGAGTCCATGAATAAATAACCAAATGTATTAGAAACAATGCGTTCTCATTACTTGCTGTGACACTATTTCCCTTCCATTCCTTTGTCCATGTGTCAGACTTTTCTCCGTACTGATATAAATCAGAAGATGGGGCAATCTGTCCAGTCAGTAGAAAGCTGAGCAAAAACAGCCTGACTTAGGAATAGCTTGTAATACTTCTGAAGCAATGAAGTTGAGACTAGCAGTTGTTCCTTCAATAATAATAATAATAAAATGAAATGAAACCATTATTTTGACAAGTTCCAAATATTTTTAAAGCTTTCAAAGGATGCTTTTCTTCTGCATGAGAGAACAAGGAAATGCAAACAATTGCCTACCCCCCCCCCACACACACAAAAAAAAAAAAAAAAAACAAGATCATTGGGTACAAATTGCTAGAATCTTTTATTGAAGAGTATTATAATTATTATTCCCTAAAAGGTTTGGAGTGATATATTACATCATACAGACACAAAGCCTGTTCACTAATGTGATCATTATTTAGTAGTCATATTGGTATTGTTTTATTTAAAAGTTATATCTAGGACAAGTGGACGAAAAGAATATGTGGCCCAGTAAACAATCTGCTTATGAACACTGAGTCTGTCAGTTTTTTTGTTTTTGTTTTAAGATATAGTAGTATACACAGCGTGGTTGGGGAGTATTATATATATATATATATATATATATATATATATATATATATATATATATATATAAAAAAAAACTTAGCGAGGAGGTTGACAGATGGGTGAGTAAGTAGCAAGCCCAAGGCTGGACAGGTGAACAAGCCACAATTCTGAAGGAAGGAGAGAGTTTTTGTTTCATGTATATGATGGGAGGGTAACATTCATTAAAAAAAAAAAAAAAAAAAAGTTTTTTTTTTTTAATTTCTTGGTCAATGTAGAAAAAAAAAATAGAAAAAAAAAAGAAAAAGAGTGGTACTTTTCTCCCTTCACATTCCTGTGTATGTATGTTTCTTCCTCCTCCTCCTCAAATCATTAATTATTTCTATCACTTGGTCATGAATGAAATAAGAGTTCAAACTGGTTGACTATGTCAACCCACCTGCCTAGCGCCAACTCACCTCAGTGGATAGCACCACTTTTATTGTTCTGTAACATGTGCCACACTTTACTCCCTTTCTTTGCAGCAAGGGGAGGGGGGGAAGCTTCATATCTTCATTAAAAAAAACAAAAAAAACAAAACGTACATTGCACATGCACATTTGTGGATAGTGTGCAAAATCCACACAAATTCACACATACCTTACACAAAACATACGCGCGCACCCGGAGTTTTCAGTGATGGACGCCTGTAAATATGACGGATTGCACATCTGGGCAAACATGGACAATTTCTTTTTTTTCTTTTTTCTTTTTTGTTCACATTGGCGCTATAAAGCTTGTTGCGTACTGTAGACAACATCATGCAAACATACACAGCCATTATGTATACATTCACATACATACATATACACACACAAATTCTGTCAAACTGCATAATTGCAACTGACTTGCTTATACCAGTGGGTGGTTACAAAGACCAATTGACTGGTAACTTCAATATGAAAGGGGGAGAAATTAGTACTAAATACAGGAAGACTGAGTGGAAAATAGGAAGAAAAAATAATTTAGCTTGTGCTATATTCAAGGCTTTTGATTAAAAGAGCGAAATTTCTTTTAAAAGTAAAAATGAAAGACAAAAAAGTCCAACAATTGATTTGGATGGAAAAACTGGATGAAGAAAAGGGACATATGGAGTACCTTGCTTGCTTTTGATGGTAGAAAGAAGAAAGGCTGCACTAAAAAAATTTAAAGAAATTAATTAAAAATAAAAGAAAGCAAATCATTACTCTTTACATAAGCAATTTAAGGACAACAATTCTGGACATATTTGCATCTAAGTTAAAATGTTTTGGCAATTCATTAAGGCATCAGAAACAATGAAAAGAAAAATACTAAAAACAAAATTGTTCTGATGATTTTACAAGTACTTAAATGTACGTATGAAAGATTTGCCTATAGTTTCACATTATACTAATGGGACTAATGAAAGAACTAAGTAAAACAGGACAGGATACCCCAATAACTTTTAGCACTGCATCAATTTCATTAGGGATTAATTGAGATTTATTTATATATATATATATATATATATATATATATATATATATATATATATATATAAAAAACAATATTATTATATATCAAGAACACACACACACACACGTGTGTGTGTGTTGATTATCTTTAAGAGGAAATGCTTCTTAGAAAAGATTTGTCTCATACAAGTCATAAATGTTATGAGTATATTGTGGCCTGGATAAGTTTAAGATCAGTCTTAAATCAATATTTTACCTTTACATGATAGGATGAGCTGATCTTAGTGAGACACATTCACACAATCAAAAAAATACAATGTTTGTTATTTTTTAAATCAACTCATTGTCAGCTGCCTGGCAAAAATATTGATAAAGTAAATCTAAATTAAAGATTAGTACTTCAACAACAAAAAAAAAAAAAAATTGCATTTTGGAATTAAAAACTTTATACTTACTTAATCTAGCATAAGGTTTGTGTTGTAAAATACGGCAAGGGTGTGGTGAAGTTGGGGGAAACACGTAACCGATTGCTCACCCAAGCAATACGGCTAACAGGCAGACAAGGGAAAGAGACGGAAGAAAACAAAACAATACTGCCTCAGAAACCACAGCAGAAGATGAACAGAAGGCAACTAGAGAAACAAAAGGTCCAAGGGAATGACTTCACTAGACTTGCCAACTGCTGGTTTTCCCATCGCTTTTATTGACAGAAGACAGAAACCAAGATAATGACAAGTTGCAGAGCAGCCTGTATCTGGACATGCCAAGCCGTTCTGCTGCTAACTGAGAAAACCAAGATTCAACTGGTTTTGACAGACATGTCCACATGCAATTCAGGGACTCTTGCCACAGTTTGAAAGGGAAATTGTTTGGCAGTTAATTAGAAACAAGCCTAAAGGAGACTAACCAATTTTTTTTAATTACAGCCATTGTTTTGTATGCCAACAAACAGGTGTGACCAGAAAACACATTGTGCCAAAAGATGATAAGAAGAACAATAAGCTATGTTACGAAAAGAAGAAAAACTTAATTCTAGAAAAGTGTTGCAACCAAAAACTAGAATTGTCAGCAATGTCAGAAATAACAGTATAAAGCATCAGTTGTGTCAAACAGGGAAACTGTTTATACAAACAAAGCCACTGCAAATTTTACAAGTATCCAAAATGACTGATCACAGGTGTTAATAGAAAAATGAAATCAAAGGATTTGTGAAAAATTTTGTATTAGAAGTTCATTTCATTATTCACACTTTCTATATTCAGACTATTGTCCTCATCTTTGTTGTTTTTATCAATGTTTCAACTGTTGTGCCCTCCTCAGGTGTATATTGATCTGGGAAATAAACCTGAGGAATGCCAGAGGGCACAACAGCCAAAATGCTGTGATAAAAACAAAGATAAGGACAATAGTCCAAATATAAATAGTGTAAATAATGATAACTCCTCATCCCATAAATTAAAAAAAAGAAAAATTTTTTAAAATAAAAATAATAATTTCAGCTGAATTTTGATTGATTTGTTTTTATGGCTTAACCTTTTGCAGGTTATTTAATGCCAGAAAATATTTTTGGACTGTATAAGTTGTTTTGAGATATTAATGATTTACTGATACAAGTCCTACTAACCCATAGCTGGGGGGAGAACAGGTGGATTCATACCTTTCCCAAGGGCATTTGCACATAAGTGTATACAACAAACCTGGCTGGAATTGGAACTTGACTTTCCGATTACCAATTCAGAGTTGTTATCCATTATACCACATGTACAACTAAGCTTACATCACCTGGTATTCCCAAGTGGTCACCCATCTAGGTACTGACCAGGCTCAACATTGTTTAACTTTGGTGATCATACAAGAACCAGTGTTTCAATGAAATGTGGCTGTAAGCCTCAATTTCAGTTGAAGTAGCTTTTTGTAGTGAGGAATACAGAACATTTATCATTAATATTTCAAAGATTTTACAAACACGAAAGCCTTTTATATGTTAAAGGCAGCAAAAACACAACAAAATGAGCTAATATTTACAACTTAAGATGAGAAAAATTATATATATAGTTTACCATCAGCCGAGGAAACGTAGTGTTGAAACATAATTGTAACTGTGTAGTGATTTTTAAAATGTTTGTTATATATATATATATATATATATATATATATATATATATATATATATATATGTATATGTAATTTTGTATATGTGTTTTATATATATATAAAACACATATACAAAATTACTAAGACAATATTTTATAAAATATGGTGTATATTACTGTAAAGTCTATGGAGGTGATATGTTGCCCAGGTAACAAGTCTCCATCTTTTGGCCTCTCTGATTGAATGGAGAACTGATATGTTTGGCTGCTGGAATTGCCAGAACAATGCTTCATGAGACACTGAACTGCCTGTTTTCTGTTAAGGTTTGACTCATTAGCCCCAGAAAAGCTGGCCCACAACTTTGACTTAAAAGACATTTGAAAACAAGACCACATATCATTAATATCAACCTCACCACCTGGAAATATTTTTATGGTCTTCCAAGACTGTGATGATGCCTATATTATTGCATATTTTTTTCTATAGAGAACAAAAAACAAACTATAAAATGATCTGTAAAATAATTTAAATACAATGTTTTAAATTACAGCTATTTTACATATAGACAAATCTTGACTGCAGAGGACAGAGAAAGAAAAATTAAAGAAAATTTGTCATCCGATCTCAGACTGAGGCTACTGAATCAAATATATAATAGCGCTTACTCCACATCAAGACATATTATTCTCATCTTAATTTTATAAGTCTACTCTTCTATGATGGCTCAAGGCATGTTGGAAGAGAGCATTTGAAGATTTTTTTCTCTGCAGTAGATTGCTAATTTCTTCTGCAGTAGACTGATCACCAATTAAAGCTATAAAACCCAATCTGTCCTGCTATTCAACCCAGAGTTGGTGGGAAAAAATATATATATATATATATATATATATATATATATATATATATATATATATATAAAAAAAGGTATTTATGTGTAAGTGAATGTAACAAATCCTACTAGAATTTGAACTCGGCTCTCTGATTTTCCATTCAGAGCCAATATCCATTGCACCACCTGCACATCCAAAACATTAGTTAATACTCAGTTACACTGAAAATTGGACAGATTAATGTATTTTCTATTTCTGACAAGGCAGATGATTTTCCTGCAGTAGATTGCTAATTCTTTCTGCACTAGACTGGTTGCCAACCAAGGTTATAAGACCCAGTCTGTCCTATTTAACCCATAGATGGGGGAGAAGAGATGGATTCATACATTTCCCAAGGGTATTTGTGCATAGCAATTTGAATGTAACTGGAATTTGAACTTGGCTCCCAGCTTTCTCATTCCGAGCCAACAGCCATGACACCACAAGACACAACCAGAATCAAAGAACTTTAGCAAATGATAAAAGCCACATCACTTGAAGTTTTCAAACAGCAGCAGCAACAATTAAAAATGATTTCTCATAACTTGAAGGGAAAATGACAATATAGCCAAGATGCTCTCTTTCCACACTACCTTAAACAAAAGGTTAGAAAGGAAAGCTCCCTCAATATGAGAAAACTTTTCCTGAAAAACTGTTTTAAATAACTTTTACAAATTTCAACCTACAATAATACTGTTTGGTCAATAGTTGCCAAATGTTTCTTTATAAGGAAACAGCTAATCTCACTATTACCATAACATAAGCTTTCATTGAATAAACAAAATTCAAAAATTTTGCTTTTTGTGAAATTTTATGGAATCTCCAAATAAAAGTGTTTGTGCAAAATCTCTTACATATACTGTATATCTTATGCCCCACATATCTTGTCTAAATTACTAACGTTAAGGTCAGTTGAACAATTTTTAGTAACCGCCAACATTTCATACAGAAATAGGTTATAAAAAAATAAAATGTCCTTATGTTTTATCAAGTATTAAGTAATATGTGATCTCCATTGAAAACAACCAGCCAAAAGCAGCTATAAAAACTCAACCAGTAAAAAAATTATAACCACCACCCAAACTATTTAGATATAGTTGGGAACATTGTTTATGGGCCATTAACAGGTACATTCTCTTTTCAGAATATTCTTTTAATGTAAAGATAATCTATTAATAACTTGTAAAACCAGCAGCAAAACATCAACAATGAGCAAATTGCCAACATTACAATGAATTAGTCTACACCAACCTTTCAAACTGACTTTCCATCTCCAAGTTATAATTTGGGGGAGAGGGTAGGAGCATCAGACACTCAAAAATATTAAATCAACAGCCTCAAGTACACAAAAAGATGTGCAAGTGTGAAGTCATGTGCTTTTAAGATGAAATGACAAAACAATACCATTTTCCTTATCTGCTAAACAAAAATGTATAATACTGTATGTACACACAACACTCCTATATATATATATATATATATATATATATATATATATATATATATATACACTTGCATATTATGCAACTTTTGAAGCTAATTTTAAGGGGGTCACATCATACACAAGATATAAAATTAGCATATGTACTGCTGGCCCTGACTACATCATTGAGCCAACTATATATCCATTTATTGTAATCAAAAAGTACAGATGTATTTAAAATTAACATGATTTTGATTAAACTGATTTTTTTTTTTTTTTTAACTGTATCCAATAATACTTTTTTTTTCATTCTTTTACTATTTTTAACTTATTTAACTAGAAGATGGGATAAAGAGAGAGGAAAAGAGTTTAGTCTATTAAAATTTGGTCTTTCAAAAAAGGAATTTGCATGATGAAATCATGTTTTGTAAGTGAAAATTTAAATGAAATTATATATATATATATATATATATATGAATGAGAGAGAGAGAGCGTATTTAGACAGCAATCCTTCTTTCATACAGGTGTTTTCTTTTCTGATCACAAAGTGCGTAAAAACTGTTTTGGATGGTTTTTACGCACTTTCTGTCCAGAAAAGTAGTACCTTGTCAGTTATATTCAACAAAATATATACATTATATACATAAACATTTTCATATATATATATATATATATATATATATACACACACACACACAGAAAAAAAAAATAATATATATATATATTTTACATGCACACACTAGACATTAAATATTTAAAATTTGCTAAAAAATTTATGAAGAAAGTTTGCTTAATATTGGGAATTTATAAATTTAGCCAACGTTGACAAAAATCAACACTGTATGGTAATCCACATTGTTGATATATTTATTAAATGCAAACACAGAAATGTTTTTATACAATACACATGTGGTGCTTAATGAATTGCCAAAAATTCAAACTACAGATTAATGAAATAGTATATACCCGTGTTGTCATTCCATTTTGAAAAATGAATTTTTCATGAAATGCTAGCAAACTTAAGTGGGGGTCAAGTGTAAAAAAAAACAAAAAAAAAAAAAACATTGAATAATATGAAGGTAAAATTAAAGTTTTATAAAAATTTGAAGGAGAAATAAAGAGTTCAAGTTGGTTATGGTGATAAAAACAAGAAGTGAATTCAAACATTTTTAATCTAGAAATTATGGCTACAAATTACTAGCACCAGTTTTCTTGACTGACAGTTCAGGTGGTGGTGCAAGGAAAAAAAGAAAAAGCAAACATTATTTGGAGTGGCTATTTGGTCGCAATAGTTATTAAAAAAAAAAATAAATGAAAAATAAAGCTAGCTAACTTGAAAGTTTTACTAATGATTCCTCAAATTTAATACTGTAGCTACAAAAGATGAAGCAAAAAATTATATGTAATCTAATCTAAATGTGTATTTTAAAAATATTTCTATGATATTCATAACAGAGCAGAGTTGTCATAATTTTTTTTTTTTAACAAATAGCCTATGTTTGCATCCAGAGAAGGAGATGCTACAACAATCTGCTGGGTTAAAGTAATGTACTAAATTGACCTTCCTCAGCCACGTGTTGATCCTCCAAATCAAACTAAATTGTTGTGAGAGAGAACTGAAGTCCTATAAGATGATTAAAGTGATCTTTTGAATCAATCTCCAAATGTACACAATTTAAAAAAAAAAAAAAATAAAAAAGTGGTTAGATTTATCATAGGATTCTGCAGTGGTAGGACAGAGAGAGAAAGTCAAAAACTGAAAATTGTAAATAAAACCTTGAAATATGGCATCAAGAAAAGCATCTGATCATAAATAGATTATTTTAAGTTCAAAAAGAGAAATGGCAGTGAGCGAGATAAATTTTTTGAATAATTAAATAATTAAAAATACCATTCAATTGTTGCAAAAAAAAAAAAAAAAAAAAAAAAAAAAATTTTTTTATTTTATTTTTTTTACAAAATAATGTAAAAAGATACTTACTGATGCCAACTGATTTAAGAAAAATATTAGCCATCTACAGCTTTAGCTATTCCAAGAGCATTTAAAAGAAAAAAAAAAACAAAAAAAAAAAAAAAAAACAGGGATAGATGCCTAAGAATTAGGTCAATGTTAATATTACTAAATTTGCATTAAAAAAAATAAAATAAAATAAAACTATAGTCCTGTCTCTACCAGCAAGTTACAAGTGCTAGTGATCTTAAAATCTATTTCACTTGTTTAGCAATTTAAGTATGAGGGATTTTAAATGCAGTGTAAGTTAATTTCAAACTACTGATTGATTCCAAGAAATTGGGTTTTGTGCTGGCAATGAAATTAAAAGGCACCTTTCTTTTTGTCTAGTTGAAATTGTGCTAAGTTTCAAATTTCTGCCTCATATAAGGCCCTTAAATTTTAGCTGTGTGTGTGTGTGTGTGTGTGTATGTATAAAACCATCCTCTTGACTAGACGGTGAATCAGGTTTAACCTACTGTGACTACAAAAGGCATAAATTAAATGTAATATCACAAAATCATGATTGAAATTTAAATGAACTTTAACACAATTATATGCCTAAGTGTTCAATAACTAGACATATAGGTAAATAAATCCATTTCAATGTTTCATAATAAATAATTACACATTATATTCCCTTAAAAAGGGAATAAAATAGTCCTTTACCCTCTGAAGTAAAAAGTGATACGAAGTCAATGATTTCCAGAGTGAACAAAACTTACTCCTAATCCAACAATAATTTTCATTTTTTTTTCTTTTTTAATAACAGTAAACCATCAGATTGAAACCACTTAATTTAAAAGTTCATGTTATAAAGCAAATAATTTGACAGTTGAGCTAACAAACATCTACATTTATTTCAATGACTTTTATAGGAAAGAATTATTAACACCAGTTTTAAAAACACTGAACCTTATAATTATAACATCCATCACTTCATTGTGATCATTTTTAACTATTGTATAGTCTATTGACTAAATAAGTACACTGTAAATATCGAAGATAACAGAAAAGAAAACATTCTCCTAGAAAGTCTTCTAGTCAGTCAAGATCAATGTTTTTTTTTTGTTGTTTTTTTACTAATTTTAACACTGCAGTTCCCTTCCTTTCCTGTAATCAAAAGATTATATTTTTGGTTGCTTTTAACTTGTTTTCAACAATTTATAGCAAGGTTGAAGCTTCCAACATGCAGAAAACTTAGAAGGCTTTTATAGAAAAAATCATGCAGCCTCTCTGGCCAAATAAATATTGATTAATATTGCTTTTGCTATCAGCACTGGCTTCTTTTTATCTTATAAAAATATACAAAGAAAAAATGTTGCTTACAAAAAAAACCTTCCTATTTTTCTCCTATGTTTTGGTTATTCTGACAGCTCATTTTCTAGTGAGTGTGTGTGTGTCATATATATATATATATATATATATATATATATATATATATATATATATATAAAAATGTTATTTATAGTGAATACCTATGTTTAAGAAAACACAGCCCCATTTTTTTTTTTTTTTTTTTATATAAACAGTGTGAATTATGTCTACCAGTATGTGCACTGTTAGACTTAAAAGAAAAAAAAAAAGTTCCT
Source organism: Acanthosepion pharaonis (assembly GCA_903632075.3). Classification (NCBI taxonomy): domain Eukaryota; kingdom Metazoa; phylum Mollusca; class Cephalopoda; order Sepiida; family Sepiidae; genus Acanthosepion; species Acanthosepion pharaonis. Next base: position 2,051,618 of record CAHIKZ030001624.1, on the reverse strand, counting down.
TCTGGCAGGGTTTGAATCAGTGTTCCCCTTTGTAGGGAGACCAATCCAATTCTACAAAAGGGGGTACAAGTTCAACCCTGCTCAAGAACACATTTTCTTTCTGTTAAATGTGCAGACTGGTAGACATAATTCACACTGTTTAAAAACAAAAAACAGAGCATCTACTCAAACACAGGTATCTACTAAAAATACCATCATATAGAGTAATAAATAATTTCGGTTAAAAAAAAAAAAAAAAAAAAAATTTTAATTCTTTTTATACATCTCAAAAACAATACTATGGAAATTGTATGACAAAGTGTAAAAAGTTTACTTGTGACATGTTTTTTCCTTCTGGACCTCATCGGACTAAATTTGTTATGTTGGTAGACTACACGTGCATGACAGGGAATTTTAGAAATTTTTTTTTTTTTTTAAAAATCAGCCAAATTCATTTAGTCTATTTCTCACAGTGTAGAAAACCTACTTACAAAAATGTTGGCAAGAAAAAGAAAGACTCTAAATGAATTCAGCTAATAAAAAAATTTAAAAAAATCTAAAATTCCCAGCACCTTTTCAGCTGTACACATGTGTATCCTACCAACATAAGAAATGAAGTCCTGAAGGACGAAACACATTAAAAGTAAACTTTTTTTTGTCATACAATTTCCCCATATATAAAATTCCTCCCCCCAAAAGAATGGATTTATTTGGAATCACATTTTATTACATCAAAAGTTATACTTTGTATCAGAAATAAATGACTCATTTTATAGATATAGTGTATCACTAGAAAAAAAATTGCAAATAATATGCATTTAAATTTCTAAGTTAGTGCACAAATGGTGTGGAGGGGGAGCTTTTAGACTGAACCCAGCTGAAGTTCTACAAGAAACTTAATATGTATGTGTTTTGAAAGACAGTGATTGTGATATCAATTGACAAAGAGGTAAATGAGAAAGAACTGATTGCATGAATGCAATAAAATGAATAAGTTTTTAAAGACTGAAATGTAGAAATCTGGAATATAGGTAAAACTTAGTAATTGCAGAATGCCTTACAAGGTTTCCAAGTCCCACCACTTCCCAATGATGTAATGGCTGTTCCTCCAAGCAGTCAGGGCATCTGCTCTCATTCTCACCTTCATTTAGTCCTCAGCATCAATCAGTCATTTCTACTTTCCTCTTTCTCTCCTCCTCTCTCTCTCTCACACACACACACACACACACACACAATGAGTAAGATTGAAGCCTATGAAGAATTCATCAACTGAGACACTTCTGCAAACCAGGCTGCTACATCCACATTTAAGGTCTCATATCGCTTGATGAATGGATGTTCCTGTATGAAAGAAAAAAAAAAATTTGATGTATTCAACGTAAGCAAAATGTTTAAGACAAATATTCATATAGTTACATCATAGATTCTAGCAACAACTCTGACACCCAATTTTGATTGGAAAAAAAAACATTTACAAGAGGTTACTTGAATTTCCAATAATTATGCAACAGGTTTGCATGGCAGCTCAGACTGTGAATCTCAATTTGTTGTGAGATGTTCTTCTATATGCTGTAATCCCTTCAGGATGTAGGTGATCAGGACTAATGTAGCTTGCCCAAACATTTGCCATGGAAATAGGAAATAGTAAATAGAGTAAGAAAAAAAAGAAAAAAAAAAGAAAAGAAAAAAAAAAAAAAAAAAAAAAAAAAAAAAAAAAAAAAAAAAAAGTAAAGCTTGTGACATTTTTGTCAATTGGGAAAGGAGCTATAGAGTGGAAAATAATCACCCACAAGGCCGTGTAGATGCTTTTCAACTATGTCAAGACAGAAAAGAGAACTGTTGTTGTGAGTTAGAGTGTGACATTATTTTATGTCATTTCAAAAGGTTAAGCCATGATTAACAGATGATGAAATGGTAGGTGAAATGAATATTGAATTAGCATTTACTTAAGTTTATCTGTTGAAACCATTAATACATCAAGGTTTAGAAATCTCGGATGCTAGATCTCAGCAGTAACTGTACAGTAATTATTATTAAAACAACGAAAAATACTATGTATATTTCCAACTGTAAAACAAATTGCTGAACCTTGTGTTAATGTCATAAAAAATTAAAATGTCAGAATGAATGTTCATTCTAATATTTCAGTTGATTTCTGTATGCTTTGTTTTTTTAATCATTTTACCCCAAGGAAGGCTATAAAGCCACTAAGACAAGGGATTACTAAGTGAACAAAACAAAAAGGTCAATAAAAGAACAGGATTCAAAGAGACAGAAGATAACAATTGATGTTGCATTAAAATTTTTTGAAGATCAAAGTTGACTGGAAAGTAGGAAGCAAGGATTGATTGATTCATTCATTTTCTACAGCTTATCAGCTCTTTGCAGGCTATATTAAGCCAGAAAATCTTTTTAGATTGCAAGAATTTTTTGGGAGATAATGATTTTGTGATACAAGTCATTACTAACTCATCAATTAACTCATAGCTAATGGGAAGAAGTGAATTCATATCTTTCCCAAGGGTATTCATGCATAAGTAAATATAATGAACCCGATAGGAATTGGAACTCTGCTCTCCTATTAAGAATTCAGAGCTATTATCCATTACATCACCTACACACCCATGCTTACAGCACATGGTATTCTCAAACAATCACCCATAGGAAGTCAAAAGAGTTCAAGTGAGAAGTGTGAGAGAAGAAACTATTAAAATAAAACTTAGTTACACCTATCAATTTCAAAAGTGAAATCATGAGACCTATCTGCCAATACAGTACTGCACTTTTATTAAGAGAATTTTGTAAAGACTGCAATAAGCCAGTAATCCAAAAGATCAACTGCACCGATTTGTTTTAATCAAATCTTTAAAAAAAAAAAAAAAAAAAAAAAAAAAAAAAAAAAAGGTGTCAAAATGTTGCTTATACTTTTTTTGTTTTCACTGAGAGAATAAAAAATATTCTAATACTGAAAGGTATTTAAAAATGCCTACTGATGATATGACAGCTGTAACAATATAATTGGAAAAAAATCTCATCTAAAAAAAAAAAAAAAAAAGGAAAAAAAAAATCCATTAGGTTGAGTCATAAATAATTTCCGTTTTTAGAAACTGATTGCAATGACAAATTTATTCTCACTGCTAATTACATGTGACAGTTAAGAATAAATTTGGAGCACACTCACATACAATGGCAGCGTAAACAGTGGATTAAAGGAAAATGCTCTCCTCCTCCTCGACAATGTAAGGCCAAATAGAATAATAAACAACACAAGAAAAAAAAAAAATCAGGGAACTAAGTTGATATGTTCTACCCACCCGAAGTTGGACCAACTGATTACCTTTTTTTTTTTTTTTTTTGATTACTGCAGAATTATTACCTTTTTTTTTTGATTACTGCAGAATTCATTGATAGAGAACACAAGAGTCAAGAGTTTGTCAAAAATTATTCTACATTAAAACCTTGTGAAGTTTTACTCAAAATGTATCGAAGAGCTGCCTAATAAGGTGACAAGTCATTGCAAATAATGGTGCATATATAATTGAATGAAATGTAATTGTACTTTATTTTTTAAAGAATGAAGTTGATAAACAAAAAACGGAAATTATTTATGACTCAACCTCACATTTATGAAAAGTGACAACATACCAGTAATTTCTTGTATTTGGGCCTTTTCTTATAGTCTTTAGTTAGGCTGAAAGAAATAAACACATAAAACAAATGTAATAAAATAATTAACAGTACCTTTCTCTATACATTTACACTAAGTAACTTCATCTAAGCAATGTACACAATGTCTCAAAGCTTGAGGACCCCCCCAACCAACACAATTTTAACTATAAAATCATGAAAGACAACATTAAAATGTTATGCAGAAAATTCTTTTTTTTTTCAAATAGTTTATAAATTTCCAACATTTGTTTAAATAGTCTTAGATATTAAATTTTGCTTAAATTCATATTTTTTAAGCAATTTAGGAAACTTAGACAAGTGGGTAGATTAAGAAAAGATACATGCCAGCACAGAGGAACCTTGGTTCATGAATATAATTCATTAAAGTCATTATCTGAAGAGTTCGTAAACTTTAATTTCTTGTAGTTACTGACAGAGACGTGTGTACAAGTAAAAGTAAATTAAGCCTAAATTTATATGCTGCATCCCTTTAGGACATAGGCGACCATAGCCCCTTCACAATTTTCTATGCTTTGTGGTCCTTAGCAGTTTTTCTCCCTTTGCTAAGCACCCTCTTCTGTTTTGCCATTCCATTCACACAAGTTCATCAGGTAGATTCCTCTCTGCCTTCCCCTATCTCTCTTGCACTCATTAAGGCCTGTAAGGGTTAAATTTTCCAAGACCTCCTTCCTCATGATGTGTCCAAGGAATTTCAGCTCTTTTCATGATTCTGAGTACAAGTGTTCTTTCTGTTGCTAGTTTTCAGTTGCTTACTTGCCTAAGCTATAGATCTTATTAAAACTTGTTTTCTCCAATTACTTAGTGAACTTGCTTTGCAAAAGTTCATTCTGTTCAATGCATGTCAGAAATTTCATCAGACTAAATATTTAAACAGTCTTTCCACTTTACAGTGAAAAAAGTGGTTACAGAAGATGGTTCATTTATTTAAAAACAAGATACCACACACTGCTGAAACCTATCTCTCACCATTCTCTTTGAGGAAGAGTATTATTGGCAACCATCGATCTTGAGAGACCATAGATACGTTCCTAAAGATGTACGGAATTTTTTTTTTTTTTTTAATGAGAGATCTGCATTTGTTCATGCAGCACATCTCCCTCTCCATGCCACAAACGCTGTCCAAGGGAAAGGATGAGGTCAATACAACTTGGCACATGTGGGATTGCCAAGTTGCCAGAATGAAACATCACACTAAATCCAGAGCTAGAGTCCCTAAAACAGTCTAGAGTTGTCCTTTGCCTATCTGGTTGCCAACCATAGCTACAGAGCCCAGACTACCCTACTATTTACCCATAGTCTGAGGTTTTGAATTCAAAGTTTTTCCTACTTCTAGACCAGAAGTCTAGGAGTAGAAAAAGAAGGGAAGAGTAGCATTCAATAAAAATCATGATCAATATTTAAAGTCTATCAATACAGTTATGCCTACTTATTCAACGAGGCAAGAACACACTTAAAAATGTACACACTCTATGGTAACCTCCTGCCAAATTAGAAATAGCCTCTTATCATGTCACTTTTAGAAATAGAAGCTACCAATTTATATTTATGAAGTTTTCAGTTTATGCTGGTCCAAGGTTGGTTAAATGATTGGCAGCAAATGAGGGATTACATTTGGAAAGTGGGATTTCCAGTCTTGAAAAAAAATTAGTATTGAGAGGGAGGGATTAAATCTAGATTCAAAACTATATACCAGAATAAAACCAACTATGAGATATATGCTGAAAGCAATGACAATGACATTTAAGGACTGTCAGGTTAAATATTAATGTTTCCCTCCTGGTATTTAATTCTAAATAATTTACAAACTGAATCATAATTATAAAGCTTTCCATTGTAATTATTTAGACTATTATTCTACAATCCCTAGTAAACAGGAACAATAGGAAATAAAGAATAAGCTCTTGACAAAAATTGAACACTCATTCCTTTCTACCTTAGGAAGCCTGAGTTGCTTATTAGATTAAACATTTTCAATGATTATTAATTTTTCTAATATCATCTTAAGATAAAAGAAATATCAGTAAAAAGTGTATGGTTAATAATGCTTTATCTAATCTTTTGAATAATGATTAATAAAAATACAATACAATGAATAAGAAGCCATTCCCTTCAGTTATTAACTATCATCAGACCTAATTGATTTAAAGCGTTAAATCTCTGGAACCCTGACAGAACAGTTGAAAATTCTGAATGTGGTGTTGTGACACTATTTAGCTATGGTAATTGGCTAACTAGTTAACCATAGAAATTAAAAACAGGAAATACTTAAGGCGAGAAAGAGCTATACCAAAAGATAGACATTAAAAAAAGAAGAATTTATTTTATTTACAAAAGGAAGATACTTTTCTCAAAAGACAGAAAATCAGTAAGAGGCAGGGAGACTGTAATTCTGTCAAATTAATTAATGTCACGATAAGGGAGTGACGTGTCAAACGAAACAGAATTCTAAGTCAGTCAACGTATGCGGTCATAAAAAAATTTCAGCTTGAGACCACCCTTGAGAATAGCTATTAATTATATTTCAGAGATATCATTTGACTTTATTACACGATTCCAGCGAGGGAAGCCATCTGGTCTATGTACAAATCTTGACATGAAAAAAAGAGAGTTGAAAAGGGGATCATTATTATTGCTTATTCAAACTGTTGGCTCGGAAATGAGCATCTGGTGATAAGAGAATTCTAACACATGAGAAAAATAAAGAATTTAATTATCAGGTAAACACGACCACCCAGTTAAAAGTTGTCTAGGTGGATTTGGGAATTGTAAATGTTTTGGCCGAAGGAAAAGAAAAAGAAAAAAAAAGGATTTTGTAATCAAAATTTTCGATAATAATTCTAAGAGGGCCAGTCTAGCCACGGCTACACTGTCGAGAGATCATTAGCTAATTGGTAGCATGGGTGATAGGCAGAGGTGAATGTATGAGAAAGAGAGAAGTTTTAATACCCATTGAGGGGACTGGTATGAGATACCAATGTGAGAGAGGAAGAGTGTAGGAGGATAACTCTCCTCTGACCTTCCCTCACGGACGAGGGAGGAACCCCAAAGTGGAAAGTGATTAATCTTCCAAAAATGGGAAGTAACTAATTTTCCTGGCCTAAAAACAAAGAGAATTCTTGTTGGGAATTAAGAAATGTCAAAGAAACCAAACCACAACAGGCCCCACCCTGGAGTTGGTCAGTGTCCATATAAACAAACGTCTCGAGGCAGCCGAGGGAGTTTCGGCAGAGTTTCAGAGAGTTCGCAGTTCCAGACAGTTCGAATTTGGAGTTAGTTCGAGAGTGTTGACTCACAGAGGCTGAACAAAAGATTTCCACATCCTTTTTGCCTTAGTCTTCCTACCAAAAGCAAGTTTTTATTGACAAACGACTTAAGATACCATAACTTGCTTAAGAAACGCAAGTGTCACGAATCCATAGAAACGGGCTGAGAGAGAAACATACTCCTTTATTCAACAGATAAAGATAATTGTTATTTCTCAATATATTTGAACCTCGTGAGTTTGTTTTATCATTTTTCTTTTACTTACGCTTGTTCAGTATCACCGTTACCCCAGATTCAGCTTCCACTACGGCTCGACGCCGGATTGATTTCATCTACCTAAGATCAAAGTCACAACATGGGTAGGTTAGACTTGAGATCAAAGCAGTTACTTCGGTGACCAAGTGTTGGAGGCGAGCTGAGAACAACAAAGCTGGTATCGAACCAGAAACGACCAGATTGACTGGGACACAGGCTGGTGGCAGTGACAAGGAGTCAACCCCCAAAATGCTGGTGGAGGAAACCTTCTTCATGCCACAACTGGGAGTTGACCATGGGCTGATGGCGCAGTGTCATATATTGACGTCGGACTGCGACCACCGGTGAGTGTCACACTTTTAATGCAATTGATTTATTAACCCCCCCCAAAAAAAAAAAAATGTAGGACAAAGCATTACAAGTTGATTTCTCTTTCAAATGATAGCAAATTTAGCATCACTATTACTGGTAGGGAGTTAGTTTTGATAATCTACAACATTGTAAAAGTTGTAAATTTCTGTCACCTCTAGTTGATCAATCATGCAATGATGGGTGTTAATGGCATGTATTCACATACATGGCTACTTGTAGGCACATTTGAGCGTTTCCAGTCTTAAAAGATTAATGAAATTTAGTACATAACAGGATTTAACATTGTTACAAAGCAGCAGGCTTACCAATCTCGTACAAATGAACAAAAGTCTATAGAGAATCCATTGTTAGGTGGAAGAAGTGGAGGATCTTCCTGCAACACTTTTGTAAGAAGCTCAAAATCTGTTCTGCAATTCTTGTAAGGAAATTCACCAGTTGCCAGCTCAACCTACATAAAAAGCACAAAAATCAAGTTTACAATGACATCAAAATTTTTCTTTCATAAATCTATAGATTAAACAAAAAACAATCATTGGATGCAATCACAAACGAAAACCTTTTTAAATATTCTACAGTAAAAAGGAAATCAGCCAGAATTATCTGATGAATTGATCATTTCAGAATTAGCCAATTGTAATGATATTAAAATATTCTACTGAAATGAAAACTAAAATTAAGAAAAGTTTAGGAAATTGTCATATTGTAATTTTTTTTTTATTTGTAATTTAAAATTCCTCAAGTCATCATGCTTCTGTATTTTCTGGTTACATAAATAAAAAAAAAAAAAAAAATTAAATTTTAGTACATTCCAGGTTATGAAACATCACAAGCTCACTTGAACTTCTGATAACTCAAATGAGCAGTTTAGTAGATAAAAAAATACAAATAAAATAAAGCACAAAATAATAAAATAAAAAATAAATAAAAATAGATCAACAAAAAGGTTTGCTCTTATAATAATGCAAACATTAATATATTTTTACAATAATTTTGCTTGTAATGTAGAAATTTAAATTTGGAAATGATTGTAAACTAGCAGTATAACCTGCCTTTGACCAGGTGTTTCATTACTGGGAATTTTTGCTGTTCAATTGGAGCAGTTTAAGTTTAAACTCAGCCCCCCTGAAAATCAATAATAGTAACAACATTTCGGTGCAACTGAGGCACATCCCCAAATGGGGAGTTAACAATTTAAAAGGGCCATTTTTGCGTTCTCAATCTTAGAAGGAAGGAGCCTCTTCCATGAACTGTCATAATAATAATATACAATAATTTTTATTTATAATTTTTTTTTTATAATTCTAATAATCTTTTGTGTCAGATTTCAACTCTCTAAATTGATTGTATGATGTTTTTTGTTTTTTTTACAGACATTAGATTTTGATTTTGATTTTTGCACAAACTGTAAAAAATCAGTTTTCGATTTTTCACCTTCATGGTTGTAATTTTTTTGAGCCAATTTGGACTCAAAACCAGCACTGAAGAATTATCTATCAAACAAAAGAAAAATTTAATCTCAGACAAAAACCATGGAAATGCATAAACAACATCCGATCACACATGCGCACACACATTTTGAGAATTATAGATATAGATAGATTTTGTCTTAATGTCCAGATTAATACCCCCTTCTAGCAAACACATGTAAATTTTTCATTTTTACGCTTATTTTGAATTGATCTAAAAAGATTATTTTTGTTAGTTTAAGGCCATGGATAAAATTATTTGTTTTTGATGCTCATGAATGTTTGCTGTAAATATCAGTCAGTTATATGCCATGCGTGATACATGCTTAGGCGATCATGTATCTTTCAATACATGACTGACAAGGCAGATTTTTTGCAGTAGGTTGCCATTTCTTTCTGAAGTAGGCCAGTTATCATCCAAGGCTATAGAACCTGGTCTGTCCTGCTATTTACCCATAGCTAGGGGGAGAAGAGGAGGATTCATACCTTTTCCAAGAGTATTAGCATGTGAATGTAATGGATTCGACTGGAATTCGATCTCGGCTCTCTGATTCCTCAATCAGAACCCCTATCCATTACTCCACTGTAAATATGGATGGCTCAAAAAAAAAAAAAAAAAAAAACAGATGAGGCAAAAAATATTCTACTTTAAACTATTTTAGAGTCATTAAGCCTAAAAGTTTAAGTTTTCATTACAGGAAGACAATGGTTTTATACAATCTCTATTATGTCAGCAAATTACATAGACACAGGAAAATAAAAAGAAAATGATATTTTAAGAGAAAAATTCTAAATACAATCAGAAAATTTTAAAAAAAAATAAAATTGTTCAGCCTAATGTCATCAACATGAAAAATTAAAGAGTAATTTTCCTTTTGAAAGAGGTGTTAGGCAAGGCGGCATCCTATCACCGATGTTGTTCAACACATACAACAAGGACATTACATGGGATATATTGGAAGGGAAAAAGTTCAGAGTCGAGATTGGTAGGAAGAATATTGTTAACATCCAGTTTGCTGACAATATGTCCTTCTTGTTGACCTCTAAGAATAGCCTGATAATGTTACTACAAACTGTAAGTGATTCCAGCACCCAGCAAGGTCTTCTAAAACACTAAGATCAAGGTTAATGGTGATTGATAGGGGCCGCAAAGACTTCAGATTTCCTGCTGGATGATGAGGGGATAGAACAGGTGGAGTACTTTGTGTACCTGGGCTCCACCATAAATACTCAGGGCAGCTGTATATGGGAGATCAAGAGAAGGTTGGCAATAGCAAGAAGTGAAATGACAAAAATTCTGACTATCTACAATAGTCAAAATAAACCCATCAATCAGCGTAAAGTTGAAATTATAAGCCATTTCTTTCATCATTGCTAGCTATGAGTCATGGGCACTGACCAAGAGGATAAAGACACCAGATTGATGATTTTGAGATGTGGACATATTGCAGAGACATTAGAGTGCCATGGACAGTGAGATGCAATAATAAGTGGGTGCTAGATACCATCAGAACAATGTATGTATTGAGAGAGCAGATGGCACTAAGGAAGATCTGTTACTTTGGGCATATTATGCAATGATGTGGCTAAAGACATTCTGCTGGGCCTAGTGGAAGGCAAGTGGCACCAGGGATGACCACTCATGTGTTGGTTTGATGATATTAAGAGGCAGATGGGAATATCAGTGGCAGTAAAGGAAACATCAGACAAAGATGAATTTTCCACAAGGTATGTAGTATCTTCATTGGTTATTATAAAATTGCATCTGCTTTAAAAAAAAAATAAAATAAAAAAAATATTGACTAAAATCAACAAATGAAGATAGCCAATAAAAAAAAATTACTTACTAAAGAGATCCCCAGACTCCAAACATCTGCACGGATGTCATAATCTGGACGTTCAGGATCTGGTGGGTCAATTCTTTCAGGCTAAAAAGAGAAAGTAAACAAAAAACAGAGATTAGTGAAATTCTGTTTAGATAGCAAAAGTGAATACACTAAAGCCCTACTTCTGGAAGTTATTTTCAAAGCAAACATTAATCAGTGATTTTTCTCAAAGGCCAAATAAACCTTTAGAATCAGAAAAATAAGTTGTAGGAAGAAAATTAAGATCTTTTTAAAAGAGAAGAAACTCAAATTATATCAACTACTTTTGGTGTGTTAGGTCCTGTATCGTTTGACTTCAGTTCTTCAGACCCCAACATGACATCATAAATTGCATCAATGAAGGATAATCTTTTTCCTATCTCACTTTTATTATACAAGGAACAGTCATGATAGCATCATTTCTAGGAGGAAGTAGAAAGTAGATGATTAAAGAAATACATGCCAACTCCTTGGCTTAGTACTTTGTCATGCATTGGCTAGCCTCTCTAAGGAATCTGGGTGCAGGATGCTTGTTGACTCTTTAAAATTCTTATGAACATTTCCCCATTTTTTTGCACTCTTTTAGTCTTATTCCAAAACTTAGATAAAGGCATCACTGTCAAAATTCCATACCCATAGGGTCTTCTGACTAGTAGTTTGCCATTCTGGGCTAGTCTCCTTCATTAACCGGAGATTCTGTTTGTTTAGTAGTTATTAGCATAGAAAATGGAATTGTTAAACAGAGATCAAATTCTGCCAAAGACTGCATTCATTTCATAATAATGGCCTCCGAATAGGTATGACTTCATTTTTATCCAACTAGCTATGAGTGAAATAGTAGGATAGACTAGGTTCTTTAACCATGATAGGACAACTGAATTGAAAAAAACCATCCTAAGAAGGCTGTGTTCCAATCAAACTATCTTGCCCTAGACAAACAGCATTAGTTACCTTACTAGTTTACTGGACGCATGCATATTATTTTTATCATTTACTTAATAAATTTGATTGATTAGATGTTAATTTTTAAATATACAAAAGAATCATTAACCAAAAATGTTTGTGATGCCATTCATTTTCTTTATTATTTTTTTTTTTTTGAAAGCTACCATATAGAGTTAAAATTCATTGGAACCACACATGAAAAATCATTGAAATATCTTGTGATAATGCACTGTGCAACCAGAATCTGCCATTTCATATTGTCAGTGGAAATTTCCTTATTGACTGAGAAACCTCTCTCCACTGAGGCCTGTCCATGAGAAGAGAACCAGCAATCTGTGAACAACTTTCCACAGTTTCTGATATTCCTTATTGTTAGACAAAGAGTAGAACAAAATGTCCAGATGGTTTTCATGCTTGCTGAAATTTTTGAAAGCAATATTTCCAGCGGCCTCCACCTCAAATTCTTTGTACCGACTGTCTTCTAAGAGGGAAACTTTGCCAAAATTCCTCAATGATGGTGATGAACATTGTTGTAATTCTGCATGCAAACAGATCTTTTGTTGATACATTTCCTTTTTTGGATAAATTTTGCATAGCCCTATCTGCCAGAAATCCATACTCGATCTTTGCAGCATCTTTATGCATGTTTGAGTTTGAAAAAATTCTTAGAGATTTATTCAGTTTGGAAAATGTAATTATCTTTTTAGTGTGATCTTCCTTTACAAATCTTAACAGTTTCTTGATCATGCTGAAAAGATCATCTGCTAGGAAAGGAAGCAAGGGACTATTGCTCTATTTTAGGGTTCAATGTCTTAAAAATCTGAAGTTTCACTGGAATTAAAACATCATTCACATTTGACAGCACCACAGAGAAGGACTTGGTCTGGGTGTCATACATCCGGCCATATGTCTAGGAGTCATTCATATGTTTGTACATTTTCTAGTCATCTATGGCAGAAATACAAAAGCAATTAAAAAGGGACAGGGTTGCCAGATGGGACTTTTAATATAAGATAAGCCAATCAATATAAGCCAAATAAGATTTAATATATTTCATCATTATTTAACATTTACAACAAATGCTAGAGATACAAGTCATTATTAACCTGCAAACTTTAAAGTAACATTCTTATTTTTTTAAAAAAACATTTTCTGACCTATCCTAAGACATCAAAGGCACATTTTCTATTCTATCATCCTTCTCGTCTACATCGTCTTAGAGTCAAATTTGATTCTCAAACTTGTTACTTTTGGCAACAATTTAGACAAACATAGTTTATGTATAGATACACATTAGCATGGGATGCATAAAGTATCTATTTTTTCAGCATGAACTTACCCACCACTGACTAGAAAGAAATTGACACATGAATAAAATTTCTTCAGTTGTTCAAATTTTAAAAGACACTGGTAAATTTTTCAAGATTCTACTAAAATGCATTTTATTAGTGTAAAATAATGAATTATTTTCCTTTCAACTACAAAATCAATGAGTGTGAATTAATTTATATTTGACAGAGATATTTACTTAATCTCTGACACCTTTTATCTTTGAGTGAGAGTAGCAGATAGAAGGCATGCCTTCATATTCTTTCTCATCATCTGGATGAGAAAATACAGAAGTAACTATGAAGTCATGAATCTAATCGAGGAAACAAACCACCATTTGCAATAATTACCAATTACTGATGATTAAAAAAACATTTTTCTTAAAGGACAATTTTACCTTGTAATAATAATAATAATAATAAAAAAAAAAAAGGCCAAATTTCTGGGATTTGGTATTTTGATTTTCACGAATTGAAAAAAAGGAATGTGTGTGCAGCCCAATTTAGAAAATTCCAGAACTTTTCTAGGAGCTTTTCAATCCCTGAGAAAAAACCTGTCAATTTTCCAAGACTTTTCAAGGTTTCCAGGACCTGTACAAACCCTGCTCAATGTAAAGATTGAATAAGTCTGGTGAGAAGACACATGCCTGTTCTCTTTTTATGTATTTACTGAATTCATTTTCAAAACATATGTAGGCAGTTTGCTTCTGTATGGCGATATTCAGGGTCAATCCCAGTCACAGCAACTAAATGTGGCAGTGTGGCCGAGGCTCAGCTTGCTGTCTTTGGTCAGGCTCGATCCTGGTATCAGAGAACAAGCCGTCAACCCACACTCATCAGTCATTGATGGCATTTGACATGGCTGATCTTTAAGTTGACCTCTTCAACTATGACTTTGTGATTTTTGATCTTAAGAGAGTCAAGCCAAATTATCACTGGGGTATCTCAACCACGCTAAACCAAGGAGTTGAACACGTGCACACAAAATTGAAAAATAAAATGGACAACGCCTGAATAAGTCACAATATGATGTGTATATCAAAATAATAAAAAAATATTTACAGTTCTTTTATTTTTGTTTTTCTTTTCCCAACCTGGTCTAATATTTGGCGATGGAACAAAAATTTCGGGTAACTTGGCCAGACTTGACAACTGGATTTATCTTCAAGTACTGTGGTTTGTACTTTCTAGAATGAGACAAGGTTTATCGTTGGAGTCTTTCTTTAGCGACAACTGGATTTAATTTCAAATACTGTTGATTGTACTTTTATGGACAGCACAAGGATTTTGTTGGAGTTTTTCTTCTTCAGCAGATAATAATAATTATTATTTTCATTAGGTTGGCAAAACAGTGTTATGGTAGAAATCTCTTAACTCCCCATCTCAACTTAACTCCGACTGCAACTGTGGACCGCAACTCCAACGGCAACTGCTTTGGCGCCCCCTGAGCACTTGTATTTATGGGTGTCCCTTCCAACTGGTGTGGTGTGGCCAAATAGGTGGGTTTTATGCAATTCTCCTAAAATTCAACCAACCTCTTTCTTCCATTTTCTATTTCACACTTCCAATTTTGGAAGATACCCTCCTCTTTTGGGAGGAGCCATTCTATGATGTCAGCCTTCCCAACGTCATCTTCTGCCTTCATTCTGTTTTCATAATTAAAATTTTTTGTCAGGGAAATTTTGGCTGACAACTTTCTCAGCACGTATACTTTGGGCAACTTTCAACAGATGACTTAACCTCTGGCCCCTGAACCTGCTAGCTGTCTTTCACTAGGCATCATCGCATTGTGTAAGCAATGCCATGGGAAAAGGAATCAGTTTTCTGTCAAAAAAAAAAAAAAAATCGTCTTTTTAACCCTTTTCATCCGTACACCATGTTAAATATTGTCACACTTAGTATAAGTTCTGGATTATTCTAATATTTTTCCCAAATAAAATAAAACTTATCTAGCAATTCAAAGAGTCAGAAGCTTTCGATAATCTATAAAACTTTATTACATTTGTATTACTCTTTCTGATATCATTCAGAATCTGAATAACACATTCCTTGTTCCAGTGTCATTAAGAAAATCACAGTTCTTGTCCTATTTCTATCTAATTCTGCTACACACTATTCATTTGAATAAGTTCTGTTATGTTGCTCATTAGGCTGACTGTCTGATGAAGCTTGCATTCAATTGAACTCAACTTTTGAGGCAGCACTATAAAAGTGGATCTACTAAGGTCTTCCAGTATAGCACCACTGTCATATTTCATTTCTTATTTTTATAATGTTGACAGTCCTGAAATCATCTAAGGCTACCAGCATCTCCATTACATTCCCATCTGCTCCCTCTCCTTTGTTCTGATTAAACTTGGCCTGTACTAATTTCACTTCAAACTTTAATATTTCTGGTCCTTCCATATTTTTGTGTATTGCAGGTTTTCCTCTTTCATTGTGGAAAAGCTCTCAGATGTATTGTTTTTCGTCTTTGAGGTATTTTTTTTCCTTCTCTAGTATCAGCGTCCCCTCTTGGTTTTATACATTTAAAATCTTGCAACAACTTCCTGATACAATATATATTTTTCTTCATCATTTACAAGCATATGTTAATAGAAAATTTATTTTCTATTTTGTGTAGTAGATAGCAAAAAGAAATGGTGAGGAATGCATTAAGGCCAGGTGATTGCAGGAATACTTACCGCCATATATGCAGCACAGCCTGCACTTCTGGTCTTTGCTTTAGAGTCCACCAGTCGACCACTGATACCAAAGTCACACAGCTTTACTGTACCTTTTTCATCTAGGAGAATGTTGGATGGCTTCACATCTGCAACAACACAATTTCAGTTTTTATATCATACTAGACTGGCCAGAACATATTCTGTAGCACATCTTCGTAATTTATAAATAAAATACAAATTTAGAAAGTCTTATATAAAAGAAAAACTATTTACAGAACTACTAAGTTGAGTCATAAGTAATTCCCGTTTTTGGAAACCAATTGCAATGACAAATGTACCAACTAGTAATCACACATGGCAGTAAAGAATAAATTTAAAGTACAATAACATAAATTTTGCATGGCAGCATACATGTCATGGAACATTTTTCCGGCTCCATGCTCTCCAACCAACTTTGATCTTCAAAAATTTAAATGCAATGTCAATCGTTATCTACCATCTTCTTGGTTACTCCTCTATTGTTCTTGCTCTTTAATAATGCTTCTATTTTATAATTCTTCCACCCCAGTAACTCCTTTTGTCTTAGTGGCTTTACTATCTTTCATGGATTAAATTCGAAAAGAAAAACTTTTCCTCTTTCATTACAATGCAAGGCCACATACAGCAAGAATAAAACAAGAGAATTGTTGAAACTAAGTTGGTTCCATCCACCATATTGACCTTACCCTAAACCAACCAATTATTACTCCCCACACCCCGATCACTGCCAAATGCTTTGATAAGGAAAACATTCTCTAATGAAAATTTAAGAGTTTGTCAAAGGCTTTTTCACATCAAAACCCATGGAATTTTATTCCAAAGGTATCAAAGAGTTACCTGATAAGCAGCATGAAGTCATTGCAAATGATGATAAATATGTAATTGAATGAAATGTAATTGTATTTCATTTTTTGAATAAAGTTGTTAATATCAGACAATATTTGACTAAACCTAATAAATAGTAGTTTATCCATTTACTAGATTGGTAGATGGAACTCTTCAGCCCTGGAGGGCAGTCCATCTAAAAAGAAGGAAAACTGGTTTTAAACTTCTGCTGCCTTGCAGCCATACCCAATCATGGGAAAAGCTTCAGGAGTAAACCCTGAAGACAAATCCAAATCCAGAGTCCCTAAGACAATCCAATGTTATGTTCAACTTTGTTCTGGCAACTCCTGCAAACACACTGTTGCCAAGATGTATTGGCTTCTGTTTTTCCCTTGGACAACATAAGTGGAGTGAAGAGGGGAGATGTGCTGCATGGGCAACTGCCGGCATCTCATAAAACCCTGCCCAGGTCTGCATCCCGGAGAGGATATAACAGATGCTGTGCCACCATCAGTAGCAAGACAGACATACCGCACCAATCCATTTATAAATTGAAAATATAAATAATTTAAAAAAAAAAAAATAAAAAAAAATAAAAAATTTAAAACAGAAAAACCTTACACCAAATCGCCATAACTTATTTTGCTATTATTCTCTACTAACAGAAGCACTTAACCTCGTTGGATTTCTAAATGTCCCAAAAGAATACAATTATGAGATCATTACACTCCATGTCACTTGCTTTGGTTTGATAGTTTTTTATGGTTTATCAACCTTTTGCAGGTTATTTAAAACAAGGAAATGTTTTTAGATTGTAAGAATTTGGGGGAGAGAATCATGATTTACTGGTACAAGTTCTACTAATTAACCCATAGCTGGGGTGTAAAAGATATGGATTCATACTCTCCTCAAGGGTATTTGCATGTAAGTAAATATAACAAAACCAACTGGAATTGGAATTTGGCTCTCCGATTTACAATTCTAAGCAGTTATCCATTACATTACCGAACATCCAAAATTATAGCACCTGGTATTTCCAAGCAGTCACTCATCTAGGTACTGACCAGGCTCGATGTTGCTGAACTTTGGTGATCATATGTGAACCGCTGTTTTAGCATGATACGGCTGTAAGCCAGTTGCTTTGGAGACAAGTAAAATTAACAATACTTGAAAGTTGGCATAATTTTTTTTTTTTTTTTTTTTTTAGATATCATGTACATTTAAAATTAATTAGAACTGCACAAGAAATACCGAGTTAATATTATTAGAAAAAGAAAATTTAGATGGCAATTGTGAACAAAAATAAAATCATTCTAAATACATAAAATTAAAAATTACAAACAGTTCTTCAGTTGAAACAGGATTCTGGCTATTGTTTTAATTTTCTGAGAAAAAAACGTTGTCAAAATGCTAAACTGATCTACCCTATAAAAGGAGAATCAATTCTTTGTCCGTTATGGACCGTCTGCATTTAGCAAACAAAAGTATACACACACAATTTGACAGAGTTTGATGTAAAACATTGAAATAATACATTCCTCTCCCACTTAATCTGGACAATCCCTATCTTGGACTGAACAATTAAATCAAAGCTGAAGACAAGACAAAAAAAAAAAAAAAATTGAACTTTTAAAAATTTATTTGGCAATAAATAGACAATCTCTAAAGGTTTTTTTTTAATTTTTTTTTTTTAAATTTTGTAAAAATACTTTTAGGTCTGCCATTGGATATGTACATGAGCACACACAAATATATACATAAAATTTGAATGAAATTGAAATGTACATCTGTATCTCAAGGGCTAATTTCCCTGTCTGGCAACAACTGGCTAACAGGAAAAGCATACAAGCCAAAACTTGAATTCATTTTTATGACTCCTATATTTAAAGTGAATATATATTTTAATAAATGTAGTATTTTAAATAAACAGTTTTGAAATTTGATTAACTTGCCATCAACAAAGTGAGAAGTATTGAACTACTTGACATAATTACTGTATGTAAATCCTTTTTAATAAAAAACCTTTTTCCTCCCCCAGTCCATGCTTTCTCCAAAAGCATAATTGCAAAAGTTTCTCCACAGACATGACATTCTAAAATTATCACTACTCCATTGCTATTTATATGACAAATGTTCAGATGAACTCTGATGAACTAAATTCTTTAGTTTCATCAGTTTAAACCATTACTTCCATAGAATAAAATAACACTCATTTCCTCCGTACTGCAGATGTAACGGGGAAAGTTCCAATTAGACAGCTTTTTATCCAAGAACTGTTAATTTGTAGAACAGATTGCCACACGGACACTTCCTAGAACACTAAAATCTTACCCCTACCTTCAAAATCAAAAGGTCAATTATTAACTATCCTTATTATCCTTATCATCTTCACTTCTAATCACTTCCTCTTTCATTCATATCACACACTTCATTTATCAATCATTTTAATAATAAATAACCCTCTACCTTGAGTGGCCTTCAGACCTTGCATTAGGTGAATTTTAATATTGAAAAAAAAAAAAAAATTTTTAAATTGTTATGTCCAAAATTAAGGCCACAAACAAGAAAATTATATTTTGTTTTCATTTTTAAATAATGAATCTAAGTGCAAATCCAGGACCTTCTCGTTCCTTCTCTGGTTGATCTCTACCACTTCATATCTTTGGCCATACTGGACCATGGTACTAAATCATAGACACCATTTCTAATGCAAATATTCTGCAGGAACCACACCTTGATTGACATCCATCACTTCCTCTCTTTGGCCATACTGGGCCAAGGTATCAGGTCAGATAGTCAACTCCATCTTGTTTTTGGAAGAACAAGAAGTCAGCCAAAGGTAAATGATGATTATTAAGTAATAAATAATATATTATTTTTGTCCGAATTTCTGGGATGAGGAGTTAACTTTGTGTACAATATTTACACATGGATTACTGTCCTCCCTCATCTTTGTTATCACAGCATTGTGGATGTTGTGCCCTCAGTACAGGATAATAGCCTAGTGAATTTGGGGACTTAATAATTGTGAATTTAATCCCTGGGTCAAGTAGTGTGTACTTGAACACAGTGGAAATCAGGTAAGCAATAACTGAGCAGTACTAAAGTAAGAATTAGATGAGATATCCCAAGACATGGTCAGTGGAATGAGAACAATCTATCCCTATTGATAAAATAAAGGGTTCAGTTTTAAATTCCCTGAAGGTTACCTGAATTGGCAAGTACTAGATGAAGGCTGGAAGGCACAGACAACAGCCAAAACGTGATAACAGCAGCAAAGATGAGAGTAATAGTTTATATGTAAATAATGAATATACTAATATTTCTAGAAGAATCTAGGTTGGTGAATTTAGGTTATGATTAGTAAGAGTTACCTTGTAGTAAAAATCCCGTAACACCAACTAATGAAGTTAGTTTAGCTTAGATTTAATTTTTAATTGTTTCAGTTAATTTGAATCAAACACTGACAGCCAAGCACAAGGCAGGATTACTTGCTATAAACTATTTCCCTGGCAAGTATAGGCTGTTTATTTTTAACCTGCACAAGCAGTTACCTGCAAATTACCCTGTTATTACAGGTTGGCCACCATATCTGTAATGAAAAAAGAACCTACTGCAGTCTCACCTGGACAGAAAATCCAACAAGATATTGAGGCACACCTCTGCTCCCATCCCCGGATTTCTTCTTCACCGAAAAAAGCTGGTGGCCTCTTTGAAGAGGACAGAAAGAGTGGTAGGTAGTAATAAAGAGTGAGCAGAAGAAGCAACCACTGAGATTGGAGTCCTTTTCAGTCCCTAAGGAATGAGCCCCACAGTTGTATGCAGAGAGAAATCAAAAAGCTGCAGCATGTGCCAGTCTAGCTAAAAAGGAGATAATTATCTTGATTTTTGGACATGCACACAAAACTGGACAACAGGAAGAAAAAAAAACAATATAAGCAGCTGCCTCCTATCTTCTTCCAAAACCATTATGCTTGCAACCATTCTAACAACCAGTATTGATACCACTAATTTTAGCACTACTGCTACTGTTTGCCATCAACAGCATACCTGCTACACTCAAACATTAATTCAAATATTGTGCTTATCTCCCCATCTTCAGCTGTCCTCATTTTGTGGACATCTTAAAAACTCCAAAACTGCTTTAGAGGAGCAACTCTTACAAAAAAAAAAAAAAAAAAAATACTTGAAGATGCTCCACAACCTTTGCATAGTGAAATGTGGAGGATTCTATAAATGTAACAGAAGCCTGGCAGTTATTGGAGTGAACAGTGTATACCCTTCTCTATATAGGGTAATAAAATTAATCTTTCCGAAACACATCAGTAGAAATTATCCCAGGAGAGAGTTATCAAAACTGAGAAGGGCCAAAGATCTGTAGTGATTCATAAATAAGAAGCAAGAGTTGCATCCCCTGCCTTGTTAGGTTACAGTAAAAGGAAGGTAAGTAGAATTCCCATAATGCACTAGAAAGTTCTGGTGCAAAAATACAAAGTCTCTCTCCCGGTCACCAACTGTTGGACCAGAAAGATGTGTTTTCTAAAATTAGCTCACAAGAAAGATGCCTCTGCATACAGATAAGCCTAAAACCCTTTCTTTATTTGCATTAATACACACAAATCCATTATATATATTCTGTGAATAAATTATGTAAACAATTGTATATTTAATAATAGAAAAAAAAAAAATCAATCATTTAATATATATTGCATGCAGACCAAAAACTGTTCATATTTAATTTCATATAATATTGCACATGAATTTAACTTGTGAACAGATCATATAATCCCAGATAAAAATAAACCAAGAACAAGGCTTCATATCATTCACACTACCACAAATCCATGGAAAAACTATTGTTGTCCTCATTCCCAGTATGTTTGTCCCATTTGAGTGACAACATGGAACTGATAATAGCTGTTTAACTACTTTGAATGGCCAAGGACAGAGGTCAGAGTCTAAAATGACAAGACCTTGTTGCACACAAGAAATCCATCTTGTTCCAAATGATTATGAAAATGTGCTACCAAGGAGATTTTTCACTTCATTTCAGTATATTTGGATAACCATTTAAGAGGGGTCTTTTGGCTAGTAAATTGTACTTTAAGAATGATCTGTCCATTTGTTTTCACAGATCAGGTAGACAGACTGTGCATGTTAAGTGTTGCTATAAAGGAATGTGTTTCATATCATTAGGATGGATGGATGTTGGATTTAACGGCATGTCAACTCCTATTGTATATCATTAGGAATCATGTACCTAATAACACAGAGTTGGAAGCCTTTTTTTTTTTTTTTTTGGCAGATCAATTCCTTCATGATACTGTAGAGATGGGTAGTTTTAGCCATTGATCGGATCCCAGTCTAGACTACATGGACAATAAGAAACTTACTAATATACCTCAGGATATAAAAACGTTTCTCATGAATTTATTGTCAAATATGAGTTAGTCAAATTCTGAAATGAATATCAAAAGCAGATACAACAGATTTTGATATAGTTTCAGCTTGGGCTGCAGCATTCTAACTACATTGCGTTTTAGTTAGGAGAGTTGGCTTAGAGTTCTTAAATTGTCTAAGTTTCCATAGCGATGTTCATTTGGGCCCTAGGCTTGTCCCAGTTCAAATAAACTTGTATAAGCTTAAGTTCAAGATGTCCAGTTACTGAAATGTTGGATCGGAAGGATTTCCAGGAACTGTTAATAACCCTAAAGTAGCAATTGCTTGGGAACTGTGACTGGAAATAAGAAGTTGAACCACTTCAAATGTCATCTTAAGTCTTTTACTGCTGACTATGGTTATTGACATATTAGCAGCAAAGGTTGTTTCTTAAAGGCTGTCTTTGCCCTTAGTAGGATGCAAGCTGCATTTTTACTCCTGAATTCACTGCTTGTATGTAACTCCTGGATCTCTAGTATGGTAAAAGTGAAAGGTTGAAGCCTAAGTTTGTCAGATTTATAAAGATCATTTACTTTCACCCATGTCAAACCTTTTCTGTACAAGTTGAGAGCAAACTTAGTCCTGTGCAGAATTCTGTTGGATGGTGCTAATACCTATGCTAAACAGGTCGGGGAAGGAGGAACCCTGTTGTACAAGAGCTGAAATTAACAGATAAAAGTCTGTTGACTTGTAGAGAAGTTATAGTCTCCATAGTCCTTTCAATTGGACAAACAAACCATGTAAAATACTCAGTCTTGATCTCCATCTGGAGGGGAAAAGTTAGTCAGTTTTATTGAGAAGGTAAATGCAGCAGTAAATCTGTTAAAAAATAATTTTTTCTTATGTGAAGAATGATGCACTTTGCACAATTACTCACCTTCATACTTTACTGACTCTTCACTCCTATCTATCAAACTAACTGAACTAGAAAGAGCCATTTTTAGACTCCACTGGTGTCCCAGGGCTCCTATGATGTAGTGCAAATTCTGTGGGCCCCCATGCTTCCAAAGGGGGTCTGTAGATATCAAATATTGAGATCTATTGACATATATATTTCCTAGGCCAGATGTGTACACAAGATAATGACAATGGCAAATTCGGAAATTAAGAGGCTAAGGAATGTTTTCTGACTTTGAAAAATGCACACTTGTATAAGGAGGCTCATTGTTTGCAACAAAAAGAGTGCTTCTTCTATTGTGAAGGCCAATATGTTCTTCTTGAGTGAAGTCTGGCCTCTCTGACTAACAGCAGTGTTGAGAAAGACATTATATTAAGTGTTAGGTGAGAGGAGTATGCATGATGATTTGTTACACATGAATGACCCAACAAGAGGTAGTCTGGATTGAAATGCCACAACAACAAGGCATACAAAATCTTGCTGATGGTTCAAAGTGTGTTCTTGGTTAAAAAAAGGTCTTTTGCAACAAAACTGGATTGATTATTTTGTCAGAATGTGTGTCTTGTGATGGACCCATCAATCAAAAATATTACATAATTTTATGTTTATTAACTGTGATGCAAATGGCAATTTGTCTCTGGTCACCTATTCTAAGCATCAGAGTGGAGAGAGGTTTTTTTATGGCTTAAACCTTTGAGGGTTATTTGAAACTAAAATAAGTTTTGGATTGTAAGAATAATTTTTTTTGCAATATTGCATTTACAATTTTTTGAGAATAATGATTTTCCCAGATACAAGTCCTACAATTTAACCTATACCTGGAGGGTGGTGATAAATTGATACCTTTTCCAAGGTTATTTGCATGTCGGTGAATGTAGCAGTTTTGAGTAGAACAAATAGGGTATTAAGTAACTTCAGAAAACCAAGTAAAATACAAAGGGCATATGTTAAGGAAACAAAATTTATTCTAACCATTCAGGAAAGTTTTTAATTATCAAAGCTTAGAAAAAGGTCTTTATTAGCCTCAACAATAAATACTTACCTCTGTGTATCACACCATGCCTCTCCTTGAGATAATTCAATGCTTTTACAATCTGTAGTAGAAAAATATAGTTACAAATTGAGAAAACTTTGGGATGACTGATTAGGTATTTTTGAACAATGCAAAATTTTTAATTCTATTACAGTTTCGGTTGCTTTTAGAATAATAAAAGCTACTAATTTCTTTAAAAAGAAAATCTTACCTTTCACCAATAGTGACAGGCTTTTAATAAATGAATGTATATAAACAAATAAAACTTAAGTTCTTGTTTTTAAACTGGTGAATAAAACCTAAATGAAAAATGAGGGTTGAAAGACTTAAATATTTGTATTCTTTAAATATATCTTTAAATATATCTGTAAATATACTTTTAAGTGTAAATGTATCAGTAAATATACCTGTAAGTGTAAATATATCTGTAAATGTACCTTTAAGTGTAAAAAAAAAACGATCTAAATTGTAGTAATTTTACTTTAATAAAGTAAAGAAAATAGTTTCTCTCATTTTTTTTTCATTAAAAAAACTTAAATAAACCATTAACAAACAACATTTATATTTTCTGTTTACCATAAACTAAATTGGGAATACAAGAGAAAATTTTTAAAATGATAAATTTAATCATGGCATCATGCAGATAATTATAAATGAAAATTCTTTGGATAAAGACTTTAAACTCTTGATTGCAAATTCTTGGAATGCACTAATATTCTTTTTTAAAAGAAAATGAATGCATAAAACACAATTCTTAAAGTCTGATAAAGTTAATCAGAACATGGAAAATAATATAAAGAAAATTATGAAGATGAAAAAAGAAAAGATGATTTAACTGAAATCAGTAAAAAAAAAATTTAAAAAGTTATAATTTTTATAAAATTACAAAATTTATCTAATTTGTTTTTTTTTCATTTATTAGTTTGCAACAACCTGTAACAAAAAAATTTTTGAAAATTCTACAAAAAAGAATTTTAAAAGGGTTTAAACATAAAACAACTACTTAATTTTTAATATAATTTTTAAAATAATATTTTTGTAATAAAATTTTATATTTTTAAAACTTGGCACCGTCTTTCAAATTAAATACTGGACTGCTTCCTTCAAATCTTTATTCATAGCCCACCTGCTCAGTAATACAACCAAGAGAAAGCAGTGACCAAGTGGCTGCAGGACATGGAGGCCATAGTTTAAAGATTGAAGGGCTCAAAATATTTATTCTCTAATTAATATTTTATTATGCTACTAACAACCATAAATGATAAAGTTAAAAAAAAAAAAAAAAAAAAAAAAAATCATTTTGATTTCACGACAGTTTAAAATTTTGGAGGGACTTTTATGGGGGATAAAAATAGGAAAAAATCAGGCACCCTGCCATTAGCTGTGTTAGAAATTTTGGTTATATCAAATTGAGCCATAGGCTTACAATGATGAAAATTCCTATCAATGAATGAAACAATGTAACCATTATTGCTTAAAAGCATGATAACTACTTTTTTGTGTTAGAGAGAAAAAAAAAGTTACAGTAAATACAACACATACATTACAAACATTTATACAAATGAAATTTCACATTCAAAATTTATACCAGACAAAATTTCAATACAGATTAGGTTTAATACATAATTATTGTTATAAAAGGTAATGTTAAAGTAACTGTGAGTGTTCATAATTCAAAGATATAAATGCCAATTATCTGACTTATTTCAACCCAGTACAAGAAAATGTTTTTATTCAACTTTGTAGAATAATGAACCAAATTTAAAATTTCATTTATTAACAATTTAAGTAGCACCAAATTCATTTCCAGCATTAATTTTTTTTTAATTAAATATCAGAGTTTAATTTAAATAAATGCTTAAACTCACTGCAACTGCCATTTTGCCTAGAATTCTCTCGGGTATAGGTCTGCGTGTTTTCTTTAATAATTTATCTAAGCACGTAGCCATTAGTTCCATACAGATCCATACTTCACTCTGAAAAGAAACAAACAGACAATAATAGGAACAATGATACAAACAGTAGTGAAATTGGATGTTCTACTTCAGACTTTCCTCTCTGTGAACGAGAAAGTTATTTCTATGTGACAAACAGTCAGAAACACAAATATTTCCTTTTGTGTTGACATATATAATCATCTATTTTCAGGTTAGATAGATTTTTTTAACGGCATCTCCATTTGACCAAATATTTAAAAAATAATGCCTAAATCTATGCTTATTAAGGATAACATGAATATATATATATATATATATATATATATATATATATATATATATAGATAAATGAACTAAAATATAAGACATGTGGCAAGAATGACAGCTACTGCCTCATAAGAATTATATGTTGGGGTCATATATATATATATATATATATATATATATATATATATATATATATATTATTATAAATAAAAAAAAAAAGGAGATGGATTTTTTTTTTATTAATCTGCCAGAAATCTTATTAGAAAAATATGCAAAGCATCCTGCCAGAGTGCATATTTTTTTTTGATTTCTCAAATATTCAGGCCAGTAGATAAAAATAAATAAAATATACTGTTTAATAAATAAACTGAGAATCTACTTAAATATGAGTATCCAAAAAAACATTTAAGTAATAAAATTATATATATATATATATATATATATATATATATATATATATATATATATATATATATATATTTTAAATCATTTCACTCCATGCAAGGTAGTAAAGCCACTAACACACAAGGAGTTACTGAGTATGAAATAAGAAAAAAAAAATGGAAAACATTAAAGAGCAAAAATACTAGAATAAGCAAGAATAGCAATACATTTAAATTTTTGCAGATTGAAGTTGGTTAGAAAGCATGGAGCCAGAAAAGAGTTCCACAAGCAAGAAGTTCTAGAAAAGTAACTGTTAGCATAGAATTTACAGCTACATTTACCCAATTCAATTGTGAATTGACGAGACCTTGCACCAATCTAGTAATGTGCTTAAATTCACAAAGTCTAGGTACCATAGTGAAGAGTTCTTCTAAACAATTGCCACAAAAGTATTTAAAAAAAAAAAAAAAAAAAAAAAAAAAGGCACAGGGAAGCTACAGTATGGTGGTAGGAAAGTGATGAAGCTGAGACACCGAGTCAGGATCAATAATATTGCTGATTCTTCTTTGGATTTTATCAAGAATCTCTAAACATATAGCAATAGTACCAGACCATATGTGGCAGAAATATTATATATATATATATATATATATATATATATATATACACACACACACACAGTTTACCAAATACAAGTCGTAAGAGCTACTAAAGGTTGAAGGTTACTGAAGGAGGTTGTATGAAAATAAGAATAGGTAAGAAGTGTAGATTATAAAGACAAGTAGTAAAAATAATGATTGATTCTACACTTGAAAAGGTTAAGATTGTAGCCATTGGGGAAGCATTCTTTCAGAAGTCTGTTCCACAATGTAGCAATTCTTGGGAAAGAAGTTGCCCAAATGGAACTTCCTTCTTACTAATGGAATACAAAAGGAATGAGGATGATTCATCCCAGGTCTTAGCTGTAAACATCTGAACTGGTAGAACTAATTAATGTAACTTGTCAGAAAATTTCCTAGGAAAATACTGATAGAGTAGCTAGAAGCTTGAAACCTTTCATCTGTGAGAAAGGGATTGTAAGGTGGAAATTAATTCATCACCCCTAAAGTCATGTAGACAATTTTTAACTATCAAGGCTGAAAAGTGAGCATTCAATAGTTCCAACCCAAATAAAGCAGCAATACTTAAAAATTGAACAAAGTAAAAAAAAAAAAAAACTGGAAATTTGCAGATGAGCCATAAAATTTGGAGCAGCCATAAGAAATTCAAATTTTAAGGAAATACCTTTCACATAAAAGTAAACAAAAATTTGAAAAGAATTTAAAGATATTGATTTTAGGCTAGTGTTGAATTTGGTTGGAATGACCCATATCTTACTTTCTGCACAGCAGTGGCAGCATACACAGTGGATTAAAGGAAAAATGTTCCCCTTGATGACAATGCAAGACTTCATTATTGTGCAATTTGGTTATCATTCACTTTTTTGGGGGAAAATATATCTTGGAAATTGTACATTTCAATTATTGTGAAAGGAAATCTGTCCATTATGAACCTGCACATTGATATTTGCTTCCTGTTGTGTAACTTCCACAAGAACAAAGACAGAAAAGGGAAATACCCCCACCGCCCAAACTTATCTGAAGTCCTTATAGAGGAGAATTCTCCTCCCAAACAATAACACCACGAGCCCACCCACCTCAAAGTCTTACATATGCCAATAAGAAATTTCAATAAAGGAAAAGTGAAGTTAAATGTTCATTTATTCTAGTTATTTATCTTTTATATTGTTTTCAGCTTATAAAATTATAGTTATTCTGTATAAAGTATATTTTTGTTAATATTTTTGGGTGTGTGGAACAGATTAATTGAATTTACATTATCTATTATAGGAATATTACCTCGGTTTTCATGCATTTCTGTTTTCCACTGACTTTATGGAACAGATTACAACCATTAATCGAGGTTCCATTGTATAAAATGTAATAGTACTTTATTCTTTTTGAAGAATAAAGACCAAACTTGTTTTGTATTTCAATCTTGTACATATTTCCCATTGTTCTGTGATTAAATCCAAACAAAAGCTAGAATTTTGACTGCTGATTTTCAAGGTAAGAGAGTCTAACTTTGACTTATTCTGGACATATTTTTATGCATTTCAATTCCATAACTTGCAATATGAAAAATGTTTTAACATTTTGACTAAATGTTAAAATAAGTCAAACTTACAAATGCTACTTCAAACTCATTCTTTGTATCTAAATTTGAAGTTATCTTAATTCTATGACAATGTGAAATAAAAGGCATATACAGTAGTTCCTTGAATGTCCATCTCAATTTTCCAGTAGTTTCAAGTCTTGTTATACTTGAAATTGAAATGGCCTCAAATTTGAATAAGACAAAATGCAAAAAGAGTAGTGATATCTGTTGAGGAGAAATTAAAGGTTTTTGACATACATAAGTGTAGCAGAAAAATTTCAAAAACTGAGATCATGACAAAATATAGGGAAACCGACAGTGATATTTTGAAAATTGAGGAATTTTGAAGAATTTTAAATGAACTAAGTGTGAGTTGGAAATATCCAAATCCATGAAAAGTGGAATGCCTTATATTTATGGTTTCAACGAGAGGCAAGAATTCTAGTAACTGGACCAATTCCTTTTGAAAAGGCATCTGAAACTTGCATTTTTCATTGAAAACTGGACAAAACTTTGAACAGAGTATTTAAAAATGTTATTTCATAATATAAAGGTTTAAAAAAAAAAAAAAAAAAAAAGAGACTTCTTCAATGTATTTTGATAATTTAGGTAGTCAATTATCCTGAATTTTGAATTATCTGATCATATTTTTTCAACTCTTGTCCCATTTGGCTAATCAAGGAAGTATTGTAATTCATTGTTTTGAATGTCAAGGACTGATGGTTAGAAATAGTCTAGTCTTTAAACTTTTCCTTCTAAACAAGGAGGAAATGTCTCTCTGTAAGAAGTTTTGTGAAATAAATAGTGGTCAATGTGTTAAAAAAATAGAAAAAATCTTTGTCAATTTAGTTGGAGGCCTTTATGATACTGATAGTGTCAAATCAATCTAAATTATGCAGACTAACTGGACACTACTTGTTTTGCATATGTTTGGGATGGCAGCAAATACAAAAAGATTTTAAATAATGAACAAAGATATAAACATTTTTAATTAACACTTTCACTGCTACTCATTTGCCCAGTGCTGCCCCCATCCGGCCAGCCATTTTTAAAGAAAATGTTAAATTTCAACCTCCATATTTTATTACACAGAAAACTGGCACCAGTGTGTTTTACAGCAATCCATTTTCATGGATATACCTAGGAATGACTTACCAGATCAGTAATGGGTATACACATGATATCTTTTGAAGCATTGTCCTTTGTGGAGTGGGACTTCACACTTTTTGCAGAAGTACCTTGTTTCTGAACGTTTTCCAGCTTTTTTGCAGACACTGCATGGCTTGGAAGGGTATCTTTTCTTATTGGTTGGTGGAATTTCTACCAAGTCATGAGCTTTCATTCCACCAACCAGGCGATTGGCAGGATCAATTTTAGGTGCACTTGGACATACCACAGCTTGAGGAGCTTCCCCTTCATTTTCAGAATCAGAGGAATGATGGTCAGGGGTGGCAGCCTCAGCCTGACCAAATTCTGCAAGAATGTCATCAATCCGTTCCATCCTGAAATCTAGCAATGCAAGTTTTTTTCTGTGGATTTGCCTTGTTGTACAGGATGTGGGAGTTCATAATGCACAATTCAAACAAATATAGCACAAATTTCTTGCTCCACTTGATGGTTTTGCATGTACAGGGATAATATTTTGCCATCTGGTCCAGTTTGTTAACATCTGACATATGTTTGTTGTAGTCCAGTACACATGCAGGTTTTTGAATTGGCTGATTGTTCTTGTCCTGAGTACCAGAATCTTCTATCCTAGTCATAGAGAGCGGAGATCATTTTCACTGGGCGTTTGTCCTTCCACACAAGCACTAACACATCTCCATCCCTACGAAATGTCACCTGTTCCCACTGAACACGATCAGCTTCCTGCTGCAGGTCACGAGGAGCACCACGGTTCAGCCAAAGTGTACCACAAACATGAACTTTCCGCTCGTCTTCCAGAAAGAATTTGGCCAATGTGACACTGTTGTAATGGTTGTCCAAGTACACTTTATAGCCAAAGCCATATATGTGCTCCAGAGGTCCACCACATATCTGCTGAACTGTTCTGCCAATACCACATTAGAGTTCATAGTTACAGATGTAACCACTACTCGACTCGGAAACAATGTACCCTTTCATCTCATATTTGTCAGGCTTCTGAGGATTATAGACCCAAAATTTCACACGGCCATACCATTTGAGCATCCCTTCATCTAGGGAAAGTTTTTCCTCAGGAGTGTACACAGCTTTGAACCCGTTTATAATGTAATCATAAACAGGACGGATCTTGTAGAGCCAATCTTCATTATTGTTGGGGCGAGCATTATTGTCACTGAAGTGAAGAAACTTCAGAATCAGAAGAAATTTATCCAGTCACCACTTTCCGATCAGTGCTCCAGTACATCTGAATTTCAGGCTTTTTCACTATTCCTGTGTTGAACAGTAGGGTCAAGAACAGCCAAAAGTTTTCCATTGTCAAGTCCTACCAGTGAGAATACTGTTTCAGATTGGGGTGTTCTTGGAAATATTGTTGAGCATATCTATTTGTTTCTTGCACAATAATGTTTACAAGGTCATCCGTGAGAAACATTTTCAACCACTGAAGGCAACACCCTTGCCTGGAGTGCCAGTGAACTGATGCACATGTGGAAGTCTGTCAATATTTGTCCAGTCCTCCACCTGATTTTGATTTCTCCTGCCCTGATTTTGTCTACCACGGGCTGGAGCCGGCTGTGGAGCATTACCAGGATCAGCAGGGCCAGGCCTATGCACAGCAGGTGCTGCAGGCATTGCAACAGGCCCACCAGGTGCTGCAAGCATTGCATTATTTACTACATCGGCAACGCCTATGCTTACGGGCTGACCATCACCTTGGCCATGATGAACATTCACGTCAACATCACCATGATTGCTCAAATCATCGCTAATATTTTCGTCAGTTTCACTTTCACGACCATTACCATCCTCCCGCACGTACTCGGGATCATCAGAATCAGAATTTTTGCTAAATCGATCTGATTCAGAGTCATCGTCAGCAAATATTTCTGCCAAAACATCTTCTGCAGACAGCTACACTGCTCGTTTCATGGGTGCCGCCATCTTGGTATGACCCAAGGTCATGGGCGATGGGAGCATCTGCATGCTAGCCGCATTTTCGTCAGGAATATTTTCAAATTAGATACGAAACTACCATGACGTAGAGAAAAATCGAGGCTGACTACTAATTTGCATGATAGAACAGTTAGAATTTCCTATATTTTACGATAGATGGCGCAACGGGACACTCATACCAGTGGTATGCAAAAAATGTAGGTTTCCGTACTTAGCCAGCTGGAGCAAGATAAGAAAAATGAAGATCTCCATAGTTAGCAGCGGAAGTGTTAAAGAACAAAACTACATAAATCAATAAAAATATGTATCTATTTATTCCTTATTGAAGCTGAATATTTATTAACCTCAAATGTTTGTGCATATGATTCGGAAAAAATTCCATACAAAAAGGAAGTTTTTAGAAAAAGATTAAAAAAAAAAAAACAACAACAAAAAACAAATATAAAAGATGGTTAAAATTTCTATAAAATTAAAAAAATATATACAGATATAGGTTCAAATTTGACATGTGTGACTTAGCCAAAGGCCAACAACTCTGTAAAAATCTGGGATTTATCGTGAAGTGTCAATATTATAAACAAAACAGGATGTCCTTCTAAACAAGTGTCATGGTCTAAGGATGATCTGAAGAATGATCATGTACAAAAATTATTTCCACAATTTTTTTTTTTTTTTAACAAGTGGACCATATTTTTTTATTAGTGCCAATGAAATACTCACAGTAGTTATGAATATCCCTATACACTGAACAATGTATGGACAGTCATGGCTTTTCATAACCACATCCAGATCCATAATAATTCTTTTATTTTCTTCTCTATTGCTGGAACGACGCATTTGCTGAAAAGAATTTAAAAGATATTTACTATCAGTAAGGTTGCAGCATGGTTTAAAAAAAGTTAATCATTTCAAAATCACAATTTACATTTAAATAAAAAAGTTAAAACAACAAATAAATGATATTATCACAACATCTGAGTTAATAAGATCACAACACTGTAATTTTGCATTTCCATCACAAACAGACATTACACCAAATACAAATTACAAAACTTAAAAATTTTGTAGCCTAGATTTTTAGGTGTCAAACAATTTAAGAGCATGATCGAGGCTCTTAAGAAAAAATACCAACATCTTTTATGCTAATTGATTACCTATAAAAGATTATTTAAGTTATCATTAGCTTTGTATTTTTATTCTATAGAAAAAATGATTTTAACATATGGATTTGCTGATTCATTAAGATCAAAATGTCACATAACTTTTTTTTTTCTTTATATCATTCTATTATTGGCTACTTTTTAGAATAAAAATTATATAAAATTGTTAATATAGCAAAATTCTTTTTTGGTAAATTATCTACATAATTTTTTTTTTTTTTTAAGACTTTAATCTTAAAACTGATGATGACACCACAAACAAGACTATCCTTTTATCAACTCTTAAAGAATTGCATACTACATATGCTACTACTTCCTGTAAAAGTTCTACTAAATAGAAAAGCTAGCAGAAAGGAATATATGTATTAAGGTTTTAATTTTTACCTTGAGGGAATGTTGAAAGTTCTTAGCCTAACCCATTTCCCAAAATTTCATCAAATGACAAAATATCAGAATAGTTTTAAATCTCTGCATATGGTCAATGTAAAAATATTTCAGCACCAATCCAATAAGAGCTGGCCAACAGAATATTGTAGTTACATCAATAAAAATTCATTAAAATGCATACTGGTCTCTCCAGCACATTCTTTCATTACATCTCCCTTTAATTTACTATTTACATGAGGACTATTTATTGTTATGACCGAGCAGTACTAAAAATAAGAACTAAACAAGATATCCCTAGACATGGACAGTGAAACAAGAACAGACTACCTGTGTAAAGAATTCAGTTTGGAATTATCTCTAGGTTACTCAGATTGGTATATACCTGATGAAGGCCAGATAACTCCTCATCCCATAAATTCAAACAGAAATCTATCTTTAAGTATTGATCTGATAGAATTACATTGAAATAAATTTCATAAAGTTCAATCTCCTTAAAATCCACTAACTTTCCACAAAAGTGAAATATTAGCAGATATATCAAGGTGGGTAAACTACAAATATTTTGCAAATGAAATGTCTAATTCATGATTATTTAGGCAAAATCTGTTACATAAAAGGTATTTAAATTTTTAATAGGTTTCAGCAATGAAAGAATTAGCTGCAGATATGATATACATATCAAAGTTAAAGAAATTATCTAGTCTTAGGTACAAAAAAAAAAAAGAAAAAAAAAGAAAAAAAAGGACATTAAAAAAGAAAAAAATATGGCTTCATAGACAACAAAAGAGATAAAATAAAACAAAATGTAAAGATGTGAATATTGCGCCCATGTTAATATAACATAATATCCAAATTCATTTGTTCAGAATCAGTTCAAGAAACATTTGAATGTTTTTTTTTTAAAGTTGTGTTCATTTCAGAATACAAGAGTTTGAAATTCTGGCAAAAGCAAAGAGATGAAATATTCATTATGCTTATATATCTGTCTAGGAAAAAAAAAGGGAAGATGGAATAACTAAGCTAAGCCATCCAACTAAATTTTTACAAGAATATAGTCATCTATAAAAGCCAAAGATGAAACAAGAAAAAAAAAAGAAGAAAATCATTTATGGATAGTTTTCATTTTTGATTAAGGATTCATTTTCTCCAGAAATAATCAATAGAAATCAATTTGTTGGCAAATTGAAGCAGAAAGAAAAAAAATAATTGGACCAAAGTAAATTACTATTTTAAGAGCAACATGAATATTCTATGATAGTTAAATCAGAAGAGCAAACTGTAATGATTCTAAAATGTTTTAATTCATTATTAAAAGGTTAAGTGGAGTAAAGAAATTTAGGAAACAGATGACCATTTTCTGCTTATTATTTCTTTTATGTACCATGTCAATGATCTTTCTGACTTGCTCTAAGTAACTTTACCCTTTACCATCTGCTCTAGTGCTGGTTCTGTCATCCCTGCACAAACTTGCTAAGTAGGTTACTCACTATTTACATTGTTTGGACCTTTGTCCCCATCTTTTCCATATTCACAACATTTAGGACATTGTATATTCCAACCTTCTTCAGTTGATATATGTTAGAATTTCAATCCTTCATTTAGTCCACAGGGTAGATTTGTTCTAATTCCACGTGGCATGCCTTTTTTTTGGATATCTCAGTATCAGTTAATTCCCTCGAATAACTCTCCAAGTTATTGTTCCTTCTGCTGTGGCTAAGTATTGAAATTAAAAGACTTTAGGTCAGGTCACTTTTTGTTTTACTCAACCACTGGGCCATGTGTCAAAAATTCCATCATACATCACCTGAAGAGGGCCAGAGCATACAATGGCCAAAACATTGTGAATATGACATTATAAATGAGGACAATAGTCCAAACAATGTAAATAGTATAAATAGTTACAATAACTCATACAATAGAGACAGAGGTTACTCACTGTTTCACCCAGCATCTCTTGCTTTCAGTATGTTTTGTGAGTGTTAGATCCTTCAGGGTTTTTTTTCTCACTAGGTGTCCCAGAAATTTGATTACCTCTTGCTGTAACTACAAATTTTCTTGCACATCCAAAAAACATCCTCAGATGTTCTGTCCATGGTATTCTCAGTAGAACCACATCTTTGTTGCATTAAGTTTCTTTTTCATTTTTGAAGAGCAATCTCTTCAGAATTCAGTGCTATATAGAAGATTAATCAAAGCAGGTCAGCATTTTTCTTTGTTTCTTGATGCATTTTTCTCTCTCTCAATACTGTGCTTAGTTTCTGAAATCATCTTTTGCTATACCTATGCAGCACCAGATTTCTGTCACATTTCATTATCTATCACACTACCCAATTTCTGTCCATGCTTGATTTTGACATCCCTAATATGTAGCTCATGCCTAAAGTTGTTCCTTTTACTGACAACCACATTCTATATTACAGTTAATAGTCCTTTTTGTTTTTCCTTTACTACTTTGTCTAAGAGTTCTTACAGTTTTCTTTCTCAGCCTGCCATCAAAACAGTATCTTATGTTGTTATAGTTATATCCATAAATCATCGCAGGTCTTCTAGTTCTCCAAGTATTGTTTTGTAGTATAGGTTAAAAGACTTTCTATTTATGTGTATCAACTGAAATTGTTCTGTCAGCAAGGAGAGTAAATGGATTGCAGCTCAGATTGAGGAATTCCAGTAGAGTTCATTACATTCACTTATGTGCCAATACTTTTGGGAAAGTTCCATGCAGTGCCACAAATAGGAAAGGTTGACACATATAGAAAATAAGTAGTAGTTTATTCTGGAGAAATAATATGGTACACAGCTGAGAACACAGACTAATGTAATAAACATTTAATCATTAATTCTTCTTGCTCAGTAAGAGAGAGCGATGTTTAAATAGTCTTAGACCAGTCCATTTTGCAGAGGTGTTCAGCTACTCCACAACAGTATGAATCCATTGCTTCTCCGCCCAACTATGGGCAAATAGCAAGACAAACTGGGTCATATAGCTTTAGGTGGCAACCAATCTAAGAGAAGGAAAAACTCTGAATTCAAAACCTCCAACTATGGGTAAAATAGTAGGGCAGTCTGCTCTGTAGCAACCAGACTAGAAGGACAACTTGGAATTCAAATTCAGAGCTGGAGTCCCTAGGACACTCTAATGTCATATTCAGTTTCGTCCTGGAAACTCCTGTGATGACACCAGTGCCAAGCTGTATTAGCCTCTGCCTTTCCCTTGGACAACATTGATGTAGTGAGGAGAGATGTGCTATATGGGCAACTGTCAATCTCTCATATATATAAATTAAAAAAAAAAAAAAAAACCTGCCCAGGAGAGAGCATAACTCTTCAGGCACATATTCATGATATCTAGAGACCAATGGATGCCACAATATATCTATCAACAAAAAAGTGGATTGTTCTCAGTAAAGGTTACAGATTATTCATATATCTCTCTTTTCCCCCCATGTGAAAAAATTTGTCACTATGAAAGGGTACATAAAATTGAAAAGGATATCATATTTTTTTTTTTTTTTTTTTTTTTTAAAACATGTACTTGAATTTTTGGTAATTAACAATATTTTGGAAAGGGGACAATAAAATGATTGGACCCCGCCCCAAAGAAAAACAACCCTCAAATGATTTATATAATTCAATAATTGACTTACCTTCACAGCCAAATAACTGTTTGTTTTCTTGTGTCTCATTTTAATTACTTGTCCACATGTGCCATGGCCAAGTTCACCCAGAGCTTCCAAATCACTGCAATCACTGGGAAGTTTCTAGTTAACAAAGAATCATCAGTCATGTTTATCAAGTATATAACTACCAAATTTAAATTAATGTATCTAAATCATTTCAACATTTACTAACATTAAAGTCAAATATTACATATTCTGTTACTTTTCAGATGAAAACATTTACCAAAAAATGTTTCTCAACACTAAGAGATTTTTTATATCCTTATAGTTTATTAAATAAACAAATTAAGGCTTACATTCATAGTTTCAAATCAAAATCAAACTAAACTATTGCTTTACCGATCCACTTCATGAATTTTATTCTTTAATTTTGTACATACCTACCTACCTACCTACCTACCTACCTGACAATCCTTGATTTGTATTTAAATATTTTTGTAGGGGGTATAATAATTTTATTAAAGCAATAAAAACAAATGTTAAAACAAGAAGCTTATAACCAAAAACTGGATAACACAAAACCCAATAAAAAAAAAAAACACACACACAACAGTTACTAGAAATGCAAATATTGAAATACAACATTATTAACAAAAGACAGCTAAACCAGTGTATTGGTCATCTCTTGTCAGGGGCTAAGATTGAGGATAAAAAAACCCACTTAACAACTAAAAATGAATGCTCAAGACAAATCTTATATGAAATGAAAAAATAAAAAAAATAAAAAAAAATAATAATAATAACACTTATACGCTAATTAATTTTAAGCCCACCAACCACTCCTGTAGACAGAGAGTTGGCTGGTTAGACTTACTGTAAACAGATTCCAAAATTTTCAAATGAAATTCAGAATTAGCTTTGTGCAGTACTGAAAACATGTCTTGGTTATAAGACTAGCACATAGCTGAAATATTTGATACAAAAACAGCAATCAGCAAACCACTGCGAATATTGACCGATATGTTGGTCAGCATCACACTGACATTTAAATTGGTAAATTATTGAATTCCAAATTCATCTCAACAAGAGTCGGGCACCATAAACAATATGTGGATTGGTGGACATATAACAATTTGTATTGAATAAAAATTTAAAAGAAATAAGAGGCAAAATACAGTTGCTTACTTTAAAATAAGCATTAGTTAATTTATTGGGTATCAGTGATGTCAGCACTTTTCCTAATCACTTCATATTAAACTCATTTTACAGTATAAAAACACTGAATATTTACTTAAAACTAACATCATTTTCAAAAAAAGAGATTCATTTGTTTTTGTATCAATGATGGTCAAGGTGCAAAGCAGAGAGTCCAGTTTCCTCATCTTCTACCAACAAGATCACAAATTTATAGTTTTCAGTTCATTTTTTTTTTTTTTTTTTTTTTTGTTACATCTTCAAATTACAGGGAGATTTGGAACAGAATGTAATCAGTGGCCTGGATAAAACTGCAAAATATTAAAGTATGTTTCTATCTTTGGCAACATCATTTTGTTTTGTTTTTTAATCATTTCACCCCAAACAAGGCAATGAAGCCACTATGACACAAAAAGAGGTTATTGAGTGTGAAAGAATGAGAAAAAACAAAATATCATTACAGAGAGAGAACAATAAAAGAACAGGAATTAAGACAGAAGATAATGATTGACATTGCATTTAAATTTTTGAAAACTGAAGTTGATTGTAAAGCAAAAAGACAGAAGAAATGAGAGAAGTGAGAAATGCGAGAGAAGAAACTGTCAGTACAGAACTTAGATTTACAAATAATGATTTCAACTATAAAATGATGAGAACTTTGCCAATCTAGTACTGCGCTTAAATTAATAAAGTCCCAATACCAAAGAGGAAAGCTCACCAGAACAGTTACCATGAATATATTTATAGAAAAGGCACAGACAGGGAAACTACATTATTGTGGTGAGAAGTAACTGAAGCTAAGATGCCAGGTCAAGACCAATAACATTGCAGATTCTTTGTATTTGATCAAGAATGTCTAAATACATAGCAGAAACACCAGACCAAATGAAGCAGCAATACTCAAGGCATGGATAAATATTTTCTTTAAAAAATGTTGAAGAGTTGCCAGACACATACTAATGTACTACATAAAAAAAAGTCATGAAGTAAATGATATCAGCAAAATATAACTTACTGATGTGACCCACACACAAAAACCAACAACAACATAATTCTAGTTTCTATTAAGTAAATATAGTGGCAAGATAATATATAGCAGAAAGACTTTACGACAACAATTTCATCAAATTTCCTTATTTTACTTTGGTGTGCCTAAGCTACAATATTTTAATTGGTAATCATTAGTCACTAGATATAAATGTTCAGTATGGATTTTCAGTAAGGGGGGGGCTTTTGCAATATATCTTGAATAATTTAAGTATATACAGTTTATAAAAAATTTAAAAAAAAATAATACAAAACTTCATCTTACCTGTCCATTCACATTTAAAATACCAGTCTGCTTCATTATTTCTTGATATTTTTGTTCAATTTCAGTCCTACAATGCAGAAAGTATTTTGATTATAACTAGAATGTTTCTACCAAAAAATATATATATATATATATATATATATATATATATACACACACACACACACGATCACATGTAATAATTGTCACAAAAATACATAGGAGGAACCTCAAGGAATCTAAAAAGATATGAACAGAAACGAAACATTTTACAAAACAATACATCGAATGCATCAGTTGCCTACTGTAATGAGATTGACCACAATTTTGATATAAAAAAAAAAAAAATGGTACTCTGATCAAATGATAAAACAATTCATTCCAACAAAAATGTCTAGAGAGCGCCTTGATCAAAAGGTCATCCACAGTAAATTTGCACCTGGGCTCTTACATTTCACCATTCTTGGCAGATCTATTATCATAGTATGGGATATCTACTAAAAAAAAAAAAAAAAGTGATGGAAAGAAAAAGAATCTAAATGGAATCAAATTAAAAAAAAATTTTTTTAATTGTCAGCATCCCTCATTCAGGTGAATGTGTAGTTGCACCAACAGAAGAAATTTAGTCCGATGAAGTCCTAAAGGACAAAACACATCACAAGAAAACTTGTCCATGTATGTCTCTAATATATGTAAAGATAGCGGGTTAATGAAAGATTTGAGATATAAAAAACAACAAAAAAATAACTATTGATGAGACTAATAATATTTATTGTATATCAGGAGGCGTTTTGAATAAATAGAAGCATGAGAATAGGTTTAAAAAATTGTAATTTTTGGACACACCTGTGCCCTTAAGAAATTAAAAAAAAAAAAAAAAAAAAAAAAAAAAGGCGTACTTTTTTTCTACAATATACAATATTATTAGTCTTATGAATAGTTATTTTTGTTGTTTTAATATCTCTCGAATTTCTTTCTATATATCTCACACACTACTGTGTAAAAGTCTTCAGACATTTTAAACTATTGCAGCTTTCTAATAATTGCTAGCTTATCAGTGGATTTAAATTTTTTTTGCATCACATTTTCTACAGATGACAGATTGGCCTTGTTAGAGCAACTTCTATACCTAATTATCATATGGGGTGGGGATGTAAGAAAAAAATTTTTTTGCTTTCTCACAACAGCAACTCTTTCCCCCCTCCCCCACCACATCCTCTAGTGAAAATTCATGCATTTATTCGATGCTTGAAATCATGGTGAAAACTGTTGCAGAAACTAAGATTAAGATAATGAAGATAGCCAAGAATAGAAGCCAATGAGCAAGAACTAAGGAACTTAGAATTTGAAGCAGCATCATTAGAAAAACTGTTTCAAGGGCACCGGAAGTGTTTCCGATCAACCAAGACGTGGCATAGGATGCTAAGGAAAATGATCAGGATAGTAAAAGCTCAGCCAAAGAAGACTTTAAGACAAATGCAGTTTGGTGTCTGAAAATGCTACTAAGTACATCCTTCAAGAACATGGACAGAAGACATGTATTTCAGCTAAAGAAGCCAACATTAAACAAAAAGCATTTGAAAACAAGATTAAGTTTGTCTGAACTATATGGAGATACAGAGGCTTGGAAAAAAGATTACATTCAATCAAACTAAGATGTAGAGGTGCATTTTGAGTTAGAAAGTAAAATATCTCCCATTACCAGATTCAGATGAAGGTGACATTTTTCATTATGATAAGGCTCTATGTCACAGACTGGGTACAAGACAACTGAAGCTAACTGATGAAGATGTCACTATTAAAAGATTAGCCAACTCAGGGTCTTGATTTAAATATTATGCAAATGAGGATGGAACTAAAAAGTAGGAAAGAGTTCATCAGAAGAATCCATGTAATTTTAAAGTTTTGGAAACTCAGCCACAAAGAATAGCATCTCATTCCTGGGGAAGGATTTTTATGTATTCCTTATCAAGCACACTATAGCAGCAGAAAACATCTTTGAAGGAAATTAACAATAAGGTTCATGCAATTGAGAGGTCTTGAAGAAGAATGCAATGGAAAGGGAAATAAT
This sequence comes from Acanthosepion pharaonis, assembly GCA_903632075.3. NCBI lineage: Eukaryota > Metazoa > Mollusca > Cephalopoda > Sepiida > Sepiidae > Acanthosepion > Acanthosepion pharaonis. Next base: position 2,009,954 of record CAHIKZ030001624.1, on the reverse strand, counting down.
ATTAATAATGCAGAGTGCTAAAGGTTAAATATCTATTCTATAAAAAGTTTTCATTGGTATATAATTTGATATGAAAATGACTCCAACAGTAGAAAATGCAATGCAAAATATGCACTTATAAAATGGCAATAATTAGGAATGTGCAATAACTTAAAGTGACCAAAACCTTTTGTAATACTGATAAACAAGTCTTTTAAAAATAGTATAAAACTCAGTGTAAAAAAGAATCTCTAATTTAACCAAGAACACTAGTCCAAGTTTTTAATAATTTTTTATTTTCAAAATTTAGCATAAAAAGAAAAAAACCTGACTACATTATTAATTGGAATAACTGATAATTTCTTAGAGCAAAGTAAGCTGAAGATGACTGACAATCTTTAACAAAAGATTTTATGATCACAAATGGTTAAGGTTGTTTATTTAGTGGCATATCAACTCCTTATGGGTCATTTAATGCAGAAATTTAATTTTCTTGAGAACATTAGTAATTTCTTTTATAAAAATGTGTTGCTGGTATCTCCCCACCCTCAAAATACATTGTTGTTAATTTTTTTTTTTTACTATGGAAATGTATTGCTGGTATTTTTACTATAAAAATGTATATTTATACTTTCATATTGTTTTGACCCTAGTTTGTGGGTTAACTATTTGTCTATAGTTGGTACCCTAACAGGTGCTACCACCCTAGATCAGAGTGAACCTGGTAACAACAACAATTAAGAGGTGGTCCAACGCTCCTCAAAACATCCCAATCAGAGGCCTTCCTGCTGGATGTAGGACATGGTTAAGATTGTAGATGTTACAGAAGTGGTTTATATAAAAATACTCATGTTGTGGTTTATATATATATATATATATATATATATTATATATATATATATATATATATATATATGTATGTGTGTGTGTGTGTGCATCTGATGCAGCATGTCAAGTTTTATTATCCAAAGATAATTCTATAGATTGAAACAAATACATTTTTCTAAGATAATAACTGTTCAATAGACACAATTCCACTAGAGTTAGGTCACCACATATACTGCAGTCATAGCAACAGTGGGGTGTCTAGAGTAAAATAGCCTGATGGAACCCATCTCTCTTGGATTTGGTTTTGAATTCAGAGTTTTCTTTTTCCTAGACTGGCTGCCACCTCAAGCTAAAAGATCCCAGTTTGCCTTGATTTTTAACCCATATGTAGATGAAGAGAGATTTATGCCTTTTCCAAAGACATTCACACAAAGTAAACAAACAAAACAGAACTGACCAGAAAATTAACTTTGCTTTCCATGTCAATAACAATTAGACTATTTGGACCTCCACACTACTCAACAATGTACAAGCGGAAAAATTGAGAATATAATGTTTTACTTTTTCTTTCAAATCTATCAGTTTATGAGTCATAGATCTTCCCAGTAAAATGATAGAAACAATTTACATAAATGTACAAAAATGAGAACTTTCTTAAAAGAAAAAAATTAATCTGGATTAGTAAATAAATTCGTACAGAAGAAATTTTGGAAAACTATATAGTAATAATTAGTTCAGTCCCTGTCATTTTGTTGATGGCAAAATGAGCAAATTTCAAATTTAAATTTTTTTTTCATTTTAAAATACAACTTTTATTAGAAAATATATCCAGTTTAAATACAGGAGTCATAAAAATGACTTCAAAGAGCTTCACATTTTAGCTGCACTCTTTCCCTATTATCCAGGAATTGTTGCCTGAAATTAGCCTACACAATATAGATTTCCATCTCAGTTTCATTCAAATTGTATGTGTGTAGGTATGCTTCGATGAACACAAGTATATTTTAACTCAAAAAACCAAAATATTTCTACAAAATTAAAAAATAAATTCTATTATCGAATAATTTCCTAAAAGCTTAATAAAATTTTAGATTTATCTGATTTTTTTAGGAATTAAAATTTTTTTCTGTCTTCAACTATATGCTTTTATTGTTTAGCTCTGGGTAGGAGCTGTTTAGACTGAGTGGACTGGGAATGCCATATTTCAAATGGTCAAATTGTGTGTTTGTGTACAGGATGCAATGGATAAATTTTCCTCTAAATTACACAAAAATAAAAACACTGACATCTCATTTTAACAGATATATTTACCAAAATCACACAAAAATATCTTGAAATACTAAAGAGTAAATTCATTCAATAAAAATCAACATTGGTTTCAACCACGCCCTCCAGACAAGTTTGGAATCTCCTGCAACTCGCCTGGATGGTCTCCTTGTTTAAGTTGATGAATGCTGCCATAATCCTTGCCTTCAGTTCATCTTTGGTGTTACAAAGAGTTTTGTTGGTCTCACTCAACTGCACTCCAAACATAATAATCAAGAGGGTTGCAATCTGGGAGTTAGGTGGACAGATGTAAGGGGTGATGAGATTGCAGAAATTGTCCGACAACCACAACTGGGTCCTCCTGCGTATGTGACATGGTGCAGAGTCCAGTTGCCAGACATGAGGTCTTCCAGCAGCCACCCTCTTGATCCAGGGCAGCACTACCTCCTACTTGATGTAGGCCTCCATGTCAAGTCTGAGGCCCTCACCAACAAATTTGGGGATTCTTTTATCAGAACAATCAGTCGGTTTTCTGAGCTGCTGTACCCTCATAATCACTATTAGACTCATCCAACTCTTTCCAAATCTTCTGTACTGTCCTCAGATTGATACCCAAACACTCTGAAATGTTCATATTGGACCTTCAGAAGCAAATATTAAGCAGTATAGAATTTCTGGCAGAGTGAATTGCATCATGGTGCTCTTTTTTCACAGATGGTGCTCAACTGACCCTACTATACTGTACAGTCGACAAAATCAAAAACAATGCACAAAATTAAAAATATAAAATGGAGACAATTTACTCATCGTACCTTTTGTGTGTGTGCGCACATATATTAAATGGCACAAGTACATGTAAGATATACACATATATATTACATATGCAAAGTCACGTGCAGACAGTATGTGATAGAGAATAAGCTCTTTTTACGACAGTTTTTATAAGATCTGCCATATCAAAAAACCTCTGTATGTGACCCATTTCTAGATAACATGGAACAGAAAGATGTTATAACAACCATTTCCATCCAAAATAAAAAAAATATTAACATCAACAAGTGATGAAATAATGGAAAAACTTGAAAGTAATACAAATAAGATGAAACCCTTTCACAATAGGTTTATGCCTCCAAAAAGATTTTTTATAGTTCCTCAAATAATTTATCTTCCATTTACAAAAAGGTCTGTGCACACACAAATATTTTAAGCAGCAATATTGAAAATAGATGTGCAAGCAGTGTAATGGTTAGAAGCTTGAAACAAGAAATCAGCAAGCCAAGTTTAAATTCAGGTCAAGATCATTACATACACTTTCACACAAATATCCTTGGAAAAGATATGAAACAATTTCTTCTATCCCCTGCTATGGATTAAAAAGCAAGGCAAACTGGACTCTAGCTGTGGTTGACTGCCAGTATAGGAAAATGATAACTCTGAATTTAAACCTGTATGTGACCTTGGTGAGATACATACTTGAATTGTAACTAAAGTCTGCTTGGTATAATTGCAGTATATAGCATAGGTTGGCTCTGTGGATGTTGAAGAAACACAAATGGTTCCTGAGTAGATGAGCATACTTGGAAATGAATAACAATGTTGATGATTAGAAATCAAACTGATTTGCAATGTGTCTCCAAGTTAAAACAGCTTTGATGATGAATATTAAAAATTTTAAAAATTTAATAAAACAAGCATTTAAAAAAAACAAAAAAAAAAAAAAACACACCTGTATAATATATTTATATAATCAAAAAGCTTAAAATGTAGATATAGAAAAAAGAAATATTGTTCTCACCCATCTGGCTGCCTCTGTGCAGGACTGGAGTAACAGTCCAATGCTGCAGGACGTCTTCTCCCAGAAGAAGGAGCAGAACTTGATCGACCCGTAGTAATCTCACCAGCTAAGGAGAGGTAAAACAAATATCATTAGATATTAAAGGAGTTTCTTATTCAAAATGGGGGGGGGGAGAGACCAACAGAAAAGAATGAGAATATTGCCGTTAGCAAAGATTACAGAAGGATTAATAAGCATTAGTAATAAGCTTGCATAAAGCTAAAGAGAAATGGTTTAGAATAGAAAAGACAAATTTGAAGACATGACAAATCTAAATTTAATATTTCATCACAAGTGCTTTTCATTTATAACCAGTATAAAATATGTAATTTAAAATATTCATAAATACAACAAATAACAACCAAAAATGTTGTTAATTAAAAATAAAATTGAATATACATCTCGTTTACATATTTTTTAAAATATACAAACAAGACATACATATTCAATTTTTTTTTGATCATACGAAAGTAAAAGGTTTCAAATATTGCATGAAATTTTTGTAGAAAAAAAAAAAAAAAATTTGTTTTACTATAAACATATTCTTTCAAAATATCTTGATCATTTCTATTACAAAGTTTTTGTCAGTGTCTCCACCCCTCAAGTCTTTTGTTTTCACTAACCTTCCAGAAAAGTTACATGTATCCTTACAGATGAAATAACAGGTTTCATTAGTATTCCTGAAGGTTACTGAAGAGAAAAGACACCCGAGGAAGGCCAGAAAGTATAGCAGCCATAACATTAACAAGATAAGGAAAATAGCATAAAAGAATTATTGTATAATACTAGAGTTAGCAATTTATTCTTTTAAGGATGAAGGGGAATAAAAATAGTTGCTCATTTTGGCAAAAGAGAAAGAAGCTCGATAATATTTTTTTTTTTTAGGTTTAAACAGTGAAGATTTGAAATTGACTGAATTATAAATCAACTTCACTTAAGATAATACCATCCAAGCATATTTACAAAATGTCACTAATTAACCATACCCTCAATTGGCTAAAGTGAGTAAGCATGCCTTTAACATTAACAACCAGCTGACTCCCAAGATAATTTAACAAGAAAACATTGCCTAATATACACCAAGATAAAAGAAAAATGACAGTGTGTATATAATAAAAAGATGATTACTAAATAATTTCTTAAAACATCAAGAGGGCAGTATAAAAAATCAGAATTGTATACCTGTTTGACAAAATGCAATGATCAAATATGCAACTGAAGAAACCAGAAGTCAATAGGCAGTGTTCAGATTGGGATATTGTTTTATTTAGGATGTAATGTAGCGCATTAAATTCATCTGACATTCATCCAATTAAGCATCATATTTCAGAATGTGTATTTTATTCTAGGCTTATCACATGACAGGTGCCCCCTCAAACTAAGTATTCTATAAACCTGTTTTTATTATAAACTAGACAATCCAATGTCATTTTTTTTTTCTTTTAAATTATGCTCATTTAAAGTAGAGAATAAAATTTAACCAGTTTTTAAAGTTTTATTCGAAGTTCAGTTTATGCATAACAAAATAAAACTGAATTATTTTCTCAGAGTAAATGTATACCTATTCAATAAAATGGTAGAGTTGCAGTTTAATAATCAGAGAAATAAAAATATTTTCCTCAAATTATGAAGATTAATAAAAGTTTCAGTTTTAGAGGACATGAATAACACAATATATAGATATCTAAATAGATAATCTAATTACAAGGATTTTTTGTCTTTTGTTTTAACAAATAGATCAGTTTGACATTCACCAGTTTTACAAAAAAAAAAAAAATAAATAAAAAAAAAAAAAAAAAAAAAAAAAATTAAATTAAAATAAAATAAAATAAATAAAAATTTGAGAAAATAAGACACTTGGAAACTTATCCTGGTTCTATAATAGGATAAAAAACAAACAAAAAAAACACTAATAATAATAATAAAAAAGTCATGATGTACAAGCAAACACAAAACATCAATATTGTCAACAGGCAATTTTCACCCAATAATCTTAATTACTAATTAATTACTACTAAACATTTGCGAAAGACACACACTCATATGTGTGTGTGTGTGTGGCTAATTTCTAAATGGTTTTAACGATATTATATTTCAAATATACAGATATCATGTTAACTGAAGAACATAAGAACTGACTTGTATATTACCTTTCTATTCAAACTAGCTCATCTTCATTGTTATATGCATAACTTTTGGGTCATGATACCCACCAGTCTTCTGCAAAAGTTTGAATCAAGCCTTTTATTCACTCCACTGGGATAGATTATTCTTATACTACTTTCCATGCTTAGAGGAACAGGGGGAATTCTCATATCAGTTCTCTTAGCCTTTGAGTAGGACTACTTGATCCAGGAATTAAACTCACAATTGCCAAGAAATCAGATATGGCATAACCAATATTTCAATCTACAAGGCCATAGGTCACTTTGACAATCCAATGGTGTAATTTTGGAGACTTAAAGTTATATCCTTCAGTTCACTGGAAGGAACAGACAAAGCAAAAAAATAAAATAGAATTTTTTTTTTTTTTACAGAGATGTTCACCCTGTACAAGTATAGGGTTACAGAGCAAGAGTCATAGTTTATAGTTATATTTAGGACAGATAACAGTTAACCCTAAACTTGTAATGACTGGAGAAGCATCCTCTTGGGAGCTGATTCCACAAAGCAGTGGTTTGTGGGAAGAAGCTGCTCAAGTGAAACTTACATCTCACCAATAGAATACAAAGAGAATGAGGGTAGTTTACTGCAATGTGCATGACATAGTGGGTCTTAACCATAAAGGTTATTAGAACTGGTGGAACTAAGGAATGTAGACTGTTTGAGCACTTTCCATGGAAATAGTGATAAAGTAGTAAGAGGCTTGCAATGTTTTGTCTGTGGGAAAGGAATTGTAGAGTGGAAAATAATTTATCACCCACAAGGCCATGGAGACACTTTTAGACTATTGAGATTGGATAATGAAGATTGGACTGCAGTACTTCATTTTTAGCCTGATCTGGCTCTTGTAAAGGTAGATGATAGCAAGAGAAGTTATGTACTTACTGAAGCAATACAGGGAAATGACATGAAATGCAAATATGCTTGATTATTCTTTTATTGAAACTGTGTACTAATTTAAATACTAGTGAAAAACCCTTCAGCAAAATTAAGATGTCTTTATAGAAACTAGGAGCTGATTTTTGTTCCTGGGTATAGAATTCTGCAAAGAATATTAAGAAAAATCAAAATTAAGCAGGGGCCATTTTTGTCCTTCAATAATTAATAGAAACTTTATGAACAAAAAGTGTATAAAAGTAAACACAATGAAAATAACACATGAATTGTGATCCATTTGTGAGAGATACAAATAGAAAAGTAAAAACAACATGCAAAAAATTATTAAAAATTAAATAGAGTGGGGGGTATATTCTCTAAGAAGCAAAAAAAAAGTTAAATTTAAAAAAAATAAAATTATATTGGCAGTTTTCATTAAAATTAGATTGTTTGATAATCATGCACGTCAAACAATGTTCAGGAGAAAATACATTATTGGATATTTAAAAAAAAGAAAAAGTTATTTTTTTTTGATCCTTTGTAACAGAAAGTAAGTTTTTATTTATTTATTTATAGTAGTATGTTATTTATTCATTTATTTATTTAATGTACAAGGTAAATATGGTCATTTCAATCTTCTATTCGGTTCATTATGAGAAATATCAAAAAACATTTTAACTGAAAAGATAAGTCAATTGTAGGTCATGTATAATAAAATAAATAAGATAAATTTATATATATATATATATATATATATATATATATATTTTAAATTATCTTCCCTGATGAGAAATCTTACAAAGCCCATGTAGCCAATTTTTAGAACTAGTGGCAAGATTACAAACAAAAATAAAGTTAAAGTTATTAACCGGAAAGAAAATTAAAAAAAAAGAGGGAAAAGAAAATTAAAAAAAAGAGGGAAAGAAAAATTAAAAAAGAAAAAGAAATTAAAAAAAAGAGGGAAGAAAATTAAAAAAAAGAGGGAAAGAAAATTAAAAAAAGAAAATTAAAAAAAAGAGGGAAAGAAAATTAAAAAAAAGAAAAGAAAATTAAAAAAAAGAGAGGGAAAGAAAATTAAAAAAGGAGGGAAAGAAAATTAAAAAAAAAGAGAGGGAAAGAAAATTAAAAAAAAGGAGGAAAGAAAATTAAAAAAAGAGAGGAAAGAAAAAAAAAAAGAGAGGAAAGAAAATTAAAAAAAAGAGAGGGAAAGAAAATTAAAAAAAAAAGAGGGAAAGAAAATTAAAAAAAAGAGGGGAAAAGAAAATTAAAAAAAAAGGGGGAAAGAAAATTAAAAAAAAAAAGAAAATTAAAAAAAAAAGAGAGGGAAAGAAAATTAAAAAAAAAAGAGGGAAAGAAAGGAAAGAAAATTAAAAAAAAGAGGGAAAATTAAAAAAAGAGAAAAATTAAAAAAAAAGAGAGGGAAAGAAAATTAAAAAAAAAGAGAGGGAAAGAAAATTAAAAAAAAAGAGAGGGAAAGAAAATTAAAAAAAAAGAGAGGGAAAGAAAATTAAAAAAAAAGAGAGGGAAAGAAAATTAAAAAAAAAGGGAAAGAAAATTAAAAAAAAGAGGGAAAGAAAATTAAAAAAAGAGAGGGAAAAGAAAATTAAAAAAAAAAGAGAAAAGAAAATTAAAAAAAAAGAGGGAAAAAAATTAAAAAAAGAGGAAAGAAAATTAAAAAAAAAGAAAAAAAAAAAAGAGAGGGAAAGAAAATTAAAAAAAAAGAGAGGGAAAGAAAATTAAAAAAAAAAGAGAAAGAAAAAAAAAAAAAAGAGGGAAAGAAAATTAAAAAAAAAAGAGGAAAGAAAATTAAAAAAAAGAGAGGAAAGAAAATTAAAAAAGAAAGAGGAAAGAAAATTAAAAAAAAAGAGAGGGAAAGAAAATTAAAAAAAAAGAGGGAAAGAAAATTAAAAAAAGAGAAAAAGAAAATTAAAAAAAAGAGAGGGAAAGAAAATTAAAAAAAAGAGGGAAAGAAAATTAAAAAAAAGAGAGGAAAAAAATTAAAAAAGAGAGGGAAAGAAAATTAAAAAAAAAAAGAGAGGAAAGAAAATTAAAAAAAAGAGGAAAGAAAATTAAAAAAGAGGGGAAAGAAAATTAAAAAAAGAGAGGGAAAGAAATTAAAAAAAAAGAGGGGAAAGAAAATTAAAAAAAAAGAGGGAAAGAAAATTAAAAAAAAAGAGAGGGAAAGAAAATTAAAAAAAAGAGGGAAAGAAAATTAAAAAAAAGAGGGAAAGAAAATTAAAAAAAGAGAGGGAAAAAAAAATTAAAAAAAAAAGAAAGAAAAAAATAAAAAAAAAGAGGGAAAGAAAATTAAAAAAAGAGGGAAAGAAAAAAAAAAAAAGAGAAAAAAAATAAAAAAGATAACATGTCAAATGACCTATTTTCCACAATAGGTTATCAAAATTTTCTGTGAAATTTAATAAGATTCATAAAACTTTGCCGTATAGATGTTAGGAATTCATGTTAAAGTAATAGTTATTTCAATCCCTAAACCAAACATTCCTGCATGTATAGACTTTTACTTTAAGTATTAGCAAGAAAACAATTTCATTACAAGGAAATTTATAATTCCTTCTCCCAGGTGAAACTGGTACTGAAACTTATCCATGTCATATATAATCTATACAAAATAAATATAAAAGAACTATATTAGTATTAGCACACTGTCATAGCAGAGTGTCAGATTAAAAGGTAATAGCTATAGTTGCTACATAATATTAACAATGAAATGTTAATGTCATATGAAGCGCTTTGACTACTTAGCAATGAAGAGCTTCAGTCAAGCAAGGTTTTATTTGTCTTTTAAGCACATTTTGCTTGTTCAAATTTTCTTGAAAGTCATCACTACTTTTCATTACTTCATTTTTTTTTTTTAGTGTATACCAATATTTCTGTAGGTGCTATGTTCATTTTTAAAAAATATTTAATTTCATCTACCAGCCTGCACACTCAAGAAAATGAAACGAATTACTGTTTCAAATAAACAGAGCATATATTTAAATATGGGTATCCAATAAAGAAAGTAATAAAAATGTTGGATTAAAAACATAAAATCCATTAATTCTTTAGAAATTACTTAGTTTACATTTCAAATACGAAACTAAGCAGTTATGACTTTCAAGAATATCTGAAAGAGTAAAATATGCTTAAAAGACAAATAGAACTGTGTTTGAGGGTGAATATAAGTTACTTGTCATAGAATAAAATAGACTAGCTATAACTTTTCAATATTGAAGACTAAATTTCTAAAGAAAATATCCAGCCTAATTAGATATGCTTGTGTGCAAACTTCATGAGGTGCCCAATTATAATTTTGTCCGAGACATAGTTTAGTAAATACCATTAAATTTACTCATAGTGCTATTGTGTTAATAGACAATAAAGATATTAGAATTACAGTATATTATGCCTGATGAATGAAACCTGTCTTAGTTCGTTTTGTCATTATATTTTATTGATTTTTGCAAGATAAAAAGGAAATATTTCAGCAAAGAAATTTTACATTTAAAAATGAAGTCACAATAGACATTAAATCATTAGGCAATGGATAAAAAGTTCAATTACTATAAGTTTTTTGTTAAATTTTTTTTTTTGAAATTCTGAGAAATTCATGAACTTTTTTCTTAACTCTAATTATTAAGATCATATTTTAGTGGATATAATGAACTAAATGAGAAAATAAGGTTTTAAAAAGTTCAATTTAGAAATATCCAAATTATTGTCTATATTTCCAAGATGAGGTATTGTAACTATTTACACTATTTACATTGTTCAGACTACTGTCCTCATCTTTATTGTCATATTCATGGCATTTCAGCAGTTTTACACTCCAGCCTTCTTCAGATGATATATGTTGGAATTTCAAACCGAAGCTTTTATTTCATCCACCAGAGTAGATTGTTCTAGTTCCACATGCCATGACTTTTCTGGATATCAAGGACACATGGCCTAATGGATAAAAGCATTGGTTGAAGTTATCCAGTGACTTGACACAAAGAGTTGTGAGTTCAATACCTGGCCACAGAAGAGGTGAACATAAAAACTTGGAGAGCTGAGTTACTAAAGGGAATTAACTGAAACTGAGATATCCAGAAAAGGCATGGCATGTGGAACTAGAACAATCTATTCCAGTGTATGAAATAAAGAATTCAGTTTGAAATTCTAACTGAATATAACAATAAAGATAAGGAGTAACATAAATTATTAATTATTGTAATTATAATCATTTCACTGGCACTGAATTCAGGTCTTCACAAGGGAGAGAGAGAAAAATAGCATATCATTTATGCTGTCATAGATTAATATTATCTTTTGGCTTCTTAATTCTTGCTGTTTTATTGTTCTCTCTCCTAAATAATTTTTTCTCATATTCTCTAACACTTAATAACCCCTTGCATCTTAGTGGTTTTATTGCCTTGCTTGGGGTGAAAAAGATTTTAAAAAAAAGAAAAGAAAAAAAAAAAAAAAAAGAAAAGAAAAAAGAAGAAAAGAAAAAGAAAAGAAAAGAAAAAAGAAAAAGAAAAAGAAAAAGAAAAGAAAAAGAAAAGAAAAAGAAAAGAAAAAGAAAAGAAAAAGAAGAAAAAAAAAAAAAAAAAAAAGAAAGAAAAAAAAAAAAAAAAGAAAAGAAAAAAGAAAAGAAAAAAGAAAAGAAAAAAGAAAAGAAAAAAGAAAAGAAAAAAGAAAAGAAAAAGTCCCTTCAGGATGTTGGTGAACATTGCTCCCTAGAACTTCCTTTTGTAGCATTTGATTTTTTTTTTTACTATCCTTCCCACTCCCTATTCTGTCATCCATTTACACAGTCTCATTAGATATGTTAATTGCTGCTTTCCTGCCCCTCTTGCCTTCAATATGTCCTGTGAATGTCAAATTCTCCAAGCCCTTTTCCCCTCATTGTGTCTACAACTTCCTACTATTTGTAACTTTTTTTTTTTTTTTTTTTTTACTGTCCTTCTCACTCCATTCTGCCATCCATTTACACAAGCTTATTACATCAGTTAATTAGTTTCCTGCTGTTGCTTTTGCCTTCAATATGTCCTGTGAGTGTCAAGTTAGCCAAGTTCTCTTTCATCAAGTATCCCAGAAATGTCAACTTTCTGATTCTTAGTGTCCTTTTGTTTCAATTTTGCTAAAAAAATTTCCTTGTTGCTCTCAAGGTCTTTTTTTGTATTATTTTGTTTTTTTCTTCTTTTTTTTTTTTTTTTAACACTATAAGCTCAATGTTTACTACTGATAACACTACTAATTTCAATAAATCAACCGTAATTTTCTATAGAAAGAGAAAGAAGATTTTGGGGGTACATTTTCTGAAATTATTGGTATTACGAAAAAATAATAAAATAAAATTTGTAAAATGTCAATTAACTTCAGTTGTAATTAACATAGCAGGATAATTGCTCCCTTACCCACCACAAAATATTTTCACCATTGAAATTATCACTTGAAGAGAAAGCACAAATTTATTATTTTCTGTCTGAATTTCTGGGATTAGGAGTTATTTACATTTGGACAAATGTACTCAGCTTTCTTGTTATTATCACATTTATGCTGCTATGCCCTCCAGTCTTCAGGTGTGGTTTGATCTGAGCAACCTTGAGGAAATTCTTAACTGAAATATTTATTTAAACTAGTTGTACCCATAGAAATTCCAATTTTTATAACACTGATTTTTAGATTAAATTGTGAATATAAGTACCATTTACTTGCCATCAAAATTGACATCAGAAATAAGTTATTTATGCATGTTTCTTTGCAATTTTAATTACTCATGTGAAAATACTTTTCACAGGGATTTCTTAAATGCCAAGTGGAGGAGAGGGAGTTCGAAAGATTTACTTATCCAGAAATTTTACAATACCTTACACTCCTAAATATCCATTTTCAATATATATTCAATGAAAATACAGTCATTTTATACTATACATTGTATATACTTGTGTAAAAGCAGACATATAGTGCAACCCCTCAATTGTTTTGCATAAATTTTAACCCCTCCAGAAAAAAAAAAAATAATTACCTGTGTATAATGTAACTGGTCACTGAAATTGCACAATTTTAACTTCTGCAAAAAATTACCTGTGTATAGAGCAATTCCTATTTTTGCATTAAAAAAAAAAATATATATATATATATATATATATATATATATATATATATATATAAAAAAACTCACTATACTCAAGTATATATGGTAAATGTTTTAATAAGGTCTGTGGCAATTACTAATAAATTTTCAATTAGTTGTAAAAATGCATGTACATATAAATTATTTTGTCAATACTATAGTTCTGTCAATTTCAGAGAAAACCTTCGCAAATACAACAGTGCATCTTTATTTATGACCCTTGTTGCAAAAGATAAATGTCACGCCTGGTAGAAGAACTTTTCTCAGAATACAAGAACAAACTTATCATACTGTCAATCTTCATCCTGAAATGGCTTAGCAAATATCATGGACACCAGACATGGTACCTTTTAAATTACTTGATACAACTCCCCCACCCCTGAAAAAGGGCCCGTTTTCAAAGTTCATTCGTAAAGGTAAACAAATTAAATAGATACTATATTATACTATATGTAGAAAAGGTAAGCACATGTAGGGTCTTAAAAGTTTTATTTGCAAAATAATTCTGATTCATGTTAATATGCATCCCTAAAAGGCATAAAATTGATGGTCTATTTCTGTTGAGTGCAACAAGAGTTTAAGGGGTTTGCTCTGTTTGTAATAGAAATTCATAGTAAATTGATATCCAACTTCTGAAATTGATTTTTAACACTGCTACAGTTACATATTTGATATATTTCCTAGTTAGAGGTTCCTCGTATCCTATAAAACCCAACTTTATATGAAGAAACCCTTAGTGGAATTTTTTAAGTTTGCACCAAAAATACAGAATGTTGAGTGTATACAAAAATGTTATTCTGGATTTAGATAATATCTAATTAAATTAAACAATAGAACTTCATGTTTAATTAAACCCTAAAATGTTGGTGTTTACTTGTCTGTTACTCACCCCCTTTAAATTAAAACATGCAGTTGTTAAAATTAATTTGTCCTCGATTACTTGCCCTTGCTTTTTAGGATTTGGCAATAATTTATACTAAAAAAAAATTTATATTTTTTTTTTTATTTATGCTTACCAGTTTGAATAAAATGATTTAATTTCTTTGTAATTAATAAATGAAATTATAATAAATTTAAATATAAATCTGTCATATTTTAAAACAAATCAATAATAATTTAAATTACATATTAAATATAAATTCAAATACTGAAAGATGAAACCAACATTTTTGCTTAAATAGACCATAGCACAATATTAAGGAATAGGAATATCTCATTGTTCACGGGGACAATAGCCTAGCTGGCTACAGTGTTGGTTTGTGAATTTGATGGCATAGTAATTGTGAGTTCAATCCCTGGGCAGAGTAGTACAGACTCAAACTCAATGGAAATAGGACTAGCAATAAGTGAGCAGTATAAAAAATTAAAAAAAATTGAGAGGGTAAGATATCCCTAAACATACAGTGGAACAAGAATTAAAATAAAGGGTTCAGTTTATAATTCCCTGAAGGTTACCGAGATCAGCAGATATCTGAAGAGCACAATGGCAAAAATATTGTGATATTAATGACAAAGATGAGGACATTAATCTTAGAATCTATCTTACATATTTATAAGTCTACCATTTATCTATGCTTTGAATATTGCTGCCACATATGGACCAGTGCTCCTGCTGTATATTTATAGATCCTTGATAAAATCCAAAGAATCAGCAATATTATTGGTCTGGCATCTCAACTTCAGTCACTTTCTCTACCACCATAATATAAATTCCCCCATTGGTAATTGTTTGGATGAGCTCTTCACTATGGTACAGAGACTTTAATTTAAGTGCAGTATTAAATTGGGAGCAAGATCAGCAATTCACAGTTGAAGTGGTTAGATATAACCATAAGTTCTATGCTAACAGCTTCTTTCCTTGCACTTCTCATTTGTTGAACTCTTCTGGCTCTATGCTTCCTAGCCAAATTTGATCTTTAAAAATTTAATTCAATGTCAATCATTATCTTCTTGATTATTCTTCAATTGTTCTAGATCCTTCATAATGTTTCTCTTTTTTTCTTATTCTTTAACTCAGTAACCCCTTGTGTTTTAGTGACTTTACTGCCTTGCATGTGGTGATATAGCTTAAAAGAAAAAAAAGAAAAAAAATAAAGATAAAGGAAAAAGAAAAAAATCTAAATTATTTATTTAAAATACTAATATTAATTAATTTAAAAGAGCCAAGGGAGAAGCAATAGAATTTAGTTCTCTTTCCAAAAAGATAATCCTCTACTTCATAGTAATTTAAAGTTGGATATTAATCTAAACCAGAGAAAACAAGGAAAAAAAAAATCCAATAAAAATCTAAGGAGGAAATGAAAAATCAGTGTTGGGAGGGTGAGAAGTAAAAATGTGTATTGGTGTTCAGACAAAAGCAGGTAAATTAACAACAGACCTCCTCCCCAAAATCAGAAAACAATTTGTTAGTCCATTTAGTGATCTGGATTTAGACCAATTCAAAATGATCAGCACTAGATAACTGTATATAATGTGTGCTGACTAACAGAACCATAAAGTAGACTTTTAAAAAATACAATGGTAGATTTTTTTTTTTTTTTTAAAAGATGTTTTAAGTCTTTGCAGGTCACTAAAACAAAAGAATACCAACATGGTATAACCTTGACCTACTCTATGGCAGGTTGCCTGAAACTATCCATAATGACTGGAAGTCAAGAACTGCCAAAATTAAAACAAAGACATTTAGGTTTAGTGATATAATCAAAAGCGTAAAACTTCACCTGATTTTATATATTTTAATAGTTTAATTAACCAATTTACAATGAAGAAGACCAGTAAACTGTCTAATTTTGACAAAAGATAAGATTTTAAGAGTAACTATAATTTGCAATTATCTTCAGTTTTCATAATACAAGAATTAATGGATGTTACTTTTACAATCCAACACATTTTTTAGCACTTCAAATGTTAGTTCTATATTTGAGTAGACACCCTGGAGGGTACATTTTCTTTAATTTTTCTAGAGAGTGCAGGCTGGTAGATGAAATAAACAGTTAAAAAAAAAGTCTACTCAGATATCCACTAGAAGTAATAATGTTTAAAGCAGCAAATACATATTTATCTTGAAACAATGTGATTTAAATTTACTTATTTTTATGGTATCACTTGAATTTTATCTAGTTTTGTAGTATTTAGTTGATAGGTTTAAAGCAAAATTCTGGTTGCTAAGAAATTACAAGATGAGTACCAATTAAAAAAAAATTAATTTCAAGAAGTTTTCAAGTGTATTGTTTATGCTTATAAAATCTGTAACTACTGGAAAATACCTTTACAAGACTGACATTACTAAATACATGATTTTATCTGTAGGAGAGATCAAAAGTAAAACTAAATTTTTTTAATATAACTTTATATTCCATGGCCTTTTAGTTTTCTGTCTCATTTCAGTCAGCAGTATTTGCTCCTTTATGGAGCCATTCTCTTTGAACAAATGGATGGAGGAATAAGTACCAAATTTGTTAAGTAGTTTATTCACTGGTTTCCTCTGCATCTCTTAGTCAAATGCATCCTGTGAGTACTAAATTTTTCAAGTCTTTTCTTCACTATCTGTCCCCACGAATTCTACTTAAAAAAAACAAAAAAAAAAAAACAAACACACACAGAGGTGAGAACATCTAATTTATTAGAGTCAAACAAAGATTTGTCTTTTTTTCTTTTTTTTAAAGCTAATTTAAAGGACAATATTTTGATATTTGTGTAGTTTTACAATTTGTTTTCTTCCTTTCTCACACATTTCTTGCTTTCCTTTGTTCCTCTACTTACAGAGTGCTTTGTCCGTTCTTCTGTCCATCTGTCAGTCAAGTTACTTGATCAAACCTCTGCACCAATTAATTTCTCATTAACTTATATAGCCACTATTATATCCAGAATTCCCTAATTTTTTACCATGCATTATAATTATGGGCAAGGTGGGTAGTATCCATTATGTCAATTCTTTTACATGCCCCCACCATTTATTGGATCACTTTTCCACCCATTATGTAGTCACAAGTCCAACAGATTTATTCAACCATATATATGCCATTTCATTCCACAATAAGAGAATTTTGTAGGGACTGAAATAAGTTATAATTCAAAGGTGGAAGGTTTGGTGAGTACAGCAGGCATAGCAGAATATCCCAGTCAAATTGTACCAATTTCTGAAGAGTTTGAAAAGAGATATATGGTCTGGCATTGTCCTAATGGAAGATGATACTAAATTCCAGATGTTTTTCATTGATTGCTGCCTTTTATTGGTCCAAATGGGATTCAACATCTGACTTTGCAAAAGGAGCTTCTAATCCACAATGCCCTTCCAATCCCACCAATTACAGAGAATCATCTTCAGATGCAGACTGGCTTTTAAAGTGGTTAATGGTGGCCCATTCCTTACAAGACATTTTCACTCTCTGATCCATATGGTCAACAATGTAATGAAAGGGCAGGTGAATCATTGAGGGTGTCCTCTTGGGCCTGTTTCCAATTATTAGTGGCCTCAAACAGGTCTGTTTGTTTCTGTACCTTGCCAACACAATCAGCAAGATCCTTCCTGTCAACACTGTCACAGACATCCAATACAGACAGTGGATTCTTCCCTCGACTTCATTCTCACACAAAGCGTACCCCCACTCACATGCAAGAATTCCAGTATGCTGACGACAATGCAACTGTGGACGAGACTGCCATTAACCTCCAGAGATCAGCAAACCTGTATAACAAGGTCTACAAATACTGAGGTGCAAGTCAATGTCAAAAAGATGAAAATCCTCATTCATCCCACCCCTGGATAAGCAACACTGGATGTCAGCATCAACAGCATTGGACAGCCAGTGAAAGTTGATGAATTTCCTTACCTTGACAGCAGTATCTCAAATAATTTCAACATTGAAATAGACTGAGAACAGGATCAAAGCACTTCATACTGCATACAGGAGACTCTTATACTGGATCTTTAGCAATCAAGGCCTCACCATAACAACTAAAGTCATGGCCTTCCAAGCTGTGGCCCTCTCCACCCTTCTGTATGCTTACAAGGCATGAACTTTGTATGGCCAGGACGTCAAATGCAGATCTGAAGAATCCTTTGCATCAGTTAGGAGTATGGCATCATCAATAATGAGATCATCTCTAAGATAGCTCTCCCCAGCATCAAGATTACCATCCTTTAACATCCTCTCCACTGGGCAGGTTACATGTCCAGAACGTCTACCACATATCCTGTTTGGAGAACTTGAAAGAGGTTACAGAGAGACCCTTCAAGGATCAGTTGAAGACATCCCTGACATGTGAAAACAGTTGCTTCAAATTGGCCTTCTTGGTGTTGGACCATCTGGGAATGATTGGGAAAGGGTGTGGGGTGGGGTGGGGTGGAGGAACAAAACTCTCGAGTCCAACTGTCAGCATAGAGAGGATCTACAACATGCTGTCAAAAGGGTCCAACTTGCCTAGCCACATTCACTACCCACACTCCTGTGACTCTTGCTCACAACTCTTTAGGAGTAGGCTGGGCCTTCATACCCATCTCTGCCACTGCTGCCAGATGGGAGAAAGGGAATAAGAAGAGAAGATGGTGATCCCAATGCTCGGATGTGAGTGGGTGCTGACTGTTGCAAAAGAGTACAAACTTTTGTTCCAACCCAATACTTAGATCATTAATTCACTATTTTGTAAGCTTTCACTCAGCTCAAATGAAGGTGTTGATACATGCTTAATATCTAGTATTTATTTTATTGTTTTTTATACACTTATTTTTCATCACATTTTTAGCAGACTTATTTTGGTCAGATAAAAATTTTGCAAAAATTTTAAATGTAACAACCAGAGACAAGAGCGGAAAAAGAAACTAGTCAAATCTGTAATAATGAAATACTTTATCTTAGAATCTAAAGTAGCATTACCAACTGTCCCATAATAATTGTTATATATATATATATATATATATATATATATATATATATATATATATATATTCAAATAGAGTGTATATGTCGAGGAACAAAACAAATAGAAAGAAAAGATGGAAAACATTTCTTAGCCAATGCATTTTGTCCTATGAGTGACTTTATCAAGGCAAATGTAAGGATTTATTTTGTTGCATGTGTTTATATATAAGATCAAGGATGTAACTGGTTTATCAAGGCTTTTAAATTTGAAAATGTTCATGAATATTCATCAGGTAGTTGAAAGGCCAGTCAAAACATGAACACAAGTGCCATAATTAAAAGTTTGATAAGGCAAAAGTAAGCAGGTAATATTCAAGAAAATTTTTTTTTTTTTTTAATAAATGACTATTGTTTAAATTGTGATCAGATTGTTATTATGGTTTGGGATGGACATCTTCAAAACCATGAGGTAATGGATTAAACCGGTTTTTTTTTTTTTCAACATTTTTGTGGTTGGTGTGGAAAAGTAGTAATTCTTGCTAAACCAATGACATCCTCGCTCTTGTATATAAACATGTGCAACAAAATAAATCCTACATTTGCCTTGATAAAGCCCCTTAGAGGATGAAACACGTTAGCTAAGAATATAGATATATATTATTCATACACTAAATAAAACTATTATATAACAGAGATAGTACTTATTTTGGTCATTCAATGATAAAGATATAAAAGTTAAGAAAATTTTATGCACAAATGAATGCCTAATTATCTGATTAAAATAGAAATAATTAAAATAAAATTTGTTACAGGTTTTGTAAGTCAATCAGTATGCTGATCAGAAGTAGTGTATAAATTAAAGGTTAAGTTAGCTAAATAAAAAAATTTTTTATTACAGCATCTAAGAATTAAAAATGTGGGAATTATATCAAGAAGGTAAGTAAGATCAATGACATAATTAATTTTGAGGATTACCAAGCCAATTCTCTGAAATGATTTGATCTAAAGAAGATGTACAAGGTATTTGTTAATTGTTCACAAAATACTAAGAATTTTATAAAAAATGAAATTTGCCAAATTACCTATAGCTTGGAAGAGATTAAAAGAAAAAAAAATGTCACAACCAATATTTCTATGCAAAAAATAAACTGAGTAAAACAAATGCCATGAAAGTAAAGGTGCAAGTGGGTCAATTGGTTTGTAATTGAAGAGGAAGATAACAATCAAGAGCAACATGCCTGTATTTTGATAAAAATGAAAAACAAATAAGTTACTTAACCCCTTCCTTGGCGTAGACTTGTATATACATTTTTACTGAAAATGTCCTTTTCAGGCACAGATGAATAAACATGTCCAAAACAACGTTCAAAATCCAGCTACAGACATGTTTATACATCGATCTTGATTCTTTTTATGCCCTTCTGAGCTTGAAAAGAGTCCAATTGTCAGATCGTACATCTGGTAAAGGTGTTAGGTGTAATTCAAGGTGCCACAGTTTCTTAGTCTTCCCAAACAAATAAAACAATTTGTCTGACAATGAAATATTTTTCCTAAAAATAATTGGTAGGGAAGGATTAACTTTTTTTTTTTTTTTTTTTTTTTTTTTTTTTAAGGACTTGCAAAACTGAAAATTTTGAAATAAGCAGAAAAAGAAAAAAAATTTTCACTGTAACCCAAACACACACCCTTAAGGATTCTTTCCCTGAAAACTAAAAGGCAATCTATTTAACAAATCCAAACCATTTTCTTCACCACACATATTTGAAGTGATACTTGGCCTTCCCATTAGGGTGCTACAGTAATGTAGGTTGATATCTCACTTTTTGGGGAAAATTATCATTGCACTGTGAAAGCAGGGGTTTGATATAAGTACTGACATCAACAATTTTTTTGAGCATTCAATTTTAAAGTTTGCCTAAAAAATTCTATAAGATTACAAAAAAAGGCTACTCAATGAATAAGATTTGTTAGATCATAATAAAAACAAAAAACAGATGAAAGTGTATATAACACCATAATACTGCTGGGCACAAATTATAAGACAAAATATCTTAAATTCACATTGTTTAAAGAAAATCACACTAAAACTACAGCACTGTGTAATATATTACATCATAATATAGCTAAATTGTTCAGTATAATTTAACTTTGAAGTAAATGAATCTCTTAATATCTTAATTGATGGCACAATGATTTAGTAATATGTGCATGTGCTATGCATCTTGTCCATATGCAATTTTTAAAGCTTCAGTAAATTATAAATTTTATAAGGCAAGGTTTTCACTGATCACCAGAATGAAATGCCAATGCTATGATTTTTAACCTAAACTTTATCTTTAAACACATGTCCTCAAAAAAATGGTAATAATTTGGAAAAATTATATTTTGTGTCGTTCTTTATTATGTCAAACCCCAACTTTTAAATTGAGTGCAATACCACAGTTCCAAAATTGACCTGCCCTAATGTTACACATGTTCAATTTTTAACATGGAAGTTACATTGTTAAAGCAACTCATCCAGAATAAAAGTTTTTAAGTATTTTCTAATTGGGGGATGGAGGTGGGGAATCAACTCCATTATTTAAGTTTGCTATTCCTATTGCAAAAATGAAAAAAAACCAAACACAAATTGTTTATGAACTATGATAAATATCCTAACAACTTCAAGAAATTATTGACAAAGAACCTAAAATATATTTGTTTACAAAGATAAATCATGAACACCATGTTATATAAGCTGCCAAAGTTTATGTGAAGTCTGTACAGGGATATATAGTGATGTTCACTGTATGTAGTATATACATCAGTAAAAGGAAAAAGTTATAAAATATTCAAAATGAATCCAAAGAAACCAATTATTTGCTAATGTTAATTATCAAATATGAAACCTGATTCACAATTATCATAAATTATTTTTTTTTCTTTTTAAATTACATTAAAAAGAGTTTTTCACTGTCAATTTACAATGTAAAATTAAATATTAAAAAGAAAAAAAAAAAAAAAAGAAGAAAGGGAATTAGTAATAGTATTCAAGCAAGAGAAAGCATGAATGGGGAGGGGGTGAAAAATAATTTTGTGATAAAATATACAACAGATCAATCAAGATATAAAAATTTAAAAAAAGAAAAAAAGAAAAGAAAATTAAGCTCAACTCTTACTAATCCACAAAAATCCATTTAAAATTTTATCAAAGAAAAAAAAAAAAAAAAAAAAAACAAATTAAAAAAGAAAAACTACAGTAAATTTTGAATACCAAAGTTATATCTAATGACTTCAGTGTTTGATTAAACTTTAAAATTTATGCAAATATCATTAATTAGTTAAAAAAAAAAAAAACACACACACATATATATATATATATATATATATATATAAGGGTTAGGACTTTTTGTAAAATAATTGACTTCCTGTATCAAAATTCAATGAACTTTTGCTCAAAAATAACGAAGAAAGGCTTAATCAGTTTTTTTTTTTTAAAGTCACCAACATTAAATTTATAAAATCAAATATAATACTATGATTTCCGAGATCCTTCTAGAACTTGTGTCTGTTTATTTGTAAATTTGTATGTCATGCTACAGCTATAAACTGTTAAATGCATTAAAAAAAAACAAAAAAAAACAAAAAAAAAAAACGTAAGATCTACTTACATACTTAACAAATTGAAAAATAAAGCTTCTACAAGTTTGCAATTTTTATTTATTTGTAAGGTCGTATGTTATGCTATAGCTATAAACTGCTACACGTGTTAAATAAAAAATAAATAGATAAATACTGCATCATTAGAAAATTAAAAAAAATAAGGCAGAAATATTTTGATATTTTACTCTTATTGTGTATATGGTAATAATTTGGTTTCAGGGGTGACATAAAACAAATTAATGTATTTTTCATTAGATTTGAACAAAAGTTCAATTTATGACACAGAAACATAGGGTTACAAAAAAGTCATAACTCTAATATATATATTATATAGAATGGGGGGGGGGCTGAAACATTCTTAGTCTGACCCATTTTCCAAAATTTGACCAAATATTTTTTCCCTTCAATTGTTTTATTTAAGTGACCAAGAACGTTTCACCACCTCCCTGTGTGTGTGTATATATATATATATATATATATATATATATATATACACACGCACACATGTTACTATGTATAACAGCATCTGTTTTACATGCCTTTGAAAAAAATAAATTTAGAATGCTTAACATGTAAATATGAAATGCTATGTCAGATATAATTCCTATTAAAGACAAAACTACTGTCCATGCTGTCAGTGAAAGATGGTTATTTGTATATAATAATAAAAAAAAAAAAGAAGAGAGAGAGAGATATTAACCCAAATTCATTATGATAGAAATTGAAGTAAATACAAAGAAAAAAGTAAGTATATTGTGCGCTATAGTTGTATGTGGAATGAAGAATGCAACTAGTAAATATGTAAAATAGTAAAACATTGACTACTGCAAACTGGGACAGCAAATCTAATCTTGAAGAAAACATTATGAATAAAAGAAGCATTGATCAAGAAAGTAAACACTTCAGTCATTCCTGAATAGACCAAATGTTTTTTTAAAAGTGGTATTAATATTTGACTTTTATGCATAACTGAACACAATATAATTCACTGACATCTAATTAAGTTATATAGAGTCAAATATGGATTTTTGTAAAGCTTTGTGCTAAAGTACAATGAATTAATTGCAAATATAGCCTCTTACAGAAAATCTATTTCTAACTGCAAGCAAAAAAATTTAAAACTGACAGAAAGGTGACGGTCATAAAAGCTTAAGTTCTTTTGTGACAAAGAGTTAAATATAGACAAAAGATCACTGTATTAGTTCTTAAGATGATATTTTCCTTTTAAAAATGAAGCCAGGTTGCAGAAGTAAGGGTTGAGCAAAACGAGTGAAATGGAAATGAGAAAAAGGTTAGAC
The DNA here is from genome assembly GCA_903632075.3 of Acanthosepion pharaonis. NCBI lineage: Eukaryota > Metazoa > Mollusca > Cephalopoda > Sepiida > Sepiidae > Acanthosepion > Acanthosepion pharaonis. Next base: position 1,986,089 of record CAHIKZ030001624.1, on the reverse strand, counting down.
AAGAGAAAAAGAAAATGAAAAGAAATAATAAAAAAAATACAACAAAAATGAGTAACATCCAGAAATTGAAAGGTTTCAAATAAATGTGGTTCCAACAGTTTAGTGATTAAAATGTAAAAACAAGCATAATGTGAATCAACAGGATTGAATTCAAATTTGCATTTTTATCAAGAGAAAAATATTCTTATCTAAAATAGAAAACTTAATGTATCACTTAATCCTTTGCATATTGTTTTTCCTATATAGATGGAAGCTGGTGACATGTGAGCAATAACAAAGTTTTAGAGAAAATAGAAACAAAAAGGAAACTTATCAGGAAGAGACAGTTATAAAAATTATAAGCAATGTTTAGCCTTCATGCCTGAAAAAAAAAAAAAAAAAAAAAAAAAAAATAATAATGGTGGTCAGAAGGAAAATTATTCCCTTGACACTGCTATTAGTGTATAGGCTCGGCACCTCAGCAATGTTTATGGTTAAAAAAAAAAAAAAAAAAAAAAAATCAATGATTAAAATTTTAATAATACCCAAACATATGAAAGTGGATTTATACATTCACTTTATTCCTGAGAATTGACATCAAAAGATATTAAGCACTGTTTTATTTATTAGATCACTTATTTACAAGATTATAAAAATATGTGAGCAGACTACAGAAGGTTCTCAGGTTAAGTCATACGGCATTTCATGGTTATGGCACCATCTCTCATAATATAATACATCACCACACAGGGCTATATGAAGACAGAGTTCTTTCTTCACCGGCTATGTGCCATATTGGATTGTGCTACATTCGCTATCTCTCATTTGTATTGTTCTTTGAGGGAAACTTTTCGCCATTCGTTATGGCTCCTAATTGTAAGGCAGAATTGTGGGTGCTTATGTAGGTGAGTACTGAACTAAGTTGAAAATCAGGTGACATTGCACTGTAGGAACAGATCTCCAAGTAACCCCTGTATAACGAAATATTTTCATTTACCATTTTATAAAAAGAAAAAAAATTTTTTTACTCAAATCTATAAAAACACCCAAAGAAAATTTAAACTAAACACAAAGACAACTATAATTATAAACTTTAGAAAAAAAAAAAAAAAAAAAAAAAAAAGAAGCATTTTCTGGGCATTTCTTTCATTTGCTCTCACTGCATAAATCCACTAAATTAAGTGTTTTCCTCTAAACCTCTTTCAATTTTAGATGAGACCACAAACTCTCAATATTTTAAGGTTGGACAAAGTTTTCCTTTTATATAATTATATGTCTAATTTTTACCACAAATATTGCATTTTAGTTGGTTTACACATTTTGATAATTTTGTAATTTTTTTAATAAATTTTTTTGAATAAAGAAATTTTTCAAATTTATTTCTTTATAAAATGGTAAATAATAAATCCCACATTGTACTTAGTTCACATATCTTTATAAACTTGTAAATAAACATTGCTGAAGGAGTCAAAAGTGTATACATTAATGATGTTGTCAAAGGAATAATCATCCTTTTGACACAGAATTTTTGTAGGCACAAAAGTTAAACATTGTCAAATGTTTAACTTTTGTGCCTGCAAAAACTTGATAGAAAAACTTATGGTTTTTCTATCAAGTATCAAACACAAAAAAAAAACGTCTTAATTCATTTAATCAGATCAACTTAAACATCACTTTAGTCTAATGAAGTCCTAAAGGACAAAACAAGTCATACAAATTTTTTTTCCATTTTGCCATAGATTTTCCTAATATTTATTTTTGCCATAATTTACCTTTAGGCTAACAAGATTAGCAAAATCAGTCTATTCCATTCAGTAAAAAAAAAAGAAAGAAAGAAAGAAAGAAAAAAAGACTAAAAGGGCTGATATTTCTTATTTAAAGTTGTAAATCAAATTGTTGGAATAGAAAACTAAAACAAGGCCAAACACGGCTAAGGAAGTTTACCCCATTCTGGTTTGTTACTGTTATAAAATCTTTTGTTTTACTGGAATTAATAATTCAGACAAAATGCAATGTTCAACCAATATATTCATCATTAACAGTTATTAATCAATATTGGATATCATGGGAATCTAGACGTTGATCAATAAAATGGATTAATATCCAATACCACTAAATTAGTAGCAGGATTTCAGTTAAGCATAGAACAGGCATCAGTCTAAGCTTGTTCTAGTGTTACATTTGTAACAGAATTCAACTCATGAATACAAATCTATCGATATAGATTCTAGAATACTGTTTTGTTTATATATTATGCCTAAATTAGTGCAAACAAAATTAAGTTAAAAGATTTTGTATGGCATATTTCAATTAAAAAAAAAAAAAAAAAAGAGAAAGAAAAAGAAAGGAAAAAACTTTATAATCTGAATCCTATCATTCCTTTGAAATGACATACTGCATTTTTTTTTTTTTTTTTAACTAAATTTTACCCAATCCAAAGTTCAAAAGTCATTCACAAGATAGAGGGTTACAGTTGAAATGGTAATAATGAAGGAGTTGTAAAATATGAATGGAAGAGAAGGTGGCAGGAAAGGGAGATTATGAGGATAAATGACTGACCCTTAATTTGAAGAGGTCAAGATTAAGTGTTCAAAGTACCTGTGCAAGAGTGCTACACAAATTTTCTTGAGAGAGAGAGAGAGAAAAAAAAAAAAAAAAAAAAAAAAAAGAAAAAGGGAATAGAACTTTCTCCTTACATTTGGAACATGGAGGAAATGAGGGTGATTTCACTCTGTGGAAATAGCATGACGTGTCCTAGCTGTAACGGTCTGAACTCATAGAACTAGAGAATGGAGATCATCTAAACATTTACCATGGAAATAAAAACAGAGTATTGATAGGTTTGTAAGGTTATGCACATGGGAAAGAGACTGTAGAGAGAGAAGTATGTAATCAATCACAAGACAACGTAAACTATCAAAGCTAGTAAGTAGAGGATTGAGCAGCTCCATCCCAGATATGACAGCAATGCTCCATTTTGGGCTTAATCCAACTCTTGTAAAGGTATAATATGATAGGAGGAGTCAGAAGCAGGATAACTGTTTTTTTTCAGGTTCTTTAGAAATGGATCTTATATACAAGTTCTACCATTCAGGGTCTGAACAGTGATGATGAAATGATACCATTTTGGTTTTTGAAAGTAACAAGCCAGTTATTTCTCTATTGTGCTGTTAGAGCTAGATCAGGTAGGAGATCAGCTGCAAGATTTCAACCATCTTGACTTTTACAAGTGCATGTCATAACGGTGCAAAACTTTTGCTAAATCTGAAAGATCCTGATGTGTTACTTTTTAAATTTCAGCTGTTAGGATTAGATCTTTCAAAATTCAATAAAATTCAGCTTCAGTGGAAAGATATACATCACAACCAGAGTAGCAAAGCAGAGGCAAATTAACTGAAATTTGCTAAAGGATTAATAAGGGATAAGGCTAAAGAAATTTCAATAAAACCCTGAGAAATTTTTCAAGAAACAATCAGGTTTGAATTCATTTAAAGAATTACAAACATGGCAGTCACTTTATACCAAAATCTCATGAATAAAAAAATGTCAGTAAGAGAAAAAAAAAAAATATATATATATATATATATATATATATATATATATATATCGACCGTAGTCAGGATCATCGAGTCAAAGTGAATGATAGTTTCCTAAGCTGCATAGTATGTGCTTCAGCAGAGCTACATATTGTTTTCTATTCCCATTCTCTTCTCTGGATTTTTGACCCTCCTAATCTCTTTTCCCCAACAATAACAAATATATATTACTTATAGTTAATTATTACTTTTCAGGTTAACTGAACACTAGCTAAAATTTTTTAATTTTCAAAGAAATTTAAAATAATAAATTTTAAAACCACTGCTTTATAAATATTATTACATGGTCACTTACCAAAGATTGATCTGATAAAATTAAGCAAGTTTTAATAAAATGAAAAGCAGAACACTAAATTAATGTTTAAAAAGTTGATCTTTAATTCAAAGTGACTATTTTCTACATAATATTGCAAATGTTTTGGATTAGTAAAAATTAGTAGAACTAGAATAAATTAAGTGTAAAAATGAATATAAATTAAAATAAATTTAAAATTTCCTTTGATTCACAGAACACATGCATTCACATTATCTTTCTTTATCTAAACTAGTAAATGTTGACCCACGAGAAACATTTGGCAGAGCTGAATGCAATCAGTGATTCATAAACCCCCAACCATCCTCTGGGCCTAATTTGTAATAAATAAAAAAAAAAATAAATAAATAAATAAAATATAAAACGGTAAAAGAATGAAAAAAAATTTAAAAAATAAGAAAAAATAATATCAATGAAAGAAAAAAAAATAACTAAAGAAAACAGAAATATGATTTATAGAAAAGAGAAAAATAAAATACATACAATGTCATTATCAAAAAATGTACAACAATTTGGCATGATCAGTTTTTAAGGAATAACAAAATGGAAGGTGTCCAGTTGGTTAACAGTGACACTAAAAAATTCTATTTCATTCAAAACAGCATACAGACAAGACAAGGCTAAAGAGAAAAAGAGAAAGAGATAAGAGAGAGAGAGAGAGAGATCTAATAAAAGACAGAGGGAGAAAGAATATGAGGAGGAATATGGAAAACGGTCTTACAGGCATCAGCAAATCCAAAATATTTGGGTGGCCAATCCAAACCTGAAAATATTATTATGTGAAAGCTAGAAAACTGGTAGGAGCCATCACTCACCCCAAGATCATGAAAAGTTGATTTTTTGTATATTTTTCTTCTTTAAATTTGGCGATGGTAAATATAATTTGTCTTCTTGAAGTTGTATATTTTTCTTTCAAATAAAAATGTGTGTATAAAAAAAATGAACCAAATTTCAAAACATGCAATACATTATATGCACACTTGTATATAAAAACAAGAAAAAATTACACAGGCACAAATTGAATTTGACAAAATAAGTTAATGTATACTTGGTGCAGAAATTTTATTAATTTATTTTTCCTTATACACACTTTTATCAAAATGAGTTAAATTTAGTTCTCAGGCCTAAGAAAATGTTGAAAAAGCTTCATAAAAAACATAAATAGCAAATAAAAAAAAACAAAAAAAACAGATTCTGCCAACAAAAGCTGCCAAGGCAAGTCAGCTTTCCTCTTGTATTGTTTCCAAGCTATTCTGATTTTTTTCTTTTTAGGGGACAAAAATGTAAAGGTCCAATTTAATAGTTACACCTTCACCTTAAACCAAGGTATTATTTGCACATAGGTGAGACAATTCTCAAAATTTACTAACTTGTTAAATATCTTTAGATTCATTTGCATAATGCTCAATCTTAGAAAGTGTAAGGTTAACTCAAAAAGAAAAGATTCTGCATTGTTAACAGAAAGTTTGCTTATAACAAAGAACAATAACATAAATTGAGTAATTTACACTACCTTGCTTTTACAAAAGATTTGCATTAATATAAGGTCCTCCCCTAATATCCAAAATAGCAATAAGACAATTGCCATTTATTTATATTAGTTTTAACCAGTGAAAATCTTATGGTTTTTTTATTTTAAATTTCTGATTAAATAAACTCATGGCGAGTTCTACAAGAAAATACCTATTGCAATAGAAATTACCTATTGCATTGTTAAATATTTTAGCATAACAACTTTAACAAAATTTTGCAATAACAATCATAAATATGAATGCTGGTCATTATTTTAAGAAAAAAGGAGGTACAAATGAAAAGATTTGAAATTGACAAGCTTTTCCATTTCATTGAAACAGACATTAAACACTTCTCTTTCTTTCATTTTCTCACTGAAACCAAGTAGTGTCTTTGATGTCTTATTTTCTCACGTGATAAAAACAGAATAGTCTATTATTTATGAGGTATTAGCAGAAGACATTTAAACAGTTCTATCTTTCTTTTCACTGAAACCAAGCAGGGTCTCTGATTTGTCTTATCTTTCCATGCGATCAAAACAGAATAGCCCATTATTTATGAGGTATTGGCTGGAAGTAACAGTCATGTGAACTGACAAAAGGGAGGGACTAAACTGCAGCCACCCACCCCACCCAAATAATCTGCCTGTCTTGAAGGTATATGTTAATTTTCAGCTGTGAAGGGCTCAA